>SJXQ01003488.1:385406-652108 GCA_006408695.1 Aepyceros melampus
ATCACTGACTCGATGGACATGAGTTTGAGTAAACTCCGGGAGTTGGTGATGGACAGGGGTCCTGGTGTGCTTCAGTCCATGGGGTCGGAGAGAGTTGGACATGACTGAGCGACTAAACTAAACTGAATTGACTGATGCTGAAGCTCCAATACTTTGGCCACCTGATGTGAAGAGCTGACTCACTGGAAAAGACCCTGATGCTCGGTAAGATTGAGGGCAGGAGAAGAAGGTGATGACAGAGGATGAGATGGTTGGATGGCATCACTGACTTGATGGACATACATTTGAGCAAACTTTAAGAGATAGTGAAGGGCAGGGAAGCCTGGCATGGTGCAGTCCATGGGGTCGCAAAGAGTTGTACTCAAGTTAGCAACTGAAAAACAACAATATGTATTTGTATAACTGACCCACTTTACTGAACAGCAGAAACTAACAAAACATTGTAAAGCAACTATAATCCAATTTTTTTTTTAATTTTTAATCTTTTCCCCAAACTTTTCTCTCAAGAGCACAAGAGTGCTTACATTAAATCCTTTTCATCTGGGTGGCTGGGTGAAGGATAGAATCTAGTTTTACATTTAACTATCTACTTGACATCTCTGCTCTGCAGGAAGGAAGGAGAGGCGGAGTGACAGGATCCTTTAGAAATGAAATTGGAAGTCTGAACCTTCCAAGGGTGCACGGGCCATCACAAAATCAGTGAGTGGACAGTGGTGTGGAAAAAGCACAAACTTATGAATTAGGATATGTTTTCCTCTCAGTGAGTTCTCAATCCCATCCAGACAGCATTCAACCATGGTATAATGAACATATTTTATGTTTAAACAATACTTTGACTTCTCTGGTGGGTCAGACGGTAAAGCGTCTGCCTATAATGCTCGAGACTGGGGTTCAAACCCTGGGTCGGGAAGATCTCCTGGAAAATGAAATGGCAACCCACTCCACTCCTCTTGCCTGGAGGAGGAGCCTGGTAGGCTATAGTCCATGGGGTCGCAAAGAGTAGGACACGACTGAGTGACTTCACTTCACTTTAGACAATACGGCACTTAAGTACAAACCCTCTATCTACTGTACTGCTTTATGAAAACGGAACTGGTTGGACATTCAAGAGAGATGGCCACCTTTTCAAGGGATGTCTGTGGACAGCTCTGATGAAACCTAATTTTCACCTTGGATGAAGGATTTAGAATCCAGATGGAGCATCACTCTGTAAGGCTGCAGACTCAAGATTCTGCTCCGGGTCTTAGTCTGACACTTATAATGTCCTCCAGTGTGGCTTCATAAGCTAGGCTGCAGCAAGCAGACCACATCCCTAAGCTTATTGGCTGCTGCTGAATCCCTTGTCAGGCTGAGTTTCCAGTCCCTTCACTCTGCACGTCAAGTTTGCTCTCTGCGCCCATGTCTCTGTGACACTGGCTCACAGAGATGCTGGCTCACAGAGATCCCCGAGAGCCCAGGCCTGGCCTCAGGCTCACGCTCAGATGTGCTTTGGGTAACATTGTCTTTTCTCCTTTCCAGTGCTGGATGAAACAAAATTCAAGTGTAGCTTATTGTCGCACGTCCTAGCTTGCATGAGTGACTGACGTAGATCTGGAGGCGTTGGCTTCCATCAGCCTGAAATTCGCATGCCCCCACCTACTGCTCTGTGTAACTGTTTTGTAGACATCAGATCGCGTGAGAAGTTTGGAGAAGCTGGTGGATATGGGCTGTCTGTAATATGAGTCAGCGTATACCAGATTATATTCAGTATAAAGCTTTAACAGCAAGCCTTTAAACTGGGTATTTCCCTGGGGACAAAAAGAGTAAAGGAGCTGATTCTTCTTGAAAATGCGATTGCATGCCACTTTGAAATTACATCTTTGTATATCATCTTGTGGGGAAGCTGCAACAAATGGGCCCTTAATAAACACACAAGGGTTCACATATGCAATCTTTGTGTTATGTGTGTAAGAAGTAATATTTAACATCATTTTCTACAAAGTACAAAATTTTTCAGGAAAGAAGATGCAACAGAGTCACCCATCAGAGCAGCTGTCATCTCTACAGCTGACGGTTTTCTTATTTGATACAGAGTCAGGATATGGAATGTTCTAGAGAAAAGAGCAGTTAATAAGAGCACCTGGACTTGTGAGCTGATTCCTGAAAGATTTGAGCCTCATCCTTCTGCTGTGAAAAATGTATTAAATTAATGGCCTTAGTAATATTTAAGGTGTATTTATCACCATATAATTTGCTAAATGCTTCATACCTATTCATTCTCACAAAATTATTTTAAATCAGAGCAGCACTATTTTTGCTTCTTTTAAAACGTGGAGACAAAAGTTTACAGATTTGTCCTAGCACTCCTAAAGACACAAGCTCTGAACTGCAGCTCCGAGACCAAGGCTGGCTTCTCCCGTCGCGTACGGTGTCTTAGGGAACTGAGGTGAAAGAAGGATGTAAAATAGAAGGAGTCTCTCTGCTTTTCATCTTTTAAAATCATTTTCAAGTTTTAATTTCTTCTCCTACAGTCCATGGGGTCGCAAAGAATCGGACATCACTGAGCAGCTAACACTTTCGCTTTTAACTTTAACTGTGTGGTTTAGTCACTAAATCGTGTCCAACTCGTGTGACCTCATGGACTGCAGCCTGCCAGGCTCCTCTGTCTATGGGATTCTCCAGACAAGAGCACTGGAGTGGCTGCCATCACTTTCACTATGCTAACAGTAAAAAGCAATTTTTAGGAGGCTAAGGATAAAAACATAATGGAGGCAAGAGACAAAATAAGTTAAAATGAATTTTAAATATGATAAAGTTTGCATTATATAACACTACCATTTAATCATGTTATAATTATAATTATTACATATTACATTGCATGTTTACCGATAATATATTAAATAATATAAATATAACATTAAGTATATTATAATGTATATTATCTGTTATATATAAATATATTAAAACAATATATAATGTATTATTATATATAATTATATAATTACATATATTTATATATAGTAAAGAAATACTATAGTGCTTTATGTGGTAGGCTAAAAAGATAGGCAGGCAACACCAAGTAAAACAATTATTGAAATAATTGTTTATGAAAAATAAAATGCAAACTTGAAAGACAAATATGCCAGACAAAGCTATAATGATATTAATAGTAATATGTGCAATTTTATTAGTCTAGGTAGTTAAAATAGTAAACATACAAAAAATAAAATAAATTAAGAGGAAAAGCATTAGTGTAGTCACTCAGTCATGTCCAACTCTTTGTGACCCCATGGACTGCAGCCCACCAGGCTGCTCTCTCCATGGGATTCTCCAGGCGAGAGCACTGGAGTGGGGGTGCCATACCCTCCTCCTGGGGAGCTTCCCAGCCCGGGGATGGACGTGGGTCTCCTGCATGGCAGGCAGATTCTTTACTGTCTGAGGCACTAGGGAAGCCCCATTTAATAACCTACCAAGACTGAAAAAGACTACATATCCCGGGATCTCATTTTTATAAAAGATGCGCCCGGTACATTCCTAAAGGGAGGCCAGCGGGTAACGATGGGCTTCCCTGGCGGCTCACTGGCAATCGATCCGCTGACAACGCAGGTGCTGCAGGGTCGGTCCCTGGGTTGGGAAGGTCCCTTGAGAAGGAGCCGGCAGCCCATGTCGGTATCCTTGCCTAGAAATTCCACGACAGAAGAGCCTCGGGATCCATTTTTATAAAAGATGCGCCCGGTACATTCCTAAAGGGAGGCCAGCGGGTAACGATGGGCTTCCCTGGCGGCTCACTGGCAATCGATCCGCTGACAACGCAGGTGCTGCAGGGTCGGTCCCTGGGTTGGGAAGGTCCCTTGAGAAGGAGCCGGCAGCCCATGTCGGTATCCTTGCCTAGAAATTCCACGACAGAAGAGCCCGGCGGGCTATAGCCCACGAGCCGCAAGAGAGTCAGACGTGCCTGAGCAACGGCAGAGCCCAGGCAGAGGCCGCCTGCGGACCCACGGAAACGAAGCAGCGAGCTGAGACGGTGAGCGCAACGAAGTGAGCGCTCTGCACAACTCCCGGTTAACCCGAAGCCAGCCTTCAGCACGCTCACATCTCTGCCTAAAGCCAAAGGCGAGGGTCCAGTATTCTCAGAGTATTTGATTAAAGTACGCTTCAAATCATAAAGCAGACTTTCGAGAAAGTAATTGCAGAGATTTCAAAATAACTTTATAATCAGTGACTGGAATGTTGAGGTAGGCTAATCGTTATACACGTACACTGCTTTTGTGAACTCTGTAATCCTATATTCTCAAGCGGAACACCAAAAGCCTGCTTGTAAGTGGGTCTGCTAACCTGAAGCAAATAAATGTCAAAGCTAAGAAGCCCATTACACACACATTAGAAAACGCACACACATCCCCATGCTACTTCCCTCTGTATTTGTCTGTTCCTCCCCTGAAGGCGGAAGCACACATCGCATGCATGTGCCCGCGGGGAGCTGCAAACGCTCAAACGCCTGTGGCCGCTGTCTCTCTGGAACATTGTATCGGCTTCAGAAACAACAGCAGTTAAGTCGCCTCCAAATAGAAGAGGCTCTGGAATTGCAGTGTTAAAACCACAGCTGTTAGAAACAGCAGCCTAAAGTTAATATGTTTATGCCGTGATTGCAACCCATAGTCTCCAAAAACCCTTGTTTGTGAAAAGCATAGACACATATACTCCACTGGTGACAGCCACCCGAGGGTAAACACAACGTACACTCACGTTACCATTTCTGCATGAACAGTGCTTCTCCTATAATTTCTAGATTAACAGAAATAATCCCAGCAGATGTGGAGCACATTACAATGTCTGCAGAAATGTAACCCAGGAGAAAATGAGACAGCACTCCCGCTTACCCCCCATCACTCAGCCAGGCGGCCGCTCCAGTGGTGCTGGCGCAGGGACCCAGGCTGATTTATGAGGCTGTCACGTGACCCTACTGCCGGCCAAAGGCTGCTACAGAGTAAGAAGCTATAATTTTCCTTCTCATTAAATACTTAGTCATCTTCACAGAAAGACTTTCGACCCAGTACACCGTGTCCTGTGTTTAACAGATTTCCAGCCATGTCTCTTTACAGGGGACATTTTCCATTTAATATTTTAGGCACATGTGTTTTCATGGTCCCCTTGCCTACGTGGAAAACCTAAGTTGTATTTACATGCAGGTAACTATGCTTACATCCAGAGTCATCCCCATTTCTTTTGCTTTTAGGTTATATTTTTATATAACCCATCAAATGTTGAATGAAAAGCACAAATTTTCAAAGATTGTCTCTTCACTGAATGTTTTTTAGAAGCATGGTGATGTTAGGCACTATGAAATGGTCTACCAACATCACACGTAATCTGTTAGTTGGAAATGCTTTCTCTTTTCTCAATGGGAAGAATCAGGCATTGAAATATTTCATGCAGAGCACGGATCTAATCACCTCTCCCTTCCTGTCTGCTTTTGCAAGCCCCTCTGCTCCCAAGAGGACCACAGCCTCCCATCACCCAGCATGGGTAGCTATCACAAGACAAAACATCTCAAAATCCAGGAAATGTCAGAAAAGAATGAATGAATCAGAAGCCAAGCTTGCCAGCATCACCAGGGTTTAAGCCTAAGTTCTCAGTTCCTGCAAGAATGTGCTGGAGTTACGTACTTTTCTTGGCGCTCTGTGTGAGTCTTCACATCTGTGTGAGTCTCGGGGCGTCTTTTCTGTCCTGACTCTACTTCTCCCTTTTTATGAAAAAAAGCCAGGCAGAGTCCACCTGCATGGATTATAGGCTTTCTACAGTGTTTCTTGACCACCCGTTGTACGTTTGTAAATGGCAGCCCACTCCAGGATTCTTGCCTGGAAAATCCCATGGACAGAGGAGCCTGGTAGGCTGCAGTCCATGGGGTCGCAGAGTCAGACAGCACTGAGTGACTTCACTTTTCACTTTTCAAGCCTGAGGCCAGGAGTCGGACCTGGCACAAAACCAGACTCACCGCCTGCAGGCTGACCCTTCTCTGAGCTGCAGCAGCACCTCCCAACTCAGGCTCCAGAGACGGACGTGAACGTGAGGGGATAGGTTCCCTGCATCGGTTCCTGGTGGGCACCTCTCCTCAGGTTTGCAAGGATCTTGAAAAGTCGTTATCTCCATCTATTTGTAAACGTTATTCCCTTTTTATTATGAACTTTGTCAACTTAAAGCTGGCACTTGCCGCGGGCATTTACCGGCTGCCTCTAAGGACCAAACCACGAGCAGCGGCAGCTGAGGATTTCCAGCAGCCCCTGAAAGGAGCTCAGGGCAGAGCAGGAAGGAGGCTCGGAGACGGGGAGGGAGTGGGGGCCAGCGGGACAGGTCTGCAGAGAGTTAGGGATTTTCAGGAGCTGATGTGATGGGCCCAATTTGTGTATTTCCTCATATCTAGAAAAGCACTCATATCCTTCACAGTGATGACTAGTTCCTGTGAGTAGCAAAGGTTCACAAGACTAGTAGAAACCCTCTGGAAAAATAGGTGCTGGGTTTTTAAAAAATGCATTTATTTTTAATTGAGGGACGGTTGCTCTGTTGCTTCCTGCCCTGCATGTGCTCTCCTTTTCTCAAACTCACACACGTGCTGACCTTGCCCGGCCTGCCTGGGACACCTTCTGAGTTCTCAGAGGTAGCGTCTCCTGGGCTGTGGTCCTTGTTCTGTCCCAGATAAAACTCAACCTGCAGCTCTCACACTGTGCATTTTTAAGTCGAAAAACTATAACTTTTAATGTACTGATGTGTGAAACATGCTGATTTTATTATCTCCATCTGTTTTGAGAACAAGTTCAGAGCACCATTATTTCCCACCTACACCACTGACATAGCCCCATAAGTGATGCCTCAATATCTTCCATGGCACGAGCTCAATCCACTCTAACATGCAACACTATTCTCAGTTTATGAGTGAAGTCGCTGTCCGACTCTTTGTGACCCCATGGACTCTAGCTTACCAAGCTCCTCCGTCCATGGGATCCTCCAGGCAAGAATACTGAGTGGGTTTATACCTTATGATAAATTTGTTTGCTCACTACTGGGGGAACCACAGCCAATGCCCTAGACATGACTTGCGGGGTCCTGAAAGGTGTGGGCCTGCGGACTTGCCTGACTCAGCTCGCCCTTTGCCCCCCACCTCCACATGTGCGCTTGGCTAGGGCATATGGCTAGTCATAGTGAACTCGCATTTCCTTGGAAATCAGTCTTATCTCAAGGCCTCGAACATGATGCCACCTTTGCCTTTAACATCAGTCCTCCACATCCAGGTGCTATTCCTCTCTCAGCTAAGAGAATTATTTTTCCAGGAAGCCTGCGGGGATTCCCCCAGGTGGGCTATCAACTCCTCCTGCATGTGTGAACAACAGTCATGGATTTCAACATATGCATCCAAATTTCCTGCCCACCAGTTAGCTGCGTTCCCCAGACTCTGAAAGCTCCGTAAGAAATGATAACATATTCATCTTCTTCTCCAGCATGTCTTGTGATTCCTGCCCGAGGCATTTATTAGGCACAGAAATGAGTTAAATTAATGAAAGCCGGTTCCATCTCCTCCAACTCCCCTCCCTCCCTCCCCCTGCCTCAGGCCTGTGAGTCACTGGCCTTGATGAGCAAGTGCAGAAACTTGCGGGAGACTGGAGACTCAGGGTGTCTATTACTGTCGCCCCGTTTGATAAATGAGAGCACACTCATCCAGAGAGGAGACAGCCTGCCCAGGACGCCAGGCGCAGGGGGAAGGGGGGCAGGCTCTAGACCTGAGCCCAGTACTTCTCAGTCCTGGTCAGCGCTCTCGACGGCACCAAGCTGCCAGCCAACGACCAGGAATTCCTCACCAACCAGTCTCTCCCTCCAACTAGGTTCTTGTGTCAATACTCACCCCTGGATCAATGGCAGATATTGATGGGGGGAGGGAGCTTATTTCATCCTTGTCGCTTCATCAATCTGTCCATTAAGAATATACCAGAGCAAAGCTAAGAAAGAAACTTGTCAGTAAAATTCGGTGTCAAAACTTGAATCTGCACTTCCTTTCTTGATGCATGAATCTGACAGCTTTTTCAAATTGTGAAGATCAAGAACTAGTTTTTTTTTTTCATGGGTGCTGTAGTTGTTGTGGTTAAGGTTTACCTATTTTCATGCATATTAAGTATATACTATATATATATATAATTTTTTTTTTGCAAAGGCATGTTCTAAGTGTACATAAGTTGACAAACTCAATAAGTTTCTTTGAGACATTATTACTAACATATACAGATTTTATAGTATCAGGGGAGCAAAATAGTTTCAAAAATAGCATAAGGCATTTTTCTTTTCTGATATTAAGCATCTCCCAGTGAGTCTAATGTGCAAATAGGAGAAAGGGTAGCGCTAACAGACCTGCTGATTTCACTTCATTTCTCCCGAGAGGCCTTGGTCTTGGACTTAGTGACATCTTTTGTGGGATCCATCGCACCCCTGGCTCTGCCCCAGCAAATCCAGGCTTCCTGTCCGTGATTATCTGAGGCTTATTTGGGTGCTACATTCTTCAGGATCCAGAAATTCCACTTTTGAGCTGCCATTTGCATAGTAGTGGAAAGCACACTGGAAATGCTGGTCTTGCCCCTGCTGTGTGGTGTGAATTTGAATAAGTAAAGCTTCTGCTTCTATAACCAGGGTGGGAAATCCCATAACATCCTCTTCAAAGGAATAAAATTTAAATAAAAGAATATCACTTCCATTTGTCGGCAAGAATATGGGGGCAAACGTCTAATGTCTTTGGGCTCTAAAATGATACAGTCTCATTGGAAAGTTTGACACTTTCTTATAACTGAAATACACTTTTATCTTAGAATATAACAATTATATTTTAAGTATTTACCAAGGAAAATAAGAATAAGGATATGTCCACACAAGAAGGTATACACAAATATTTAGAGTAGCTTTGTACATTAAAAACACCACTGGGAAGCAACGGAAGCAGCCATCAACGGGTCAATGAATGTTTGGCAGTAAATTCATAACTGAATAACTGATATAAAAGCCACATGGATGAAACTCAAATCCCTGCATTGCAGAAAAGCACCAGGTGCAGGAGCGCACTCTAGAAAAGGCAAGGCTAGCCTACAGCAACAGAATACCAGGGGGTGGGAAGGGGACTGGCTGGATGCACGTGAGTGAACTTTCTGGGTGATGGAAAAAGCCTATTTCTTTCTTTACATTCATTTTGTATTTTATATTGGATTACAGTTAACAATGTGATGTTAATTTCAGGTGTACAGCCAAGAGACTTAGTTACACGCATATCCAGGCTTCTCCAGTGGTTCAGCGGGTAAAGAAACTGCCTGTAATGCAGAAGACACAGAGGACGCAGGTTCGATCCCTGGGGCAGGAAGATGCCCTGGAGGAGGAAGCCCACCCCAGTGTTCTTGCCTGGAGAATCCATGGACGAAGGAGCCTGCTGGGCTACAGCCCATGGGGTTGTAGAGTTGGACACAACTGAGCGACTGAGCACATAGCCTGTGCTTTCTCAGACCCTTTTCTAACATAGGTCCTCACAGAACGTTGAGCAGAGTGCCCTGTGCTCTATGGGGTCCTGTATCTCGACCAGGATGATGGTAACACCGGTGAACAGATTGATCTCATTCAAGATCTGTGCACTCGATTCTACATGAAGCATGGCTCAGCAAAGGAGCAAAGCAACGGAAATGTCTTCGTTCAGACCAATTCTGAAACTGTACATGGGTACGGGAGGAGGGCGTTAACTTCTGTCCCTTGAACTTGGGGAAGAGTCACAGTCACACCGGTCATGTGCTCACGCCGTCCTGCCCGACAGTCTCACCAGAGCGACGCCGCCCTCACCCAGGCTGGGTCTCACCAGACTCACTGCCGCCCTTATCCAGGCCGGGTCCCGCCAGAGTCACTGCTGCCCTCACCCAGGCTGGGTCCCACCAGAGCCACTGCCACCTTCACCCAGGCTGGGTCTCACCAGACTCACTGCCGCCCTCACCCAGGCTGGGTCCCGCCAGAGCGACTGCTGCCCTCACCCAGGCCGGGTCCCACCAGAGCCACTGCCACCCTCACCCAGGCTGGGTATTGCCAGCATCACTGCCACCCTCACCCAGGCCGGGTCCCCCCCAACCAGCCTGGTCTGAGTTCACGCCCAGCTGGTCTCATGTCTCACCAAACACGTCTGAGTTCACGCTTCTTTCTGTGGGAGCCCAAATATAAGCCATTGTGCAAGCCCGTCTTAAACAGCGGTTTTCAAAGGGAATTTAAGAAATATGGGGAGTGTCAAATTAAGTGGAATAATTTTTTCAACTATAATAATTAATATTAGTTGGACATCTATCAGATGAAAGTTGGTTTAGGTCACATGATGCAAAAAGTTTTCTAATATGCTTTTGTTATAAGTTATTTTGCTGATGTTCAAGTTCCATTCTCTTTTTTAAAATAACTATACATGTTGATGGAAAGTCAGTTACCCAAGGAAGGTTTTAAAGTTTTCCTTCCCATATTTCTGTGTGCTCAATCATTCGATACAGGCATGGCCACTTAAAGCTCAAGAGCGAGCTATTAAAATGGAACTCAAGATATTGAACCACCATACAAAGAAAACTTAAAGAGGGGGGAAAATTCTATAATTGTTTCGTGGTCTTGAAGTTTAAGAGTGAAGATCCAGAGTTATCTCACGTTTCTTGCAAAGCATGCCACAAAACAGGTGCATTAAGAAATGACTGATGGGGAAGAGGACTAAGGATGTAGGTTCTAATGGAATGTGCTGATGTTAACCTTGGATGAAACGGAAGTCCTATCAACGTGGCAGAACGGGCTTTCTCCCAGCCCTTTGCTCGCTGAGTGCCATGCTAGGCATTGCAGCACGTCCTCTCACCTTGAAAATATGAATTCACTGCGTGATCGCGGGAGGGGTAGAGCACGTGCTGGTTTCTGTTTTCTTGCTTTGCCTAGTACAGTGCTGCAAACTTTCCAAAAACAAGTGCTGATAGAACCAAAGAACTAAGAGCACGTTTTTAGAGATCTTTACATTAAAACATGCCTGATACTAAGTAATTATTTAGGCAGCTTGGGCAAAGTAGGCAGTTATCCAGATTCAGAATTCTCAGCCCAAAGTCACTAGCATCGCTTTAAAATGCGATGGGAGTGGGTGTTTCTTGCCTACACTATCCTCAGATTTCTATAAAACTGTCAGAGTATAAAATGACTAAGAAAACACAATATACATTTCCAACTAAATCTTTTTAAAATGTTAAAATATTGTTTGATACACTTAATATCAAAAGGCATCATTCAAAATAAATTAGTGGCATGAACATATATTTTTAAAGGGTAAATTATGTATCATATGTATCTAATATGATTTCTAGCTTTTTTTTTTTTCCAAGAGAACAGAAACAAATGATTTGCTACCATTTTATCAGGGAATGTTCTTTATTTTCATAACACAGATCTAAACTGAGCCAGACCTACAATCTGGGAACTGTTCCTACAGGTGGAATAAGTGTCCTCTGGGATTGACTGTGGAGGTGAGAAAATACAGGAAGAGCCTGGAGCCAACTGTCCTTTAGATGCAATTGTTTTCCTGCATGGTCACTCCCAACCTACAGCCAGCACGGGGCTCAAGTATACCTTTATATAGAGGCATACAAAAGTGTACGCCTTTGAAAGGCTTCCCTGGAGGCTTAGAGGGTGAAACATCTGCCTGCAATGCAAGAAAGGTGGGTTTGACCCCTGGGTCAGAAGATCCCCTGGAGAAGGGAATGGCTACCCACTCCAGTGTTCTTGCCTGGAGAATCCCATGGACACGTCGTAAAGAGTCAGACGTAACTAAGCAGCTTTCACTTTCACTTCCATACACCTTTCAAAAGGTGTAAAAAAGGTATACTTTTTAAAAGGTAAAAGTATACCCTGGTGGTGCAGACAGTAAAGAATCTGCCTGCAGTGTGGGAGACCTGGGTTTGATCCCTGGGTGGGGTAGATCCCGTGGGGAGGGAAATGGCAACCACTCCAGGATTCTTGCCTGGAGAATCCCAAGGACAGAGGAGCCTGGAAGGCTACAGTCCACAGGGACACGACTGAGCCACCCACCCTCACTTTCGTATCTTAACATAAAGGCAAAGAGCAAACACACTGGCAAAGGCCCTGATGCTGGGAACGACTGAAGGCAAAAGGAGAAGGTGGCAGAGAACGAGATGGTTGGATGGCATCGCCAGCTTGGTGGACACGAAGTTGAGCAACCTTCAGGAGACTGTGGAGGACAGGGTGTGCTGCAGTCCACGGGGTCGCAAAGAGTTGGAAGCAACTTAGGGACAGAACAACGTATCTTTGCATACATGAGACACACTGTGGGAAGGTTTTCAATTATATTCTAACACGATGTGGCCTTTAAAGACTGACAGTGGGCTCACACATGTGGTGAAACTCCAGATCCATATTCCAAATCCAGTTCTTGGTGAAAGACAAGAGAGGCTAGTGATCTGTAAAATCACTGAAGTTGAGAATCGTGTGGTGGGTCTCAGAACCATCCGGCTTTCATGCTCTGGTGCCCTTACACCCTGACTTGTTCTCTTGCCATTGGCTGGCAGGATCTATTCACACAAGGATATTATTTTTATGAACAAAATTCAAAGCCATGATCTTCTGATATTGCAGAGGTTCTGCTAACACACAACCCCTAAAGCATCTGAAAGGTTCACTGAAGAGCCCAGAGCAAACAAGCAAACTCATTTCTCAGCAACCCAATGTCAGCCTTTCACATTTATGGTAGGAATACTTCTCTGTTAATTAATCTACTACAGGAAATCTTCTAATGATCAAAAACCCTCTTTAGATGAAGTACAGAGAACATGTCTCACCCTGAAGTTAAAACATCAAGATATGTTATTCTAATCAATTTTGTTTATTTGAAATAGCCTGAAATATGTAACATTCCCCTTAAGACTTTAGTTGTAATACAGTTGGGAAAATGATTTCTTTACAAGTACATTTACAGGGTCTTTCTGAATATCTTTCTGTATAAATCTCTCAGAGACAAAAGAAGTCAATTGTCATTGGCTGGTTATACTTTTCCCCTCCCTGTTGCAGGGAAACACAATCATTTCTTCCCACTTCATTACATGACACACGCAAGTTCAGAAAACACAATGCTCAAGTTTGCTCGATTACATCCCTTGGTTTAGGGAGAAATTTTGGTTTTATATGAAGTTGGGTTGGCACTATTTTCATCTTGAAATATGTTCAAAACAGTGTGACCTGGGATTTTAATTGTATTACTCTTTGATGAGTTCTCAAGTTGAAGTTTTCAGAAGCTTGTAAAGCAATAATCCCCTATGTTTATAATACCACCATGTTCCCAAAAGTCAGAACATTTAATCCTATTTTAACCTTTGCTGAAGCAGGAACTCTGCTAGGCACTTTAGAGAGATAGAAAGTAGACTTTTTAAAAAGCATGATAAAAGCCTCTCTTCTTGAAGAGTTTACAACTAAGAAAAAGAAGCAGACAGGAATTTCACCCCATTCAGTGCAAGGGGACATAAGAGGAAGGTCAGAGCACAGGAGCAATTATGGAAACCCAAGAGCAAGTGACGCCTCCCTGTAGGAAGTCTGATTCTCAGAGACAAAGGGAACCTCCACTGCTCACCTCTTACCACAAGTCCATCAGCAAATCCTCTTTTCCAGCCACCCTGGTGCCTCAGACAGTAAAGAATCTGCCTGCAATGCAGGAGACCCGGGTTCGATCCCTGGGTGGAGAAGACCCCCTGGAGGAGGGCACGGCAACCCACTCCAGGATTCTTGCCTGGAGAATCCCATGGACAGAGGAAGCCTGGTGGGCTAGTCCATGTGGTCGCAGAGAGTCGGACGTGACACACGCCTGAGACCCTGATCACACGTGCAGTGTCTGTCCCCACGTTCGTCCAAGTCCCATCACTGTTTGCCCAGACCAATGCAGTCACCTTCAATAGTGCGTTCTCACGGATTTCACTCCTGACTTTCTAACCCAGTCCCTGCACTACGGTCAAAGCACGGAAAAGATGAATCCCGCTTAAAACCCTCCAATGGCTTCCCACTGGTCATCGAAGTCCAGCCTCTGGTTGCAGCTTTCAAGACCCCAGCGTGATACAGCTTGCTCTCAAGGCTGCCTCTCTTTAGCTTTCTTAATGGGCCTGTAATCCACTTTATCCCTCTACTAAAGCAGGCTAAGGTGAATTGCAAATCCTGCTCTTCAACCCTGAGTGATGTATTTATCGGCCGTTTCTCTAATGTACCGAAGTTTCTCGTGTTTTAAGGCCTCTGTATATACTTTCTTACTTGATTGGGTTGCCTTCTTTGGGTTCCGTGTGTCTTGCCTTTTGAAACAAATTTAGCTCCTCTGAGACACTGTCTTTGGCTGGTTAACTGGACTTAGGTACTCCTCGATGTTTTCCTCTCAAAACTCTGTGTTTAAATTTAATCATAGTGAACATAAGCCATAACATGTAGACATATCATAAAGTATCAGATACTTTCTATCTCATATGTGGGACAGACCCCTATCTACACAACTTGTTTAATCATAACTTCAGCCACTAACTTGTACCTCCTGCCACTTCCTGCTCGATGTGTGTGTGTCTATGTGCCTTGGAGACGGCACGGCACAGATATTTAAAATGTGACTTCTGCTGCTTCTAGGAATCATCCAACATCTCAGCCAGCCCGATTTTCTTTCGTGGCTGTTCATCTGACCGTGACTTACAGCCTCTGTCCAGAGTGGCCGTGGGAGCCCCCCAGCCATTGAGGGAACCAGGGGACACTGTCGGGGGTGTTAGGGGCCCGGGGCAGGCTGGCCAGGCCTGGGGACGGTCCTGTCCACCCTCCAAGCCCGAGCAGCTCTTTGCACATGGAGCAGGCACTCGAGAAGGGAAGTGCGGCGAATGAAGGTTCTCACTCCAGCCTTCCTCCCGTAACTGCCGTCCTGGGAGGTTAGCACGCTCCAAGGTCAATTGTGCTGTTTGGAGGTGATTCTAAGTCTGGTATAATCAGATTCACAGAAATTATCCTTTTCCTTACACCATTCTCTCACAGTTGAAACATACATAGTTCTGAAACTTCTCTCATTTTATTTTTGAGGTCAGAAATGTATTTCATTTTTTATAAATCCTGAGAGGGCAAATGGAATAACCTTTTGGGTACTTAAACTTTAAAATGTACAGAATATTTTCTAATCAAAATTCTTTCACAAGCTGTGCTATCCCCAAAATCCAAAATGATTTTAAACAGCTAAACCCAGATTGAGGTCTTTACTATAAACCTTATACATAAATGATAAATTTCTCATATTAATGACTACATTCCTCCTGGCACATTTCTTAAATAGTTTAATGTTTTAATTTTGACTGAGATAGATTTGATGTAAATGATAAGGACCTTTCCCTCTAGCTGCTTATATAGAAAACACAGGATGAATTAAGAAAATATTTTGTTTTACAGCTAAATCCATGACATTTTATTCATTTTTCAGAGTATACACAGTGATAAAATGCTACAGAGACAGTAAAAAATTCAAAAGAAAAAATATCAAAAAAATTTTTGTTTGAGGGAGGCAATCATTGTTTTGTGTTATTCCTTTTATTACTACTTAGTATTTAAATTGGGAGAAGGCAATGGCAACCCACTCCAGCTCTCTTGCCTGGAAAATCCCACGGACAGAGAAGCCTGGTGGGCTGCAGTCCATGGGGTCACTAAGAGTCAGACAGGACTGAGCAACTTCACTTTCACTTTTCACTTTCATGCACTGGAGAAGGAAATGGCAACCCACTCCAGTGTTCTTGCCTGGAGAATCCCAGGGACGAGGGAGCCTGGTGGGCTGCCGTCTATGGGGTCGCACAGAGTCAGACACGACTGAAGCGACTTAGCAGCAGCAGCAGCAGTATTTAAACTGATGCTTATATTAGACAATTATATCTGAGCTGATATTGGTATTAGATTAGTGTTTATATGAGAGATTCATATCAGGCTTGTTATTGTATTATATAGGTGTCATTATAGAAGGCATATAATGAAGGGGTCAGCTCTTGTATTTGATGTTTAGGTAAATAATATCACATACAAAATAAGTTTGCTTCAAAGTACCTTATAGCCCCTTTGATCAACTTTTTCCTTGAAGTAATTAGAGATTTGATGTATGTTTTTAACTCTCTCAGCTACTAAAACCAAAGGCTTCCCCTTTTTAAAACAATTTGACGCCCTTACTTATCCTGACTGCTCAAATATTGAAAAGAACTAAGAGGAAATCCTCTCCCAATCCAACATTCTACCTTTTGGCAAATATTCCAGCATCTGCAGCTTTCTCGTGAGCCAAGGGGCACCATTCTGCTGGTGAAGGCTCACAGACTGAACATGTTAGGCCCTCACTGACTTTTTCAGTCTCCTAAGGAAACAGCCAATGCAAACTTCTATTATGTAAATCAAATTTAACACAGGAAGAAAGATCACATTTTATAAACACTTATATTTGGTGTCTAGAGTGGCTTCCATTGGTGCACTCGGGAAAATCCACTTCTTTTCTCTTGGTCTTTATGGCTTGATATAAGACCATTTCCAGAGTATTATGCACAAAAAAGATCTCATCGTTTAGACACAGCCCCCGTGCGCATGCTTTTTGCATGCCCAGTAAATCATCAACAGACATTTAAGCACTGATGCTTTCTCAGCTATTGCTGGTCATATGGATTAAGAAAGCTCTGTTAAATATCCCTGATTATTTGAACACAGCTCTGTAAACATTCCTCAACTCTGAACTGCACTTAGACGTTTAAACAACTGAAATTTGTTTGGGGAGAGAAGCTGCAAGCAATGATAGCGTGCATAGCTGCTTTACTTTTTTAAGCACAGATTTTAAACACAAAATTAAATCTACTTTAGATGTGGTTTCAGGCACAATTTAAATGTTGTCTCCATGAAGGAAGATCATTCCTCATTTCAGTGTTCACTCAGTCCCTCAAAGAGATGGACACTATAGTAATCAGTAAAGAATAAATAATAAAAGGGGACTGCTTTCAATGGACTAACTGTTAAATCTATTGTTAAACTTATCATTTAGGAGCTTAAAAATTAGAGCCTCCACTCCTTTCACATACAGATTGAAAATTTTTTTTATTAGTTACATTGAACTCAATTTTCCCCTTCTTAACAGTAGAAGACACTGCGTATTTGTTTGAATCAGGTTTTTAGAAAACATCCTTGGGTGGGATGGTGTGTGTGTACGTGCGAGTGTGTGTTGGAAGGAAGCCTGCACACTTTCTTTTTTTGAAATTGAAGGACAATAAATTGCTTTTTAAAAAATTGAAGTATAGTTGATTTAAATGTGCTAATTTCAGGTGTGTGAGCAAAGTGACTCCATTATACATATACATATGCATGCATTTTTATATACTCCCTTTTATTTTGCATTTGTGGCATATACAGTGTAACTATTTTATGGGAGAGTGGCTACCATTATCAGATTATAGAACCTGAATTTAGGTCATAGTTACTAGAGCATGTCTCCTCAATGAAAAAAGAATGTTCTTTTCCAAACTCTATTTCTTATCTCCTTTCATCTTTCCACTCTGGGTAAAACCTAGTTCTCCCTCAAACAGGAATCCCATGATGCTTTCGTTCTTTGTCTTCCAGGGAAGAGATTTTGGGGGTGATGGTTCCTGTAGGCAGAGACTCAGCCTGGCCCCCACCCCTCCGCTGGTCCATCACAGAGTCAGGGTGGCCTCCGGGCCCCTGTCACCCATCCCACAGAGCCGGAGTGGCCTCCAGGCCCCCATCACCCATCCCACAGAGTCGGGGTGGCCTCTGGGCCCCTGTCACCCATCCCACAGAGTCAGGGTGGCCTCCGGGCCCCTGTCACCCGTCCCACAGAGTCAGGGTGGCCTCCGGGTCCCCGTCACCCATCCCACAGAGTCAGGGTGGCCTCCGGGTCCCCATCACCCATCCCACAGAGTCAGGGTGGCCTCCGGGTCCCCATCACCCGTTCCACAGAGTCAGGGTGGCCTCCGGGTCCCCATCACCCGTCCCACAGAGTCAGGGTGGCCTCCGGGTCCCCATCACCCGTCCCACAGAGTCAGGGTGGCCTCCGGGTCCCCATCACCCGTCCCACAGAGTCAGGGTGGCCTCCGGGTCCCCATCACCCGTCCCACAGAGTCAGGGTGGCCTCCGGGTCCCCATCACCCGTCCCACAGAGTCAGGGTGGCCTCCGGGTCCCCATCACCCGTCCCACAGAGTCAGGGTGGCCTCCGGGTCCCCATCACCCGTCCCACAGAGTCAGGGTGGCCTCCGGGTCCCCATCACCCGTCCCACAGAGTCAGGGTGGCCTCCGGGTCCCCATCACCCGTCCCACAGAGTCAGGGTGGCCTCCGGGTCCCCATCACCCGTCCCACAGAGTCAGGGTGGCCTCCGGGTCCCCATCACCCGTCCCACAGAGTCAGGGTGGCCTCCGGGTCCCCATCACCCGTCCCACAGAGTCAGGGTGGCCTCCGGGTCCCCATCACCCGTCCCACAGAGTCAGGGTGGCCTCCGGGTCCCCATCACCCGTCCCACAGAGTCAGGGTGGCCTCCGGGTCCCCATCACCCGTCCCACAGAGTCAGGGTGGCCTCCGGGTCCCCATCACCCGTCCCACAGAGTCAGGGTGGCCTCCGGGTCCCCATCACCCGTCCCACAGAGTCAGGGTGGCCTCCGGGTCCCCATCACCCGTCCCACAGAGTCAGGGTGGCCTCCGGGTCCCCATCACCCGTCCCACAGAGTCAGGGTGGCCTCCGGGTCCCCATCACCCGTCCCACAGAGTCAGGGTGGCCTCCGGGTCCCCATCACCCGTCCCACAGAGTCAGGGTGGCCTCCGGGTCCCCATCACCCGTCCCACAGAGTCAGGGTGGCCTCCGGGTCCCCATCACCCGTCCCACAGAGTCAGGGTGGCCTCCGGGTCCCCATCACCCGTCCCACAGANGGCCTCCACGTCGGCCTGCAGGGCCCTGCGGCCCCTCCTTCTCTGCGGCTGCCGGACCAAGTCACGAGCCTGCAGTGGTGCTTCAGCTCACTCCTCCCTTTCCGTCCTATTGCCTTTCCTTTCTGGGTAGCGGCTGCCTCATAATTCACAACTTCTCTAGGTTCTCCCTAGCATTCCTTTGTCAAGCCACAGCAGGCTCCCAAACATCCCGCCAGTCGTCAGATGGGTTTCTCTGTGAGGCCCTGAGCCGTTCACCGACTGTGCTGGCCCTTTGCTGTGGCCATCCCGCCTTCCGCATCCAGTCCTGGCTCCCTAACTCCCTACTGGCCAGCAGAACGTCTATTCCTGCAGCCCTGTTTCTGTTCGTGGTTACTTTCACCAGGCTGGCTTTTCCTCTACATCTCAAAAAAATCTGTGTCCAGGCAAATTTCTTGGAGCCTCAGCTCGGAGACGAAAACCAGTCAATATAAACGCACGGCCACCCATTTTCCGCCCTATGTGCAAAGACCCCGCCTTTTTAAGGGACACCCGTTTACGAGTGTCAGTAACTTTCTCTGCTAGTACAATGGAGTTGGAGGAGGAGGCCTGCAGAATCGATCAGAGTCTCCAGGGATGTGTATCAAAGTGTGCTGGGCTCATTACCTCCTCCCTCTCCCTGACAAGAATTTCTTTCAGAAAGAAGCATTTGTAGTCTCTAGGAAAGTAACATAAAATATCAAGCAATGTGATATCAATAACAGAACAAAAGTATGGCTATGTTATTTGTTATTCAAGCCTAAACCGTAACACAGATCTTAGCAGATATTAGATGTTCCAAAATATGTATCTCATAGACAAATATTTACTGCATGGATATCAGCATCATTGTGGAAAATATCCAAATGTCTTCAAATATCCAAATGTCTTTCCCTACCAGAGGACTGGACATGCCTGTGGTCCGCTGACATTAGGACTCACATGAGACTGACTTTTACCCTTCCCCAAAACATGCCCCAAACTGACCCACGCCACTGCAGAGCAAACCATTTAAAAGATTATGGATGCCTACCATTTCTTTCATTTTTCCCATATATGACAAGCAATGCCCAGACCCATGTGCCACGTCAAACTATGTCCAAAATGAAGGCATCTTCAGCAGAATCAGAGCAAAGAACACATCTTTGTTTTGTAAGCCTCTCAGATTTTGAGGCTATCTATAGCCTCATGCATGCTAAGTCACTTTAGTCATGTCTGACTCTGCAATCCCACGGACTGTAGCCCGTCAGGGTCTTTTGTCCATGAGATTCTCCAGGCAACAATATTGGAGTGGATTGCCATTTCCTTCTCCAGAGGGATCTTCCCAACATAGCCTCAGCTGTCTGATACTGAGAGAACCAAATATTTTCAGTAGAATTATTTTCTCTTGGTAGTGGCTATTGTTCTGAAAGAAAGGGGCATTCCCTTTTATTCAGGTTTGTGAATATCTTCAGTACAAAAACTGTCCCAGGTAAAACAGAAAAGAGTCTAAGCAGACAGAAAAAGACAAACCTTACTTGTTCTTTTCACCTTTATTAAAATTTGGTAAGAG
Source organism: Aepyceros melampus (assembly GCA_006408695.1). NCBI lineage: Eukaryota > Metazoa > Chordata > Mammalia > Artiodactyla > Bovidae > Aepyceros > Aepyceros melampus. The sequence continues at coordinate 405,933 of SJXQ01003488.1, forward strand.
GGCAAATTTAAGAAAGAGTGGATTCTAGAAAGGTTTATTTGTAACTTTTGGGTCATATAAATTTCGTAAAATGTGTACAATGAGATTGTACTATGTATAATTAAAATAGTAGTAATGATGAAAAGTATACGACAGGCTAAAACAACCAGAAGTGTCTTCCAAACATTGGGTAAAGATATTGACTATTTCAGATCAAAACATAAATTATCAAGTTAATATTTTTGTACTTATACTGGTAGCCTAGAAATATTGGTATTATTCCTTCTTAGGAAAACTCTGGAAGATTATAGAGTTATAAATTTACTTAGTTCAATATTCAGGCAGAAAATGCATCGTTCTCTGTATAATTTCACCTAGGATACTTGAGAAATTTATCATAGCTTTATGTAACTTTTGTGAAAATCTTCCTCCTCAGATCTGATCCATAATTTAGCATGTGTAATTAACACATGTAATTATGTGTTAATGATCTCTTACTTATACAGCGTGTAGCTTCAGTGAACAGAGTACTCTATTTACTTAATTTATTCTCTAAACACATGCATTGGGAACTAACTTTGGACTAAAAATAAAATAACTCCATGAAAGAGTAGATTTCTGTAAAAGATTATTTTTTAAAGGGCAAGAATTAAAAATTAAGACATGGACATATTCTGTTACATGATGAACTGATTTGAGGTTTTTGATTTATAATTCAGAGGACTAGAATAGTATTTCCAAACCCCTATCAGTGTTCAGCAGGCTCCTGATGAAGATTCTCTAGGTAGAACCTTCCATTTTTATTAATATCAGAAAAGCTTAATTTGTAATGAAAGGCTACTTCGCAGTTGCAGCTACTTCTACATTTGCCTGCCTCTACAATTTGCTTCACTTTGGCTGTCTCTCACATTAATATTCATTACAAAAGTCCCCATCTAATATTACTTGATTTGACAGAAATGCATTAGCTATGAGAAATGCTTCATAATGTACTCAGACAGTATTAATGCAAGCAGAACCTATGATAATTATTGCTATTTAAACATATAGATTATTTCTTTTGGTCTTTTATTTTAAAATGGAAATAAAATCTGCAGTCACAAGAGGTTAGAAATAGCTGCCTTTTAAGTACACTTTGTATTAATATCATTTCCCCATATTAAAAGAGCCACATACGGAAGTGGTACACATGGTAAACACAGCGGGCTCACATTTATTCAGAGAAAATAAGAAAATGTGAAGAAAGGATAAACCCCTCATTTGTATAAGAAGGGTGATCTCAGCAGAGAAGCTATTTACCATAATAACGTTAATAGTGAAGGTGAAAGTCTCAGGCAAGCCAGACTCTTTGCAACCCCATGGACGCAGCCTCCATCTCCTCTGTCCATGAAATTCTCCAGGCAGGAACACTGGAGCGTAACCATCCCCTCCTCCAGGGAACCTTCCAGACTCAGGGGCTCAAACCAGTCTCCCACACTGCAGGCGGCTCCTCGGGAACCTGCCGGTGCAGCCCCGTGCTGACTGTCGGTTCAGCAGCCGGAAGTACCTTCTGTGGCCCCGGCCCGCCCTCACTGCCTGCACCAGATGCCAGCTCCTGCTGCTCTGCTGCTAAGTCGCTTCAGTTGTGTCCGACTCTGTGCGACCCCAAAGAGGGCAGCCCACCAGGCTCCCCTGTCCCTGGGGTTCTCCAGGCAAGAACACTGGAGTGGGTTGCCATTTCCTTCTCCAATGCAGGAAAGTGAAAAGTGAAAAAGTCACTCAGTCGTGTCCGACTCTTAGTGACCCCGTGGACTGCAGCCCACCAGGCTCCTCCGTCCATGGGATTTTCCAGGCAAGAGTACTGGAGTGGGGTGCCATTGCCTTCGCCAGCTCCTACCAACAAGGAAAGGCCCGGAAGATGAAGAGGGATTTCTGGTTCACTTCAAGGATCACTAAGAAGCATGACACACATGGGCTGCCTGATTCACTAAGTTGTTTGACTGGCAGTGTTTGACGTGTTCCATTTTGTATGCACAGCCCATGAACATAGTCATCTCCCCAAATCTATTTCAGTAAATGGAGTCAGAGCTCACCTCCTATCCCAGATTCAAGCAGTGGAAACGATCCAGGATTCGGATGCATTCAGATGGATATCTGGATCTGATATTCTCAGTGATTCTAAGCCCCCGTCTGTGTCACTGACTGTCCCTTCACGCCGGTCACCTAAGTCACCAGATGTCGTTTGCTGTCTGGCTGTTATTACTCACGTTTACGTCTTCATTGACGTTGGACGGTAACTGGCTCACGTATGTAAATCTATTCTTTCTCAAGTTCTTCTCCATGTAGATGATGACAGAATCATGAAAGCACATTTTAGTTTAATTATCACATGCGATAATCCTTAAACATTGATTTTACCTCTGAGAATCCCTCCGTTTATGAGTTGATTTATTGAGGGCTGTTTCAGGCTGGGCAACTCCAAGCTATCAAGACATCAGCTGCCCCATCACTGAGTGATGAAGCTGATCAAGAAGGGATACAATTCAGATTCCCAGTGTCATAAAAACAGGGACCTAGGCAGAAGCTGGTTGAATTGTAGAAACACACATAATGTGCATCAGAATGTACAGACTGTAAAAGATTACACAAAAGGGACGCAATCAATGAGACAAAATATAAACTGTTGACATAGAACTAGAAGGCAAAGGCCAAGGAAAAGCAAATTCAGACACTATTGAAACTGCACAAGTAGATACTATTCCTCACAGAGAACACAATCTTTCAGGTTCCTATAAATTTTCTCTTCACATCTGCAGATTGCTGACTGTGTATTTGATTCTGAGTGGCTCCACTTGCTACGGCCTACTTTGATAAAATAATAGTTTGAAGGGAACCTATCTCACAGGACACTTATGCAACTATTATCTCAGTGGCTTTAAAATCTATTTTTTTTTTTGCCAGGGTTTCTTTCTTCTGAAAAAGATGGTGCAGAAGTCCAGCTGTCTATACATGAGCACAGTAACTCAGACCAGAACAAGGAATCTAGCGTTCTGGACTCTTCCCCTGATGCTTCATGGAATCCAGCGAGAGTCCTGGGTTCCGTGGGGAGACTGCAAACCCTGGTTCACATAAACTCCTCACTGAAAGGCCCCGGGCCAGCTTATTCTCTGTGCTAGATTGTTTTTGTTTAACTGTTTGTTAAGATCAAGAAATCACCTCCCAGAGTAACTGGGTCCACTTGCAGATCTCTACATTTTTAGAGACATCGGTCTCACGGAACTGAAATTCACCTTCCTGCAGCTTCCTTCCCCTGTCTGCTTGGTTAGTACCGTGGTTCTCCCAGACCCAGGGTTTTGCTGTCTGCACTTTCAGCTACCTACAGTCAACCAGGGTCTGAAAATATGAAATGGAAAATTCCAGAAATAAACAATTTTACACTGCACCTCACCCAGAGCAGCATAATAAAATGGGCCACCCCGCTCTGCCCCTGCCAGAGTGGGAACGAGTTTCAGTTGTCCGGTGTTAGCCACTTAGCAGCTTCTCAGTTTCAGATGGCCTGTCACGTATTACACTGCTTGTGTTCAATCAAGTCACCTTTATTTTCCTTAGTAACAGCCCCACAGCTCAGGAGAAATGATGCTAGAATTTGGATATGACACCAAGAAGCGATATAATGGTTCCTTTAAGTGAAGAGGTGAAAGTTCTTGATTTAATAAGAGAAGAAAGAAATTCTATCCTGAGAATCCTAAGGTCTAAGTTAAGAAAAATTCTTCTATCTGTGAAACTGGGAAGAAAGAAAAAGAAACTCCTGCTAGTTTTTGCTATTGTGCTTCAAACAGCAAAAGTCAGGGCACAGTCCGTGAGGACTGCTTAGTGAGGGAGGAAAAGGCATGACTGTCACAATGAGACGTTTTCAGAGAGAATGCTCACACAACTTTTATCATCACTATTTATCACTATTATTGTAATTGTTCTTTATTATAGTCGTTAATCACTTGATGTGCCTAATTTTTAAAATTTGTGTTGGAGTATGCTTGCATTACGACATTATGTTAGTTTCTACTGTGCAGCAACATGAGTCAGCCATCCACACACACGCACCCCCTCCTTTCGGACTTTCTTACCCTCCAGGTCGGCACAGCGCTTTACACAGGGCTCCCTGAGCTACACAGTGCAATCTCAGTAGCTACCTATTTTATACATAGTATCTCACTTTTTCAGCAATAGCTTCTAGGAGTCAACCTCAGTCTCCCAATTCATCCCACCCCCCTTGGTATCCATACAAATGTTCTCTAGGTGTGTCTCTATTTCTACTTTGTAAATAAGATCACTTATATACCAGTTTGTTTCAGATTCCACGTACAAGTGCTAATATACGAGAATTGTTTTTTCTTTCTGACTTCACTCTGTATGACAGTCTTAGGTCCATCCACGTCTCTGCAAACGGCCTGCTCTCATTCTGGTTTATGGCTGAGTAACATTCCACTACATATATATGTACCACAACTTCTTCATCTGTTCCTCTGTTTATGGACACTCAGGTTGCTTGATGTCTTGGCTATTGTAAATAGTGCTGTGATGAACATTGGGGTGCATGTATCTTTTTGAATTATGGTGTTCTCTGGGTATATGCCCAGGAGTGGGATTGCTGAAAACAGAATTATCACATGACCCTGCTTAATTTATAAACTAAATGTTATCATAGACATGAATGTATAAGGCAGAAACATCATGTTTATAGGATTTGATACCATCTGTAGTTTCAGGAATCCAATGAGAGTCTGGTATCCTTGTGGATAAGGAGCAAGTATTATCTATCTCTTGGGCCTCTGCACATGAATCTAGTAAGTGTTACTGTATATAGTTGCTGGATAAATTAATAAACAACCGTAAATGTTGTCATAAACTCATAATCTCTCTTCCAAACAGCAGGGTGAAGTGTTCAGACGTCGTTCTCACTCTCAGCACTTTCTCCTGTCCCGCTTGTTCTGAGTCCTCCCACGGGTGCTTCCCAGGCCCTTCACCATCCTGTGTGATTTCTTCTGGCTTTGAAAAGCTTCATACACTTGCTTTAAAGCAAGGAGACCAAAGCTAAGTGCAACACATTAAGTATGGCTTGACAGGAGCCACTGGTTCTTTAAGTCTGGACTTATTTATTTCTGAGCAGGATTGTAAAAACTCCTGGGCTGGGACCATCCCCTGGTTCACATCCACGAACTGCATCACTCACTCAATCCCTTCCGCCAGTACCTACCTCTGGTCTACTGTCTGCTTTTGTAAATAAAGCTTTATTGGAGCGCAGGCACAGCTAATCTTTTCTGTACTGGGTTAATGAACTCTTCGGCCAACCCAGCATCACCTATGACTGCTTGCACAATGATGGCAGAACTGGGCAGCCGTGACAGGGACCGCAGGGCTCGCAAACTCTGAAACATTCCCATTTGATCCCTTATATAAAAGGCGGGGGATCCTTGCCTAGGACCAACTAAAGTTCACTGTATGAGATCATTTATACACGAAATCTAAATAAACAAAACAGGAATGAACACAACAGAAGCAAGCTCGCTGACATAGAGAGCAAACAAGTGGCTACTAGTGGGGAGAGGGAGGAGAAGACACGCGGGTGGGGGAGTGAGAGGTGCAGACGCCCAGGCATAAAATGGGCTGCCTGCTGAGGTGCTCCAGTCATGTCTGACTCTTCAAAATGCTATGGACTGTAGCCAGCCAGGCTCCCCTGTCCATGGGATTCTCCAGGCAAGAATACTGGAGTGGGTTGCCACGCCTTTCTCCAGGGGATGTTCCAGATCCAGAGATCCAACGCGTGTCTCTTGCGGCTCCTGCCTTGCAGGCAGGTTCTTTACTGCCCCGTCAGTGGGAAAGCCCAAAATAAAGCTATAAGGATATACTATACAATATAGGGAATACAGCCAATATTTTATACTAACTGTAAATGGAGTGTAACCTTTAAAATTCTGTGACCCACTATCCTGTACACCTATAACATATAATATTCTACAGCAACTATATTCAATTTTTAAAAAAGCTAAAAAAAGTTCAGTCCAACATAAGCAGTGTCATCAAATGCCACAAACTCAGGGAAGCAAGGAAGCGACTCCCTCCGAGGCAAAGCTAACTTTTGCCTTAGAATGCCTTGAAGTCAGCACTTGTTGGCTTCATTTTTACTTTCACACATTTTCAGACCAACAGAGAAGTTGCAGAATTAGTATAGAGAGAGTTCCCTCATAGTCCATCCGTATTCCCCCACAGGGATAATATGATAACATTTTAGACAACCATAACAACCATAACAAACGCAATAGAGGACAAGACGGCTGGAAGGCACCATCGACTCAATGGACACGAGTCTGAGCAAACTCTGAGGGATAATGAGGGACCAGGAAGCCTGAGCTGCAGTCCACGGGGTCGCAGAGTTGGACACAGCTGAGCGACTGAACAACAGCAAATGTATCAAAATCAGAAAGTGGACTGAATTGTACCGTTAACTAGGAGGAGGGCGTGGCAACCCACTGCAGTACTCACGCCTGGAGAATCCCATGGACAGTGGAGCCTGGTGAACAAGTTGGCCATGACCAAGTGACCAAGCACATAACTAAACTGGAGACCTTATTCAGAGGTTAGCGTTTTACCAGGTGACCTTTTTCAGTGTACATTTCTTTAAAATCTCATCATATATATTATATATATATCCTGGTAACCACCAGTCACGATCAGGAAACAGTGTTACATCACTCCAAAGAGACTTCCTCATGTTCCCCCATTGCAGTTACAGACTCTGTCCGGCTCTACATTCTAAAACCTACTACAGAGTCTAATGTGGAGAGTGCTACATTCACGGAACAGTAAAGTACGGAGTCTTTTGAGGTTGGTTTTGTTCACTGATGATAATGTCCTTGAGAGCCCCCCAAGCTGCAGAGGCGTTCATCATTTATTCCTCCTCATTGTGGAGCTGCGTCCCATTGCCTCATGTACAATAGCTGGCTAGTCCATTTGCCCAGTGAAGGACACAGGGTTGTTGTTAATAGATGTGTATAGAGATTTATATCCAGTTTCCTTGTGGGCAGAAGTTCTCAGTTCTGAGAGCTGAATTCACAGGAGCAGGGCTGCCGGGTCATCCGGCCAGTGCGCGTGCACCTGTGTAGGAAACCACCAAGCCCTCTCCCCACTGGCGGAGCCACTCTGCATTCCACCCAGCTAGGCATTCCTGTTGCTTGGCATCTTCATTAAGTACGTTGGATTATTTAACAAATTTAACAAATAAATTTTGTTATTTATTTCATTGTAGCCATTCTAGTAAGTGTGTGGTGATATCTTCCTATGGTTTGATTTTGTGTTTCCCTAATAGCTAAGGAAAAAGCTGGCTTACAACTCAAAAGATCATGGCACCCATTCCCATCACTTCATGGCAAATAGATGGGGAAAAGATAGAAACAGTGACAGACTTTATTTTCTTGGGCTCCAATATCACTGCAAACAGTGGCTGCAGCCATGAAATTCAAAGATGTTTGCTCTTTGGAAGAAAAACTGTGACAAACCTAGACATTCCATTAAAGAGGAGAGATAGCACTTTGCTGACAAAGGTTCTTATAGTAAAAGCTATGGTTTTTCCAGTAGTCATGTAGAGATGTGAGAGTTGGACCACAAAGAAAGCTGAGTGCCAAAGAATTGATGCTCTCAAACTGTGGTGCTGAAGACTCTTGAAAGGCACTTGGACAAGGAGATCAAACCAGTCAACCTAAAGGAAATAAGCCCTGAATATTCACTGGAAACACTGATGCTGAAGCTCCAATACTTAGGCCACCTGATGCGCAGAGCTGTCTCACTGGAAACAGCATCAGACTGTGATGTTGGGAAAGACTGAAGGTGGGAGAAGAGGTGACAGAGGATGAGATGGTGAGCAAACTCCAAGAGACAGTGAAGGACCCGGGAGCCTGGTGTGCTGCAGTCCATGGGGTTGCGAAGGGTTGGACACAGTGGAGCCCCTGAACATCAAATAGCTAAGTGTATTCAATACTTTCTCATGTGCTTATTTACCATCTCTGCAGTTGTCGTGAAGTATCTGCTCAAGCCTTCTGCCATTGTCTAATTGGGATGTTTGTCTTCTTACTGTTGAGTTTAACATGTTCTTTGTATATTCTGGATATAGGGTCTTTGTCAGTTGTATGAATTGAAACTATTTTCTCCCAGATGGAGGACCGTCTGCCACAGAATAAAAGTTTTTATTTTGACGAACGCCACCGTATCCATGTTTTGTGTTAATGGATCATGCATTTGGTGTCCGTCTTTATCACTCGGAGTCCAATCACAAGACAAACCACACAGCACTTTGAACATGAAACGTTTACTATTAATTCACTATTAAGCTCTTGCTTAATGATGACTACCTAGTAAGAAGTAACGAGATCTCTAAATGACACAGGACCAGCAGATCTAAGGAGCAGCCCCGCCCCTAGAGCTGAGTCCCTGGTCTAAGGAAGAGTCTCCCCTCGGCCCTCCCCCCGCCACCCAGCCCAAACTCCAGACCTTGCTGGAAGGCGTGACCATGGTTCAGTGAGAGGCTGCAAAGACAATGCAAGGCCTCCCTGGTGGTCCTCGCTGGAAATTCGCCCTCGAGGCATCAGAGCAAGCTACTCATGGAGAAAACCTAGCTGGAGGCGCAAAGCTACGCAACTGCCATTTTTTGTGCTGGGAGACGCTGCAGCCTGCGTGGACTGCAGGAGCTGGTTCTGTCCACCCCGCAGGAGACTGGCCAGGAAGGCCAGGCCAGCTCCCTCCCCCGCCATGTCTCTCTTGCACCCTCTACTGACGAAGTGGAACATCCGGCAGCTGGTGAAGAGTTTCAGGATCCCTCTGCACAGGGTGAGGCCTGCAGGGCCCGATGGAAAGAGCTCTGCGTCTGCTTGCCTCAGTGCTGGGCAGAGACCGTCAGCGGGACTCTCCCCCTACCCCCGGGCTCTGAAGGGTCCAGTGAGGGCGGCCTGGGGCGCTGGGAGGCCTGGTGCCTTGCCCTGTGCACCTGGAGTAGGATGTGTATTGTCCAAAGGGCTCCATCCCACAAGATTTCCGCCTTCCAGTTTGCAAGAGGGCTCCAGAGAGCGGCTGCCCTCCAGGCCCCGGGTCTGCACCCACTGCAGTTCCAGGTTGCCAGCTGCTGCAGCGCGTAGGTTGGCATATATAGAAGGAAAACAAGCACACAAAGAAAAACACAGACATGCACGAAAGCAAACAGACACAAGCAAAAGAACAATAATCGAAAGACCGGGGAACGTCCCGCGGGTCATCCCTCAACTCCTCGGCCACGTCTCCTCTTTTCCACGGTCAGCGTCTTCTGAGGGCTGTCCTCTGCACTTTGTCCAGGGTTTCTGGTTGTAGTTAGCAGGAAGAGGGGACGCAACGTGCCTACTCCTTCTTCTTTGGAGCCAGAAACTGTGTAAATCAGTTATTTCCCCAGGCTTCTTGCACGAGTAGGAGTTCCTGAGCGGGGGTCTTGCCAGGAGCAGCTGGCTCAGGAGGATTCCTTCTGGAAACATGGATCCTGAGCTACAAGACCCCCTATTTGCTAAAGCTGGACCCAGGCCATAACACGGGATGAAAGATATCCGTGTTACCATGAAGGGCAAACTGAACTAAATGGAGGAGCCGACTGGAGGAAAGAGCGTGAACTGTCCTGAATTCCAGCTGGCGGTGTACTCGCCTTCCTGACCCAGGAAAGGCTTGGACGCTTCAGCACCACATTGGCCAAACCATCATTTTGGATCCTGCCAGCTATCAGCTTCCTCCAGGAGATTTCCTTTTAATAGTCCTTCCCATTTTTTTTGTTCCATTTGTGAGACAGACAAGTGGGTACAAGATAATCATGATAATAATTACAACAGTAAATAGTAACCGTAGTAAACTTTCTACCATTTCAAAGTAACTCTGAAATGCCTGATAGCTCAGTTGATAAAGAATCCACCAGCAATGCAGGAGACCCGGGTTCAACTCCTGGGATGGGAAGGTCCCCTGGAGAAGCAAGAGGCTACCCACTCCAGTATTCTTGGGCTTCCCTGGTGGCTCAGCTGGTAAAGAATTTGCCTGCAATGTAGGAGACCTGGGTCAATCCCTGGGTTGGGAAGATCCCCTGGAGAAGGGAAAGGCTGCCCCCTCCAGGATTGTGGCCTGGAGAATTCCATGGGCTGTATAGTCCATGGGGTCGCAAGGAGTCGGACACGCCTGAGACACTGTTGCTTTCGTGATGTGCCTGGAATTATGATAGGCGTCTTAACTGCATCACTGATATCTTCACTGCACCTTGCTGCTTGGCGGATGAAGGAAGCTAAATGGTACATAGAGCTCTACCTAGGGTCTGCTTCCCGGTGCCGCCCACCTTCCCCACGCACCCCTGGCCTTCACTCCTTCTAGCACATGCCTGTACCACCTCTTTTTGTCTGGAGCTCAGGCACACATCATAGCATTTCCGCTTTGGTTTTATTCACTAACCAAGACTGAAGTCTCCTTGATGGCAGTGAATTTTCTTAGGTCCCAAAACACCGACCCAACTCAGTATCCTGTGTTAGGCGCTGAGTGACTGCTGACTCTCATAGCTGCCAATACAGAGGCTGTCCTCTCTGGAAACTGACTTAGCAGAGAGATTAAAAGACTTTATCTAGAGAGGCACAAATCCAGTCAGTGACCGCTGAGTAGAAGGGATACTCGCTGAATAATGAGGCTAATCTGACTGGTGTTTGGCCTTGCATGTATATGAACACCCAACCTGAGATGAGGTTCCGTTAATTCACAGGCAGAGATGCGTTGCTTTACAGGTGCATGAGGAGACAGAGGCCCCAGGGGCACTAATGTGAGCACTGCCTTTCAAACACACACTTTTCAGAGACACCGGCTGATGACGATGCCTGATAAAGGCTCCCATCAGTCACACCCCAGCCTCCCGTCCCGATTATAAAGTACAGGCTGCCCATTTCTCTGAAGATGATGACATGTTATCAAAAGATGATAAATGTCCTCACACACAGGTAGGGCTAAAAAAATGCACACAGTATTCCTCTGTGGTTTTGCAACAACAAATATCTTGACTGGATTTCCTATCAGCTGAGGAGTAAAAAGCAAAAGGCTTTGAACCTCACGAAGGCTTGAAACTAAAGAGATAAACGTCACAGAGTCTGGGCACTGAAATACTGTTCATGTCTAGTAGAACCACAGCACAAAGCTTGATCCAGAACATTCCTAACAGCTAGTCACAGGGCCTGTAGCAGAATTCCTTCACAGTCAGCAAAACATCAGGAATGCTCTTTGACAGAAAGCCCTTTGTCCATTTATTCCTCCATTCTTTCATTGGACGGCTATTTATTTACACTGTTTTGTCAATGAGCCGAGACTATACAAGGAGAGTAGCTTTGAACAAGACAGACTTATTCCCGCTGTTAAGGGATATCCCTTCCATGGGAGGCGGCAGACAATAGACAGAATGGCACAAGAAACAAGTTGTTGACAAATGTGCTGGAGCGCCCCTAAGACGGAACCCACTGAGCTCTTCTGTGTTTTGTTTGTTTTGCTTTGTTTTGTTTTTACAAGTGGCCCGGTCATGCACCTTCATGCCTCACAGAACAAGGCTGTTTTTATTCTTCTATGATTTTATGATTTTATGTCTTTAAGGTGTTATGTCTCTTTCTCTTCTCGTGGTTAATCGATCACTTCCTCGTTCCTTCCATTAACTTCAGGAAGATTACAGTTGTTCATCAAGTTTCTTCTAATCTTCCTAGCAGTCAAGGCCAAAAGGGAAACACAGCTCATTATGACAGAGGAGGAGCCCCCCCAGCACAGGAAGCGGATGCTGACTGCGCTGTTGCCCCGCCCGCATGCGCCACCTGTTTAGAGCAGAGTCTTCCGCCCCATCCCGCCAGTGCCCACCTGTTAAGAGCAGAATCTCCCGCCCTGTCCCATCAGGGCCCGCCTGTTTAGAGCAGAATCTCCCGCCCTGTCCCGTCAGGGCCCGCCTGTTTGTTTAGAGCAGAATCTCCCGCCCTGTCCCGTCAAGGCAAAGCTCCCAGCCTGGTCCTAGCGCGTCTGGTTGTTCAGTCCCTAAGTCGTGTCCGATTCTTTGTGACCCCATGGCCCACAGCACGCCAGGCTCCTCTGTCCTTAAAATCTCCCGGAGTTTGCTCAAACTCAACCTCCACTGAGTCCATGATGCCGTCCAACCATCTCATCCTGTGCCACCCCCTTCTCCTCTTGCCTTCAATTGTTCCCAGCGTCAGGGTCTTTTCCAATGAATCAGCTCTTCACATCAGGTGGCAAAGTATTGATGCTTCAGCATCAGTGTTTCCAATGAATATTCAGGGTAGATTGCCTTTAGGACTGACTGGTTTGATTTCCTTGTTGTCTCCTCTCCAGCACCACAGTTTGAACACATCAATTCTTGGGCGCTCAGCCTTTCCTAAGGTTCAAGTCTCACATCTCTACATGATTACTGGAAAAACCATAGCTTTGACTAGATGGACTTTTGTCAGCAAAGTGATGTCTCTGCTTTTTAATCCACTGTCTAGGTTGATCATGGCTTTCCTTCCCAAGTGCGAGCGTCTTTTCGTTTCGTGGCTGCGGTTCAGATGTATCCTTTCCGTTTCTCCGATTCTCACTCCTCTGTCCGTCCAGTGTCACAGCCTTTTAGAAACAAGAGTGGCAATGAGGAGCCTGCCATGGAAGAGCCGTGTGCCCTCAGGGCCATCTGTTCCTTCGGTTCTGGCTGTTTTCTGAGGCCGGGGTTTTTAGAGCATAAATAAATCCAATCTGCTTCGACTCTCTGGAAGGAAAGCAGTGCCATTTATTTTTTTAATCTCTCCAAAGCAGCCTGAAAGCATTACCTGGAGGTAGAACCTGGAATTGGATTTGTGGTCCCAGAGGACTGTCACCGCTAGCATGGGCCCAGCCCCACCATGAACAGACACACTTGCAGTTAGAAACTATTAATAAACCGATGAAAGCTCCCTGGTTAAAAGCTGAAGAATGCGATTTAATGCTCTCTTTTGCTTTTAATGGACTGAAACCTGTTAAAACCTGCTAAATAATAAGGCATTTTTTTTCTTGCAACTCATAGAGGGACAGTAGCTCACACACACACACACACACACACACTTGAGAAATGTATTTCAACAGGCTCTACACTTAAGCGGCTAGAATGGAGCAGAACCTAGAGTCGACAGGGTCCAAGGAGCCCCAGAGGAAGAATGGAGATGAAACTGGAGACTTGCCACTCAGAACTTCTGTGCTTGCATTATCAGCTTTCTCTGGGTCTATTAGATCAACAGAGCAAAAGCTAGGCAGATGTGGTCCGCCAAGAGAGGCAGCCTGTGGTGGGGAGGAGCCGTAAAATGGCCCGACAGGCGTCCCAGGGCTCGATACCAAAGAGAGGCTCTCAGGGCCTCTGGGGGCCCTGATGCAGAGAGTGGCTGACTGAGCACAGAAAGGTTAGAACGCAGGATGGAGTCTGAATCCTCCCCTGCTTCTTGAGCTTCCCAGATGGGCCATTGCATTTATTTTTGGAATCGTGATGTCAAAGCAACCAGCTGACACAGTCGTTTGGGTGAGATTTTTGCTTTGGGGACACCTGCCAGGATTCAACTTCACCATCTAAACCTGGTTCTCCCTTCCCACCAAGGTAAACACGTCCATCTGTCTGTCCCACTCTATGCCACGGCTGTCCTGGGCTTGCAACACCTTCCATGGCCATGTGGCTGCAGAGCTCCTGGTCAGGATGGGCTGTGACCTTCAAGTCAAGGGCATCTCCCTCTTCCGGTCGTGGAAGCCTCTTCCTGAAGCCCTGCCCTGGAGGTCTGGGCTGGAGCCGCAGCTTCCTCTGAAATCAGGAGGCTATGCATTCATCTTTTAGGTACATCCTAAAGTTCTTTGATGCCGACACATGGCTCTGGTGCTTTGAGCTTTTAAAACCTGGGTTTCACTCCTTCTTGCTGTTGTCCCCATGATCCAAGTGTTCTTCATACTATGGTCCCAACCTCTCCCTTGATCTCCACACCCTGTCCTGCCTCTTCTAAGGCTGCTGTTCAAATAGCGGAGAGTAGGACGGGCTAGATTAGACCACTGTGGTGGTGTCCTTTTAAAAGACGGCCTGAGCGAGAACTCCCATCCCTGACAAGCCGCTGATGCTGAGCCTCTGCCGTCACTGGGCCTCCCTCTGCAATGGAGTGGGAGTTCAGTGAAGGGTCTCGGGAACTCAGATGCTGGGTCATAAAAGCAACCAGAACTTTAGCCTGGCTGTCTTTCTGAAATGAAGATACTGTGTACGAGGCACTCAGGACATGCAAAGGCCCCCGGTAGGACCTCCAGCAGACAGCACTCCTAGCCCCGCTGCCCCGAGGCTCTAACCAAAGGCGGCATCACTGACAGCCTGACCAGGGGGTAAAGCAGGTCTGAGGACGGCTCACCACAAGCCGCTGTTTGACGGTAAGAACACAGGACACCTCCACCCAAGCAAGAACTGGCTGCTTAACCTCGGGATCGTGAGAAGTCTTACAACGTAGTACTGATACTATTACAGGCAATATATCCAACACCATGGGAGATACAGCGAGTCCCCTACATACGAACAAGTTCCACTCTGAGAGCTCACACCTAAGCCTGATTTGGTTCTAAGTCCAACAAACTTGGCTTAGCTGGTAAAGAATCCGCCCTCAATTCGGGAGACCTGAGTTCGATCCCTGGGTTGGGAAGATCCCCTGGAGAAGGGAAAGGCTGCCCACTCCAGTATTCTGGCCTGGAGAATCCCATGAACAGATGAACTTGGGAGAATACAGTCCATGGGGTCACAAAGAGTCAGACACGACCAACCGAGCGACTCTCACTTCAACTTTTCCAACAAAGCTCGCCTGTGGTGTGCTGTGCTCTGCTTAGTCACTCAGCTGTGCCTGACTCTGCAACCCCATGGACTGTAGCCCGCCAGGCTCCTCTGTCCATGGGATTCTCCAGGCAAGAATTACTGGAGTGGGTTGCCGTTTCCTCCTCCAGGGTATCTTCCCAACCCCGGGATCGAACTCAGGTCTTCTGCACTGCAGGCTGAC
This sequence comes from Aepyceros melampus, assembly GCA_006408695.1. Classification (NCBI taxonomy): domain Eukaryota; kingdom Metazoa; phylum Chordata; class Mammalia; order Artiodactyla; family Bovidae; genus Aepyceros; species Aepyceros melampus. Next base: position 420,977 of record SJXQ01003488.1, read on the forward strand.
TCTTTACAGTCTGAGCCACTGGGGAAGCCCAGAGTTAGCCTAGATACCCAACTAACACAGTCGGCTCTATAGTACTGTGATAGGGTCATAATACATTCTCGTCTTTGAAAGTTCACAACTGTACTGATGATAAATGACTGAAGTTTTAAGTGTTTTGCTGTTATTTCTTTTAAACTTCAACAATGTTCTTATTACCAAAGTCATGAAGGGTTAACCCTTTAACCCAGCTAACAGAAACACGGCATCTCTAACAGGAGCTGGGGTGGAGGTGCGCGCCTAATAAAGATGATAGTCTCTTTAAAAAAGATTATATATGTACACATGCACACATTCACCTGTGCAGGCATCTTTTTAAAAAGCAGAACTCACCAGTGTTGGAGAAAAGCAACAGCCCAGGGTGTAGGGCACTTTATAATCCTTGCTTTATTTTTCTTTCTGGGATAAGAAGACAGCTGATAAAACGGCAGTTCCTGAATGTGCAGAAGTTTACATTGGGTGGAATTTTGATGAGGACAAAACAAAGACTTTCTCAGGTTTTTAAGTAAAAAAAAAAAAAAATTCTGAAAAGCCAACATCTAAATTAAATCAATCTGATGACAAAGTCCCCACATACTGGACAGGTTTTCTTTATGATTCTAAATGCGTTCCACCTGGAGAAAAAATTACTTTGTCTATGAAGTCTCATTTGGTTTTTTCCCTTCATTCCTTTCACCATTACAAAAAAAAATTAATTTCCACAAGATGCAACTCAAAAAAACTGTCCTACCCTCCCCTGTTAATTGCAAGTTTGATACAAGATGTCACCTTTACCCTTTTGAATACAGAGGCTATTACTAGACAGAAATACTCGATGAATTTGCAGCCATGACAAGTAAATTATTGTATACCTACTTCAACCACAGTTATTAGACTGGTGGGTTTTTAGAACAAAGACAAACTCTGGTTAGAATCTTGGATTACTGTGAAGTAAGAAAGTGGTTTACACCTGCTGTTTCAAAGCCCTTTCTAACATCAATTCACCTTTCAGGGTGACGATTATTTGATGATCTTTCCTAGGCCACAAAAGTTAACACGTACTAGAACCTGGAAATAACTCAAAGACAAGTTCAACACCACTAACGTGCTTTCCCAAATATCTGGCAAATGAGAGATTTATGAAAGTTTCTACTAATGGGTAGGTAAATATAATTTCTGTCTCATTTCTGATACAGTCTTCTGTAAATTCCTTATTATGGGGATGTCAAAAACTTACAAATTTATATGATGACATATTAAAATTTTAAAACCTATATAAATAAAAGCTACACTGTTTCTCCTGTTTAGGAAATTTTCAACTTTATAGAGCAAGCTATTTATGACTGTGAACTTTAGACTATATTACTTTATTTTTAAATATCATTATATACTGATCTAAAATGTCTTAGTAACACAGGAAAAACCTTGCATTTATGGACCCTGAATCAATTATTTCTTAAGTGACTGGATTTTCAATTATCAAAATTACTGTACTAAATATCACCTTAGTTGACTGAAATAATTAAAGCATTTTTCCAAAGTGAAAATTTCTAGAAGATAATACATATCCTTGGACTGCAAAGAGTCCCTTGGACTGCAGGAGATCCAACCAGACAATCCTAAAGGAAATCAGTCCTGAATATTCATTGGAAGGACTGACGCTGAAGTTGAAACTCCAGTACTTTGGCCACCTGATGCGAAGAACTGACTCATTTGAAAAGACCCTGATGGTGGGAAAGATTGAAGTCAGGAAGAGAAGGTGATGACAGAGGATGAGATGGTTGGATGGCATCACCAACTCAATGGATGTGAGTTTGAGCAAGCTCCAGGAGTTGGTGACGGACAGGGAGGCCTGGCGTGCTGCAGTCCATGGGGTCACACAGAGTCGGACACGACTGAGCAACTGAACTGAACTGAACTGAATATATATCCTACCAGACTCTAATCCCTTCCACTGAAGGCAGACTTCTGATATCTTTGATAGTTTTGTGTATTCATTTAGAAAAATTTACATTTGACTCGCCCAAAACCCTAGACCTTGTTTTTTTTCCCTTTTGTTTTAAAGGTCTGAGTTTTGATCTTGCAGAAAATCCTGTATTGTCTAACTAGCATTACAAAATCAATAAACACAGAACATCTAAGATTGAGATGGTTTCACATTCAACTTTAAATGAACTAATATAAAGTTTACATAGAGGAATCAAAGATGCTTCTTTTCAATATACATGAAGCTTTTTCTATCTGAGAAAATAATCAAAATTACAGCACGGTTTCATTAAAAAATGGAGAATAACCAAAAGCTTTGGCCCTTAACTTCATCATCTCTTAGAAGCCTCCACTCAGGTAAAAATCACAATAATGACGGTATGAGCTTAAATATGGGCAGACACACGTCAGAATCTTTTAACAGGTCCAATATCTGATATGCAAAGGCAATTAATTTCAGCAGCACTCTTAGGGGGTCTTAGAGGGTTTTGCACAATAAGAGGAACTCCCCTGGGTGACTTAATAGTCCAGTAGCCACCCAAAACGGAGTAGCACTATGTAGGACTATGAGCTGCTGCTGCTGCTGAGTCGCTTCAGTCGTGTCCGACTCTGTGCGACCCCATAGACGGTAGCCCACCAGGCTCCCCCGTCCCTGGGATTCTCCAGGCAAGAACACTGGAGTGGGTTGCCATTTCCTTCTCCAGTGCATGAAAGTGAGAAGTAAAAGTGAAGTCGCTCAGTCGTGTCCGACTCTTAGCGACCCCATGGACTGCAGCCTACCAGGCTCCTCCGCCCATGGGATTTTCCAGGCAAGAGTACTGGAGTGGGGTGCCATTGCCTTCTCCGGTAGGACTATGAGAGGACTAAGGAAATTGCTGCCCAAGAGGAGACCGCAGATTGACGGAATCAGAATGAGGTTCAAGTCTCAGCTCTGCCTCTTACAGACGTGTTGACCTCAGTCAAGTTATTTCACTCAGAACCTGGTTTCTTTATCTGCAAAGTAAGAGTCAGATTCTTCCATAACTTTCCTGCCAAAGATCCTGGAGAGCCTCCTCTCTACACACAAGGCGATGTCTTTCTTGGGATGCATAGGCCAGCTTCATCGCTTCTCCTTTCTGGGCAGCACAGAAGCCACGTTGTTGTCCCCGAGAGCGGCTGGCCACCTCGCGGCTGTCTGACACAGGACTTCTAAAGCACTATGCTCTCAAACCTTCTTTGAAGCGAATCCACCAGAGGACAGGAGCAAATATTAAGCATGCCCTAAAAGGCTTAAGTGAGATAGTTAAGGAGTTCTTTTAGGGATTGCATACCCTTGGTGTGCACTTAGCAATATTTCTGAGCTCTCTACCCCCTTCCTATGAAAGGGTCACTCCAGTTGCTCTGGACTCTTGTGGCCCTGTATTTGCTACTGTCTCCTGATGAGTCATTTCCTACCCTGGATTATATTTGGGGTTTATTTCATGTTTTCCCGAGCCGGACTGGAGACAGCTTGCAAGGAGCACTCCTGTTCTGCACCTCACTTTCCACCCCTGCAGTTATCTTTAATATCGCAAAAGTATTTGAATAGGAATGAGTAGGCGCGAATGAATAGGTGAGTCAAAGAACTAATAAGTACCCTAGAGTTCAAGAGTCAAATGCTGAAATCTCTGACCAGTTCAGAGAAGGATGGGAAAAATTTTCTTTTCCTTATGTTCTACTTCCTGGGCAGCATGAAAGAAATGCATTATTTTTTTAATCTGGATTTCCTGAATTCTACTAGAGAGTTGGTAAGGAAACAGAAAACTGGGCAAAAAGTAAGATAAGGTCCAAATGGGTCAGTATCCTGATGGCTGCACATACTGCACCTTGACCTTCACGCTGGAGTTTGGCCAGGCACCAAATGTTATAATCTGAGGGTGACTGACTGGAGCAATCACGTAAGTGTAAACTATTGGCAAGGCTGTCTACAGACTGAGTCACAGCCGATGCACGGCGAACGCTGCTGGGCGCTGGCTGCATGGCCCAGACTCCACCCTATGCAATTAAACACGCCCCTGCCCTCAAATTTAACCTGATACCAGGGACACAACTTAGTCAGTGCAGAGTCAATCTAACTCAATAGAGCTTTTAAAAATGTTCTTAATTCTCATGAGAAACTGAAGTAGCAGGGAAATTTAGGGATGACTCTGAATGCAATTATGATAATTAAAATAGCAGCTTAATTTCATGCTGTCTCTGGGAAATGTCAACTCAACTTAAAGGTTGTGCATTCAAATTCTGAGCTATACTGGCTAATATCTTTGATTTGCATTATAAAGTACAAGCAACAGAGCTCAATTAGTAAAATGCACTGACGCTAGGCCTGGAAATGGTCATGAGACATTTTGGGAGTGTGTCGGTTCTGACTGTTAGAAGAACTCCTAGGACGATACTGCTGAAATTAAAAGCAGTACATCGCTGTTCACCGGGACTTTCATTTTTAATCACAGATGTGCGCATCTATTTGGCTGCACTGTGTCTTGGTTGCAGCATGTGGAATCCAGTTCCCTGACCAGGGGTCAAACCCAGGCCTCCGGCATTGGGGGCACAGAGTCTTAAGTCACTGGACCACCAGGGAAGGCCCTGTTTATTGACAGTTTTAATGTAAAACTCTCAGTGGCTGAATAGACATATGGAATAAAGGTATATGGTCCACCAAGCAGGTAAATTTTGGTGGGATTGACAAGTTTGAAGGTCCACCGTTTCCGTAGGTGCTAGGACAGGGCTGACACAGAAGCCTGGATTTCCTGCCCAGGTTTGTGTCTGTCCATGCGTGTATCATTGTCGTGTAACACGGGTGTCCTCTGTGCATGGTGACGCATGGGGTGGAGTGAAGTACAAGGGAGCACCTTTCCAAGCACCAGAATGTGTAGGCCTTGCCTGGGATCCTCAAGTGATTTTGTTGGGCTAGAGTTCAGGAGAGGTGAGAAGGACTTTGAGAAACGGTAGGCAAGGGACAGATCATAAAATTTCCTGATGCATGACTTCCCTGGTGGTCCAGCAGTTAAGAAGACACCTTGCAATGTGGAGGATGAAGGTTTGATTCCTGGTCCCGGAACTAAGATTCCACATGCTGCAAAGCAACTAAGCCTGCAACTAGAGGGTGATGCACCACAGCTAACACACCACGCAGTCAAAAAAAAAAAAAAAAAAAAAGATCCGATGCTGTGTTTAGGAGTTTGGAATTCATAGAACATAAATGCAAGTATAGTTTTTAATTTAAATGTCTTTTCAGTTTGTGTTTTACTAAGAATTCCATAGAAGCTTTATGTCGCTTGCCTGTAAGAAATCTGCTGTGAACGTGTTTTGCTTCACACTTGTTTCATGCCCCTTACTAGTAGGTATCCAGCTCTTCACTTTCCCACTTTGGAGACAAAGTCCTCTAACGGTCCAGGTGATGTTTACACGGGCTCATGTCGTGTTCTGTCATGTCTGATCACTGTTGAACTTTGGTGTTATAGTTAAGAGTCTACGTTAAGAATCATTATCTTGCAATTGAAATATTTTATCATTATATAAGCTCGGTGTGATGTGGGGTGTGCTTAGTCACTCACTCATGCCCTACTCCTTGGTGACCCCATGGACTGTAGCCCGCCAAGCTCCTCTGTCCATGGAATCTTCCAGGCAAGAACACTGCAGTGGGCAGCCGTTTCCTCCTCCAGGGGACCTTCCCCACCCAGAGACAGAACTCACTTCTCCTGCATCTCCCTCACTGGCAGGTGGGTTCTTTACCACTGGGCCACCTGGAAAGTCCTTATGGAAGCTTATGTCCACTCAGTTCCTAAGAAGAACATAAAATGGGGGGGGGGGAATCCCTCCATTAATTTAAAACACACACACAAGTGCGCATGTAGACACAGATGTTTCCGGAAGTCTGGCAGCTGTAGATAAAGCCACCGGGAGTTTCAATTTAGTTTGTAAAATTCATCCAGATGTCTGGTATTTCACAGATACTGTTAAAAGATAGGTGTGCAGCTTTCTATTTATTTTATAGATTTGCTATTTCTCCTAAAGAAAGACAGTCACATGGAGTGTGGAGAGATACACACACTCACACACAAGAAGTCAGGCACCCTGTTTCTTTGAAACATAACATAAATTATGGTCTATCTTGTCAATCTAGTCTTAATCCCCCTCCTATCAGGCACTCATACCCCAGCCCCTGACCACAGACAGATGGCAGGTCCTTCAGAGATTCAGGTACACACAGCTCCACTCACTCATTATGTTTGGGAAGACAACATGTTCTTGCCAGACAAGGAATTTTTTGTGAAATTCTCTGACTCCAGGAGTGGGTTTCCGTAATGCATCTGGGTCAACGCTTTTATCAGCAAAATACCTTTCATCGTGTTTTCCTCAGGCACAAAATGGACAGACTAGAATATTATCTGTGATTTCCATGCCACCTTCAATGTAGAATCCACCACCACTGATTCACACACAAGGGTCCCAGGACCACAGTATTCAAATAAGCATCAGGAGGGTGTGTGTGTGTGTTTCCTTTCTGAATCCCCCTTCTCTGTTTTAATCTCACTGGAAATCTGCTCCTAGTACACTCCGCTGGTACTTATCGCACATCTTGATCAGGGAACACTCGATAAAGTCTCTTTCTTTGACCAGCTGAAGCATGTCATGAGCCAGGGCTAAGAAAAGAAAAAACACTTAAGGCATCAGTGTTCTCACGATGGTACTTCACTGCCTCGCCAAGATGCTTGCAAGGGGTCCTTTACTGTAGCAGTGATGGTCCCAGGGAGTCTTTGTTTGGGAGAATGAGCCAGAAAAGAAAGACCCCAGGAGCCAGCACAATACCCACTCTGCCAAGAAGGGCCTGGGTACACCACCCCACTAGATCTAAGTGCTGACCGAGATGTGTCCGCTTACAAATGCCTGCATATTGCCTCTGAAAGGTCAACAGAGCCATGGCTTCGTAAGCCACAGAAGCCTGTGTCTCTCTTCTTAAAGAAAATGTGCAGTGCTGATAATGAAGGCCTGGTGCACTGGGGCATTTCAGGAACAGGTATTAAAGACAGAGTCTTGCATATTGGCAAATATGTGCACAACACATTTATATAATAAAATACCATCCAATACATTCCATACCGCACTGTACGAACAAAGGTATGAGAGAGTTTCTCAAATACATGGCTTTCTGATGTCAAGCCCAGCCTGTACTCTGTTATAACTTTCAACATTTGGGACCTTTGTTTGAAGCCTTTGTTAAGAAAGGCAAACTCTTCCCATCATCCTTAGGAAAACAGAAACAAAGCTAAGTCCACCTGTCCTCACTGAAAACTGTCTCTTTTCCAAATGACACGGGCCTGGCTTTTCCTTGCAGGCTACTCACCTACCACTTTTATTCCCAGGTCACCATTCTCATGATTTGAGTGAGTGAGTGAAGTCGCTCAGTCGTGTCTGACTCTTTGTGACCCCATGGACTGTAGCCTACCAGGCTCCTCTGTCCATGGGATTCTTCAGGCAAGAGTACTGGAGCGGGGTGCCATTCCTTCTCCTGGTTTAGATTCAACCTAAATGGAAAGGCAGAAACAGCGCGCGCCTACCTCTGTCTGCCACTAGGCCTGATGTAACCAGCAGGCTTGAGAGGGTCCTGCTCAGAGGAGACACTCCAGACTATGTGACCTAATAAAACTGACTGACATTCCCATAGCGGTTTTGTTCCCTAATGTATTTATTTACAGTCATTGGCTAGCATTTTACATCAAACATGTTTATCATTAGAAAAGTATTCAACATTCTAAGTGTAAGTAATTTGAATTCCAATAAATACATGGAATCAATTACTAGTTCAGAGTAAATAAACACTCCTTTGCATTCACGGACATTTTCAATAATAGATTCAAAAGTATTTCACTCTTGGGACCTTTGAGTCAGGTGAGTACAACATCCTGGATGATAATTTTCGATTTCCCAAAAGAAGGAGGGGGAGAAATTGATACAAAGGAGATTGAATTATAAGAGTAAAAAGGGCAAATTTAACTTGTTACAAAATAGCTTTATCTAATGAAAATATTTGCAATTTTCTGAGACTTGAGAAAATTATGTGATAGAACCAGGCAGAAAGGTTCTCAGATGGTACCGAGTAGACGTGCTACCTGCTGTATGCTGGGCTCAGGCGCTTCAGTCTGTGCGATTCTACGACCCCGTGGGCTGTAGCCCACCAGGCCCCTCGGTCCATGGGATTCTCCAGGCCAGAACCACTGGAGTGGGCTGCCATGCCCTCCTCCAGGGTAGCCCACCAGGCCCCTCGGTCCATGGGATTCTCCAGGCCAGAACCACTGAGTGGGCTGCCATGCCCTCCTCCAGGGTAGCCCACCAGGCCCCTCGGTCCATGGGATTCTCCAGGCCAGAACCACTGGAGTGGGCTGCCATGCCCTCCTCCAGGGTAGCCCACCAGGCCCCTCGGTCCATGGGATTCTCCAGGCCAGAACCACTGGAGTGGGCTGCCATGCCCTCCTCCAGGGTAGCCCACCAGGCCCCTCGGTCCATGGGATTCTCCAGGCCAGAACCACTGGAGTGGGCTGCCATGCCCTCCTCCAGGGTAGCCCACCAGGCCCCTCGGTCCATGGGATTCTCCAGGCCAGAACCACTGGAGTGGGCTGCCATGCCCTCCTCCAGGGTAGCCCACCAGGCCCCTCGGTCCATGGGATTCTCCAGGCCAGAACCAATGGAGTGGGCTGCCATGCCCTCCTCCAAGGGACCTTCCCGACCCCGGGATGGAGCTCACGTCTCCTGCGTCTGCTGCATGGGCGGGAGGGCTCTTTCATCACTGAGCCACTTGGAAAGCCAAGATGGCTGACATACATCTAAAATCTCAACCAACTAACTCACTCTTGATTGATAGTCACTGAAGGGACAGTAGAAATGTCAAATCTTCTTTACTTGTGTAACTGAATAATCTCAAAAGGGGAAACAAAAACAGGAAGCAAACTTTAGGGGTGAGACTTTACCATTACGAAAACCTGCAACTCTGAAATTCTCTGAGCAATATCTTATAATTTCTTGGATGAGAATTATCATTCTTTCATGGAATCAGGTATTCACTAATAAGAACATCCAAAAATTTGCTTTAATTCAAGAACAAAAGAGAAAGATTGATTGTTTCAAGTTTTCAAGCTATCTGTAATATAAAAGTGCTCTGCAAAGAAAAAAGGATTATGCAAGTATGTCTTCTAAATGAGCATGTCATCTGGCAACAGAAACAGGCAAGACATAGAAATTATATTTGAGCAAGAATAGGATAAGGGAGCCAGGGAGGTATGGATTCTCATGGGACTTCACAGGCAGGAAGAAGAGAAAAGTACCCACTTTTCAGGGAGAAATTTAGAAGCACAGCATAAGAAACAGAGGCGCAGGGGCATCAGTCTCTAGGGAAGAATATCGCAGGGAAATAACAGAAAAAACGTTTGAAAAGGTAGGTGGCGGTCAAAGCACGGGAGACCGTGAGGTCCAGCACAAAGGCTCCTTGGAGCTTTCTGATGGGTGAGTGCTCGGACTTACACGGGCTCCTGTAAGGAGGGCTGAAGGTGCGGTTGTCAGGGCCCCGGATGGAGGCAGCTGGATTTGCACGGAGACTAAGGCAACGGTAGGGGCTTCCCTGGAGGCTCAGATGGTAAAGAAGCCGCTTGCCAATGCAGGAGACCCAGGTTCAATCCCTGGGTTGGGAAGATTCCGTGGAGAGAGGAATGGCCACCCACTCCAGTATTCTTGCCTGGAGAGAATCCCATGGACAGAGGAGCCTGGGAGGCTACAGTCCGCGGGGAGAGGCGGGCACGACTGAGAGATTAACACTTTGACTTGAAGGCAAGGGTAAGGGTGAAAACAGAGGTCCGTGAGGCCAGGACATGGGGAGGAATCACGCTTGAAAGGGTGAAAGACGCTTCCTCGGAACGTAAGGGGCGTGCATTCCGGCCACTGAGGAGATGCACAGACGGCGGCAGGGGGCAGAGGCTACGCTGGAAGGTTTCAGAGCTACAGGCTGCAGGGCTTGGAAAGACAGGGAGAGAAAGCTGGAGGCGATGGGCGGCTAGGCTTCTCTCTCTCTTTTTTTTTTGAACCTACAAAACAGAGGTGCTGCCCACCCACCCACGTGAGTGACCCACAAGTCACAGAGGTCAGCTCGGGTCTTAGGAGGACAAAGCTGAGATGTGGCCGCGGAGACTCGAGCACGGAGCCGTGGGAGCCACGGTGGGAAGTGATGCTTTATTGCTCACTATTAGCTGCCTCCCTTCCTGGAGGAGAATATCCCTCCCCGCCCTTTACAACCAGGCGTGGCCATGCGACTCACCAGTGAAAGCGAGAAGAGTTATGTGTCACTCCCATTAAAAACTGTAGAAGTCTACTGATTCACACCCTTCTCTTCCCCTCTTCCAAAGAACTGGTGATGTCCACGTAGTGACCACGTCATCAGCCCGGCCCCAGAGTTAAATTAACATGGCAAAGACAGCAGGGCTGCTACGTGGGGCTGAGAGATCATCAGTGGCTGCGAAAGCCACAATGCTGGTGGCTCGTCACTGCAGTATCACCCAGCCTAACCAACGGATGGATCATGGAATGAATGAAAGTGTCCCGAAAGGGCAAGTAAAGGAAGACCGGAAGGTGACTTCCGACCAACAAGACTCAGTCCAACAACTGCGAACTGTCATTTCACAGAAAGAGCCAGCAGAGTTACATTTCCCAAGTTACTTTAAGCATCGTTTCTTCATATCATGATTACTTTCTCTGTATTAAGAATTTGCATGAACATAAGGGAAAGGATAAATTAGGAGTTTGGAATTAACAGATGCACACTACTGTATATAAAACAGATAAATAGCAAGGTCCTACTATATAGCACAGGAGACTATACTCAATATCTTATAATTATCTATAATGGAAAAATCTGAAAGAATATATATGTACATATAAATATACACACCTGTACACTTGAAACTAACACAACATTGTAAAATCAGTTATGCTTCCATTTTAAATAAATAAATAAATAAAAATCCTAAAACAGTTACTAGATCAGTTATTCTGGTCACCTTTGGAAATGTTTGCTCCTTGAAATGCTCTGTAATGAACAGTAATCACCCTCCCATACCAACAATTCTGAGTGTTCCAAATATTTTTTAAAGTCTTATTTTTGCCTGTAAGTTTTTCTGTGTTAAATCCACCAATCTAGCACTCCTCATTAGAGTGAAAGAACTAAAACAAGCATTGTTGCCAGGGGGCGTGCTCTTGCCTAGCGGCAGGGGAAGAAGGCTTTCTGGGAGCAGCTGGCTGACCACTGAAGGGCGCCTACTGCTCGCTACTGCAGCCTGCAGACTGAAGGGACGGAAGACCAGGAAGTCCAGGGACTGAGGCTTAGCCAGTGGGTCATGTCAGATATTTGTTAGCCTAAGACAGCAATTAAAAGCCATAGTACATGATATAGGAATTTCAAAGGAACTATTTGTCAAAAAAAATTTTTAATAAGTAGATTTGGAATGGGAATTTTTTTTTCATGAGTATTCTGTTTCTTGTATTTTAGAGAATCCAAAGCAATTTTTACATTCAAGTCCACATCACTTCTTGCTTTTTTTTTAAACTATTGTTGCCCAACCTTCTCTTATCTATCAAATCACTGTATACTCAAGCATTTTTAAAAGGCAACTGGTTTATATATATATATATATATATATATATATATAAATTTGGCAAAGTTGTGTGATTTATGCATGCATAAAATGTCTAGAAAGGTTAAATCCCTTTCATTAATTTTGCCAAATTTATATATATACAAACCAGTTGCCTTTAAAAATGCAGTGGTGAGCTGTAGACACTATGCAGTGATCAGCCTCCAGCTCCTCACAACTTTGTACATTAAGCAAGTTACAATTTGTTATTATTAAAACATACAGGGTCCCTGATCTCAGACTCTTCTCTCTCCTTCTGCCTCCAAGAAGGAGATTAAATAATAATTAAACACTTATTTAATTATTCTAAGAAACTAATGCAGAGACTCATTGTGTTTTTAGAGTTGTTTCCCTTTGTAATCAGTATGAGGACACGGACAGTAATAAAAAGGACAGCTAAGAGCTTTAAGAAAACTCCAGTTTGCCAGCATAGGTGCCTTGGATTCATACTGCAATAAAATGGGATGAGAGTCTATAATATTCCAAGAGCTTTCTGGGCTATTTTTCATAGGTAGCTTTGCAGAAATCCCAGGGAAGGATAGAATTTGGCCTAAGACATCCAGTGAGTGTGCTGTGACTGCCAGTATGTCAACCTGTACAATCTGCCTCTTTGCAAGTAGAGGCCCCCATGGGTCAGAAAGGCAGAGACCTTCCTGACATCCATCTCCTGCTTCTTTTGGCTTTAAGATATTTGTACTAACTTCGCAGATTTATTCTCCCTCTGGCTTCTAACATTTCTTCCAGCTCCAGCTAGAAAGGGCCCTTCACCACTTCAGCCACTAGGGGAGCCTGGTGTCTCCACTGGGAATCTGTCCATTTCATGTCGGCTGTTTCCCACTACCCAACCCCAGCAGTTTCCACATCCTCTGAGAAGGATGGCTGTGATCCCTTCCGTTCTAGTCCCTAAGGTGAGGGACGGAGGTGTGCATTCACAGCTCATTCAAATAATAGAAATGAACTCACAAGGGAGCCTTTCTTAAGCCAAACGAGCAGCTCTACTCAGCATGTACATATATATACACACACAGGTGTGTATACATATATGTATGTATATGTAGTAAATGGTGCTCATTCTCAGTATAGAGGGATTTTTTTTGCATTTTAAAGAGATGTCAAAGTAACCCAAATAGCCATTATTGATAAAAATGTCTAGGAATAGAAAAGTTTGAGAGCAAGCAAAAATTTACATCAAACTCTGGACATCATACTCATGTTTTTTATATCAAATCTTTTACATCAAATTTACATCTTTATTATTCCTACCTACCATCATTTTGCAAATGAAATATAGATCTTTGTGGAGAGCATGGCTTTAGGGAATCCCAGTTTGTGCCCCAATGTCTGGGAGAAAAATGACACCCACTTGCTTCCTGACTTCTCCTACAGTCCCCAAAATAAGGCAGTGAATTTTCAATTAACAGAGAGAAGGGTAATGTTTTCCATACAAGGTCTTATGTCTAACTAATGTGACGGTATGATTCAGCTCTTACCCAGACCTTCAAAGAAATGAACATGATAATTTTTTTTCCTTTTATATGTTGGGGCACAAAATTGGATGAATCAGAGAATTAAAGGGGTGATAGAAAATGCAGCCAACAGTTTACTCAGCACCCCCACCCCGTCAGACCGGTGCCAGGGTATAAAGGCGACAAGAGGTCCCAGCTTCAGAGGAGACACAGGGTCCTCACAGAGGAGGCAGCCTGCGTCCACAGCGATGCTCGTGTGAAGTATCGAAATGCATTCTGGGGACTCGGGGGAATACCATCACCCCTTGCAGACTCACACAGGAGCGAGCATCTCTCCAGACCCTCTGAGGATGACGTGTGCATCTCATGGGGGTACCTCCTGTGATACAGTTGCTTTAATCCGTTGTGTTCATTCACTGCTGATTCTATATTTTCATCAACCAAGGCCAGCAGATCTCTTCCAGGTAAGACATTACCACTGACAACGTCAATGCTTCCTGCCATCTGTGGGGCCTGGGAAGCCACTGGTACACAGCAGCCCTGTGTTCTTAGAAAGGGATTTATCCAAGGCATCCATGGACCACGCTGCTTTCCCTTTACGTGAGTTCTGAGGACCAGTGGTCTTACATTTTAAAATGCCAGCTTATTGAACCCTCCCCCACCCCTGCCCCGGCTTCCCTTGTTATGAATAAACTGTTTGAGGAGCTATGTCAAGGGACCCTTCAGAGGCCATTATTTCACTGTGAGGACTGTTAAAAAGAATAATTGGCATCAATAACACTTACCTGTATATGCGGAGGGAAGGTTACCCAGCCATAACAAGCCCAGATTCACACAGCCCCTACTTAAAAGAATGCAATATCTGGGATTTACGAGGATAAGCCCTGTCAGTAGCAATGCCCTTATGGGGGCCTTCGCGGTTCATTTGGCACAGTCTGCTGTGTACTCACGGGAACTCAAACCTGCCTTGCAGTTCTGGGCGAAGATGCTGCATATAAGATGCAGATGAGAGACACTGAAAGGGCCCCTCCTCAAAAAGGGCTGTGGCTTCAGACGCCCTTCTGACTCTTGTGTTCCTCAAAAGCAGCCTTTGGGCTGTCTCCAGTACAAAACCTGCAATATTACTAGGGATCACCCGTCTCTCAAGGGTACCGGAAAAATGCGGGGGTGGGGAGGCGGGCATTCCCGTTACACAGAGAGATGGGTCAGATGTGGACCAAGGCGGCAGGAACCTCGGTAGCAGACCAGGGAAGGAGCCCCCGCACGACAGGGATGAGGAGGACAACAGACAACACAGAGCGAGGCGTAACCTGTTTCGTCAGAGCTGGAGCTGATGGCACTGGTGGAGATGGAGGTGAAGGCAGTCTTTGCGCTGTCCTTGGCAGTGACAGGTTTCTGCTTAGCTTTCACGGCCTCCAGTGCTTTGAGCTTCTTGGCATGCTTCGTGCCTTTGTAGTGGGCCGCAGCCTGGCTCTACAAAGGAGAACAAAATGAACCGTGCAATCAGGCTCATTTCTAAACTGGCATTCTCTGTATTACTGCAAATACAGACTCCCTTTCAATAACAGGTACCATTCAAGCCAGTCCTGGCCGTGGCCAAGCAGTGGGGTTCTGCTGAGAATGATGCTACGAAGCAATGGAGAGCAAGTTCTAAAACCTCCAGATGGAAGGGAGAAATATTCTACCGCCTCTCTTCAGAGAAATGGAGCTGCACACTAACATATCAACAACGCTGTCTTTGTGGAGTGGGGGGAAGAAATGAGAATTTACAACTATATTGCATTTCTTCTGTCACCAAAGACGCTGGGCTCCTCAGATTAACAAGGGCCCTGGAAGAGAGCAGCTCTCACCTTCTGGGCTCAGGAAGTGTGCTTTCTCCTTCTACAGTGGGTCTTACTGACACAGGACCCAACAGGTGACTACCAGGAAAAATCCACCAATAACAACACAAGTAGGCACCCCAGAGGCCAAGACTGAAGTGTGAGATTCAAACACGAACACCCTGTGGAGTCCAGATGGAGCCCCAGAAGCCGGGCAGGTTTACCCTTCTTTCCTTTTCCTTGCTTCTCATGGAGAAGTCTGAGAAGTCCAAGGCAGGGGCATTCTTGCAACACGTGGGCCTTTTGTGCCTGGTCCACTGCCAGGAAGATCCAGTGTGTTTCGCCTACATGGGGCCAGTGCAATTCTTCGGTTTGTGCTTTCTGAGATTCTTATAAATAGAAATCTGCATTTTCCCACATTTATATTTTCCTAACATTATTTTTTGGTACCAGAGAGACATTAGTTGAGTTAGAACATCATCTTTAAAAGTGCTTATTAATATTAACTTATTGGTGCAGGGGGGCCTGTCATGGCTTCAGGTGAGGTGGAAGCAGGCAGGGAGATTTTGGATTGGAAGGTTTTCCAGTTCAAACGCTTTAAAATTGCCACCTCACAAGGAAGAGATCACAGGACTAAGTCTGCAGACATCACTTCCCGTGACTTATTCACTCTCAACGCTTCTTTTTGCTAGAAAATAAGAGTCACACTGTCCTCTTTGTCACAGCAACTCTGGTGGGGGGGTGTTGTGGTAGAATCTCTTTTTATAAATAGAGAAATATATAATCCACACCTTCATTTGCATCATTCTGACAAGTATCCTCAAAGGCCTGGGTACCCTTATTGAAAGAACACTGGACAAGGAAACTGTATATTAGAAACAGTTTTAACAGAGAGGACACTCATGCATCAGTTTTCCAACAACACAGAACATCAAAGAGTGTGAGGCAAAGTCTGGAGTTAAAAGACTTATTATCGTTCATTGAGGAACACGGATTGGATTGGTTTGAGCCTGCATGGAGAACACTGTTTTGAAGGATAGAGCGACGTCCCTTTTTTCTCCTGCCTATTTTTAATAAATCAAATCCTTTGGATATATCTTTTGAGGGCATGATGCTCTAGTCAATTACATCCACCACATGTAGTCAGTCGTCTTCTCCAGACAGCTCAGGATGCACTTTCCCTTAGAGCAAAGTTCAGCTCCTTCTCCTGGTGCAGAAGTGAACGCTGCATACACAACACACATGAAAATACAGGCGAGATGAGCAGTGCTATCCCCACACGTGCTTTCAAAATGTACATTTAATGTATATTTTAAGGTACCTGGCAAACCTATACTCTCAGTGGTATTTCCAATCAGATAAGACTTTAATACACCGTAGGACCCAAGTGATTGTCACTCTTTTGAATATTAAGAAAGTTATTCCAAAGGAACACTGTCAGTTAAGACTGAACTTACATTAAAAAAAAACAAAAACAAAAACTCTCTGCACAGATACAGCTGAGCCCATGCTTCAACAAGTGAAATAGCTCAGGACATTGTGGGGAAAAGGGCGTGATCAAACTACCGACCGTTGGTGGGCCCCAGTCAAGACCCGACATATTAAAAAGCGAAACAAAACAAGGCGAAAAGCATATGCGCTCGCTGACTGAATTACAGTCCCGAAGCACTCTGACAGTAATTATCTTAATTTTTTAAAATCCACTATTAAAAAAGCAACTGGGCCTTCCGCAGATTTAAAAAAAAAGGTTGAGTGGCATGAAAGTCCAGAATGCTACGGAGGGACCATGGCGTGTAGAATTTGGGGAAGTGATGACGCGGGGTGGACGACTCTGCAGGGTGTGTGTGTGTGGGGTGTGGGTGTGGGGCTGCGAGCTGGAAACGCAGTGTAGACAGATGACCCTCTGGATATTTCAAGTGTTCTTTGTCACTGGTCCTATGTTTGAAGAATTTATTGGACTGCTCTTGCATTAACTGCACGGGTATTAATTTTTCTATCCATGTACACCGCTTCGCCGCCCTGACTTTTTGGATATCCTTTCACACTGTGGCTTATCACAGGATACTGACTGTAGTCTCCTGTGCTACACAGTAGGACTTGCTGTTAATCCGTCCCATACACAACAGTCTGCGTCTGCTCACCTGGCCCCTCACACCATCCCTCCCCTATCCCCACCCCCTTCAACCCGTGTTCTCTACGACTGTGATTCTGCGTCTCTTTCACAGGTAGGTTCATTTTTGTCATATTTAGATTCCACACGGAAGGGATGCCACACAGTATCTGTCTTTCTCCTTCTGACTCACTGCGCTTAGCACGATCATCTGTGTTACCGTTTAGTCACTCAGTCGTGTCCAGCTCTTTGCCACCCCGTGGACTGTAGCGCCCAGGCCCCTCTGTCCATGGGATTCTCCAGGCAAGAGTACAGAGAGGGTTGTCATTTCCTTCTCCAGGGGATCTTCCTGACCAGGGATTGAACCCACATCTCCTGCATTGTAGGTGGCTTCCTGGCCACTGAGCCACAGGGGAAGCCCGTATAACATCTAGCTCCATCCAGGTTTATGCAAGCCCCTTAACCTTGGCTCATCTTGTTACAGGTGTGTTGCATAAAGGTGTGTTCTCGTGTAAGGAAACAAGCTCCATCCAGCTCTCCTTACCCCATTATCTCACTTCACTGAACTGGATAGATTTTTCAGCCACATCTAATCTTTCTGTGATTGTAGACAAAACTTCAACCTAGGAAGGAATCCTTCCAGGAGAATTTTTTTAAAAAGCAGTAGTAGGCCAGAGATGTCTCTCTGAGTCTCATCTGCTTTTCCTTTGGGCAGAAAGGTGCTGGGCATGTGTAGTATACCTTTTCCCCTCCAAAGTTGTCTCCTATTATTTATTAGCCAGTCTCTGAGTCTAGTCATCTCCAGAAACCTGGGAACCATCCAACACAAGCCAACAATTATTTTTCACAGGAACGATTTCAAGATTAAGCAAGTCTATGACTTCATCATAGATGTCAGAACTCTGCACTTTGAAACTCAAAGAGAAGTAAGGGATTAGAGTACCCAGAGAAGGGGACAGTAAGAGAAGAATTGGCTTCAACAATTTGGCTTCAAATTTGCCAACAAATTTGGCTTCAAAAAGTTGCTTTTAGATCATAGTGGAATATTCAGGTATTGCGCAATAAAAATCTCTACTACGACCTTGAACTAGCACATGACACCATGAAATCTGACAAGTGTCATCCCAGAGGCAAGTGCTGACATTAAAGATATGTACACACACTCCTGCAGAAAAGCGTGCCGCCACTTTAAATGTCATTCCCACATCCGTCATCAGCAGCCAGTCAGAATTCTCAATCTTCAAGTTTTGTCTTTAGCATTTCAAGAAGTCTTCCAGTTTAAATGCAACTGATGTTCCAGAGTAGATAAAAATAATCGCTTAATGGCTCACATTTGAAAGAGGTGCTTCAACATTTTGAAAGAATTGCACACATACACACACATTTATTTTACAAGTTTTGTTATAAAATCAGTTTTCCTGTGAAACCCACTGCAAATTTAATGGTAAGTATTCTTTTGCTCCGTTATCACCAAGGCCTTGAACAGTTTACTCTACCTGTCTTTTTCATAAAGTGTCTTAACATGATTTTTTTTTAAAGAGGAAGTTTACTATAAACACATATCTGATTATGTAACCAATTAATTTTCACAAACCCATGATATCAAAAAGAACAAGATGGACTTTGCTAGTTTCTGACATCATTTAATCGTGTCACATTAAATTTTTACTAAGAGAAAATGAACATGATCCTATTAAAATGTAACATCAGAAAAATAAGGAGTGATTATCAAAGAAGTTACCATCCTCTTTGGGGAGGGAAGAGATTTACTATTTGAAGACAGGAATATTTTTAAAATATAAATTTATTTATTTTAATTGGAGGTTATTTACTTTACAAAATTGTATTGGTTTTGCCATACATCAATGTGAATCCGCCACAGGTATATTTTTGGCTGTGCTGGGCCTTCACTGCTACAAAGGCTTTTTCTCTGGCTGTGGCGAGGGAGGGCTGCCCTTCAGCTGCCCAAGCTTTGCCTTGTGGTAGCCTCTCCGGCTGGAGAGCCTGGGCTGTACGGCACATGGGCTCCACCAGTTGCAGCCTCAGGACTGAGCCATTCTGTGGCACCATGGGGGATCTTCCTGGATCAAGGATCAAACCTGTGTCTCCTGATTGGCAGGCAGATTCTGTACGACCGAGTCACCAGGGAAGCCCTCTTTCTTCTTTTTTAAAGAAAATTAGCTGATTTCAAAACTTTAGACTGTTTTGTAGGTCAAAAATCATGAAATGATAAAATAACATAGTATCCTGAAAACTAAAATACCTAACTTCAGATTTTTATTTTGAAAACTATTGACAAATTATACCTGGAAAAAAAAAGTTTAAAGTCTGTGTTTTTTTCTATACAGTTTTTCTTATGTTACATCAGTGCAGTCCAGTTCAGTCGCTCACTTGCGTCCGACTCTTTGTGACCCCATGAATCTCAGCACGCCAGGCCTCCTTGTCCATCACCAACTCCTGGAGTTCATCAAACTCGTGTCCATCGAGTTCGTGATGCCATCCAGCCATCTCATCCTCGGTCGTCCCCTTTTCTCCTGCCCCCAAGCCCTCCCAGCATCAGAGTCTTTTCCAATGAGTCAACTCTTCACATGAGGTGGCCAAAGTACTACAGTTTCAGCTTTAGCATCATTCCTTCCAAAGAAATCCCAGGGCTGATCTCCTTCAGAATGGACGGGTTGGATCTCCTTGCAGTCCAAGGGACTCTCAAGAGTCTTCTCCAACACCACAATCCAAAAGCATCAATTTTTTTTTTTTTTTTTTTCAAAAGCATCAATTCTTCTGCGCTCAGCTTTCTTCACAGTCCAACTCTCACATCCATACATGACCACTGGAAAAACCATAACCTTGACTAGATGGACCTTTTTGACAAAGTAATGTCTCTGCTTTTGAAAAGGCTATCTAGGTTGGTCATAACTTTTCTTCCAAGGAGTAAGCGTCTTTTAATTTCATGGCTGCAGTCACCATCTGCACTAATTTTGGAGCCCAGAAAAGTAAAGTCTGATACTGTTTCCACCGTTTCCCCATCTATTTGCCATGAAGGGATGGGACCACATGCCATGATCTTAGTTTTCTGAATGTTGAGCTTTAAGCCAATTTTTTCACTCTCCACTTTCACTTTCATCAAGAGACTTTTTAGCTCCTCTTCACTCTCTGCCATAGGGTGATATCATCTGCATATCTGAAGTTATTGATATTTCTCTCGGCAATCTTGATTCCAGTTTGTGCTTCTTCCAGCCCAGCGTTTCTTATGATGTACTCTGCATAGAAGTTAAATAAGCAGGGTGGCAATATACAGCCTTGACGCACTCCTTTTCCTATTTGGAACCAGTCTGTTGTTCCATGTCCAGTTCTGTTGCTTCCTGACCTGCATACAGGTTTCTCAAGAGGCAGGTCAGGTGGTCTGGTATTCCCATCTCTCTCAGAATTTTCCACAGTGTATTGTGATCCACACAGTCAACATACACTCACTGAATCTCTTATCCAGGGCAATGCACAGGATCAGCCATACGGCTTAAGATCAGTATGCATTCCCACGGGTCAGTGGCTTGTAAATATTTTAGAGATCACTTTTATATACCAATAGAAGGGTTTTAAGGTTTATAATGATTCTCTTTAATTTGTTTATAATCAACTCTCAGTTTGACTTCAGTTCAGTTCGGTCACTCAGTCGTTTCCGATTCATATAGTTCTCAAAGTGTGGTCCCAAGATGTTTAGCAGCAGCAGCAGCAGCTGGGAGCTTGATAGAAATGCAGAGAATTGCACCCAATGTCTACATGTACACCCATGGCTGATTCATGTCAATGTATGGCAAAAACCACTACAATATTGTAAAGTAATTAGCCTCCTGGCATCCCATTCTAGTACTCTCGCCTGGAAAATCCCATGGACAGAGGAGCCTGGTAGGCCATAGTTCATGGGGTCGTGAAGTGTCGGACACGACTGAGCAACTTCACTTTCACTTTTCACTTTCATGCACTGGAGAAGGAAATGGCAACCCACTCCAGTGTTCTTGCCTGGAGAATCCCAGGGATGGAGGAGCCTGATGGGGTGCTGTCTATGGGGTTGCACAGAGTCGGACATGACTAAAGTGACTTAGCAGCAAAATAAATTTTTTAAAAAAGGAAAAAAAAAAGAACCTATAATGGAATATAATCTGGAAAAAAACCCAACAGTGAATCACTGTGCTGTGCACTTTAACCAACACAATATTGTAAATAAACTATATTTCAATTTTTAAAAAAGCAATAAGATGATATTCTGTGAGTTTCAAAAAACAAGGAATGCAAATTCTCAACTTCTATCTCAAACTCATTGAATCAGAAACTACGGATATGAGGCTCAGCAACCCATATTTTAAAAGCTGTCTGCGTTTTCCTGAAGGACACTACAGTTTTGGAACCACTCACGTTAAATATTAGTGCATTTTCTCCAGAGAGAGCTCCATCCTGGATAAGTAGCTACCATCTGGATTTCTACAGATTAACATATAGTAATTTGAAGACTGAATCTTACATACGTCTAACTGTGAGTAATGTGTGTTACTCAAGAAAAATGATCAGAAGTTTCTTTCCTTAAAAACAAGCCATAATGGCCAGCATTAAAAAATGTATATACAGTAAATGCTGGAGAAAGAGGAAACCTCCTACATTGTTGGCGGTAATGTAAACTGGTACAACCACTATGGAGAACAGTGTGAACGTCCCTTTAAAAACTAAAAATAAATCTACCATATGACCCAGCAATCCCACTCCTGGGCATACACTCCAAGAAAACCATCATTCAAAAAGATACATGCACCCCAATGCTGACTGCACCACTGTTTACAATAGCCAGGCTTGGAAAACAACCTAAATGTCCCTTGACAGATGAACGCATAAAGGAAGAAGAGGCAGTGTATATAGAATGCTGCTCAGCTGTGAAAAGTAATGAGATCTACAGCAGGAGAGATGGACCTGGAGAGTGTCATGCTGAGCGAGGGGAGTTGAGGTGAAGCAAGAAAGACAAATATATGCAGCATTTACATCTGGAATCTAAAAAAAGGGGGCACACATGAACTCATTTACAAAAAAATTAGAGTCACAGATACAGAAAACAAACTTCTGGTTCAGTTCAGTCCAGTTCAGTCACTCAGTCATGTCCGACTCTTTGCAACCCCATGAACCGCGGCACACCAGGCCTCCTTGTCCATCACCAACTCCCGGAGTTGACTCAAACCCATGTCCATCAAGTCGGTGATGCCATCCAGCCATCTCATCCTCTGTCATCCCCTTCTCATCCTGCTCCCAATCCCTCCCAGCATCAGAGTCTTTTCAAATGAGTCAGCTCTCTGCATCAGGTGGCCAAATTATTAGAGTTTCAGCTTCAACATCAGTCCCTCCAATGAACACCCAGGACTGATCTCCCTTAGGATGGACTGGTTAGATCTCCTCTCAGTCCAAGGGACTCTGAAGACTATTCTCCAACACCACAGTTCAAAAGCATCAGTTCTTCTGTGCTCAACTTCTGGTTACTAGGGGATAAATGGGGGAGGGAAAATTGGGGGGTTGGGGCTGACATATACACACTGCTACTACTGCTGCTGCTAAGTCACTTCAGTCGTGTCCGACTCTGTGCGACCCCACAGACGGCAGCCCACCAGGCTTCCCCATCCCTGGGATTCTCCAAGCAAGAACAATGGAGTGGGTTGCCATTTCCTTCTCCAATGCATGAAAGTGAAAAATGAAAGTGAAGTCACTCGATCGTGTCCAACTCTTCGCAGCCCCATGGACTGCAGCCTACCAGGCTCCTCCGTCCATGGGATTTTCTGGGCAGGAGTACTGGAGTGGGGTGCCATTGCCTTCTTCAATACACACTACTATATATAAAATAAATGACCATAACCTGCTCTATAGCACAGGGAACTCGAATCAATACTCTATAATGACCTACAGGGGGAAAAAATCTATAAAAAGAGTGGGCATATGTGTATATTTAACTGATTGACTTTGTTGTACATCTGAAACCAACACAACATTCTAAATCAACTATGCTCCAATATTAAACAAAAAGCCATAAAACAAGTTAAAAATAACTCAGATAACATACATAATTGGGGAACTTCTATCCAAGAGGGATGAATGCAAAACAGCAGATCAGCCCTGGAAATCATGTAACTCTCAAACGCCACACGAATGCTCTCCAAGTCCTGTGGTTCTCTCTGTATATTTAACCTTTTCTCTCCAAGCTAATTCTTGTTGCAGCATGAACTCTGACCCCAATATTTGTGCCAGTGTTGGATGTTTTGGTATGATCCATTTTGTGGAGGAATCACTGGCTTAATAATAATAATAAATAAAAACAAAAGCAAGCCCTGTGTCATAACTCTTAAAACTTCACTATAACAAGTATCTAATTCACTATTATATTTAAGCATTAACTGCTTCAGTGTTAGCCATGAGTAAAATTTTTTTCTTTATCTATGTAAGGCTCTTTTAACTGAAGGAAACTCCTAGCCAGTAGGCAAATAAAGGCCACTCTAATAAGCCTAAAGAGTGGCTTAATTCCTTCACAGTTGCGCTAAGCTGCTAAGTCACTAAGTCACTTCAGTCGTGTCCGACTCTGTGCGACCCCATATGAACGTCTGCCGTCCCTGGGATTCTCCAGGCAAGAACACTGGAGTGGGTTGCCATTTCCTTCTCCAATGCATGAAAGTGAAAGGTGAAAGTGAAATCACTGAGTCGTGTCCAACTCTCAGCGACCCCATGGACTGCAGCCCACCAGGCTCCTCCATCCATGGGATTTTCCAGGCAAGAGTACTGCAGTGGGGTCCTTCACAGCTACTTCACTCAAATACTCAAATATTTAACAAAATATCTGATGGAGAAATGTGAAGATAGAATAGCTCATTGTTATACATTTTCCTTTCTAATGTGAAGACATGTACTTTTCAAATTCTGTTACTCAATGGGGAAAATGATGTGAGATAGATATTTTTATTCCTTAATTACATATCCCATAAAGAGTATTTATTTTAATTTGTGATTGTGCAGTTAACAGAGAGGTAGATGACTACGGTATGAATAAAATGAAAATTTACTTGCTTGAGTCTCAAAGTGAAAAACATGATTCAATTAAGAGTATTCTTTCTGAGCTCAAATGATTGATGCCTTACTTTAAATGTGTTCCTGTCTTCTGTACTCTTCAATACAGAAATGAACAGTAACTGCCACAGAGACAGAAAAATAGAAAAAGAAGGCAATACCACTCGGGTAAAGTCATTTTTATACACTAACACTCGTCACAGAAAAAAAAATTCTAAATAAACATGGAGAAAGAGAGACATATAAAAATTTCTCAGATACATTAGGTAAATCTCACTTTTACTTGGATTCCCAGGCGGCACCAGTGGCAAGGAACTGCCAGCGCAGGCGATGTAAGAGGTTCAGGTTCAGTTCCCGGGTCGGGAGGATCCCCTGGCGGAGCAAATGGCAGCCCACGGCAGTGCTCCTGCCTGGAGAACCCCATGGACAGAGAAGCCCGGCGGGCCGCGTCCACGGGGGCACAGAGAGCTGCCCACGGCTGAGGGACGGAGCACGCGCACGGCCATTCTACCTTGTCACTGGGGGCTGTGGAAAAATAATCTAGGTGGACTAAGTTACCTTTTCACAGCTTCTCAGCTTGATGATTTTTAAATGTTAAATACTTAATGTTTTCAAGTATCTAACGTGGATGATAAGAGAGCACTTATTTGAGCAAAAGAGTCTAATTTGAGAGATTTTTCCTGGCTTCTGTCATGAAATCCCTGTTTTCATTTATCGGGAATGCAGACAGCTGCCTCCCTGACCTCTAACGTCAGGGGTGCGGAGGTGGGGTCTTGATTAAGGGAAACTGGCTGACGGTGGGCTTTGGAAGCTGGTCCTCATGATCTGATAACTGACCAGGGTCCTTGGCCTTCCCCAGTCACTGAGATTGATAGGAGGCCAGAGAGGAAACTGAGGCAGGGCTTTATCAATGCGCATGCACTCACTCGTGTCTGACTCTACCACCCCGTGGGACTCTAGTCCTCCAGGCTCCTCTGCCCCTGGAATTTTCTAGGCAAGAACACTGGAGTGGGTTGCCATGTCCTGCTCCAGGGGATCTTCCCGACCCAGGACCAGACCTGCCTCTTTGGTCTCCTTCACTGGCAGGCGAGAGTCATGTCTGACTCCCTGTGACCCCACGGACTGCAGCACACCAGGCTCCTCTGTCCTCCACCATTTCCTAGGGTTTGCTCAAACTCATGTCCATCGAGTCAGTGATGCCATCCAACCATCTCATTCTCTGTCGTCCCCTTCTCCTCCCGTCTTCAATCTTTCCCAGCATCAGGGTCTTTTCCAATGGGTCAGCTCTTCGCATCAGGTGGCCAAAGGATTGGAGCTTCAGCTTCAGCACCAGTTCTTCCCATGAGGGCTAAATGTCTGTTTCTTCTGATAGAGAGTCAACTCCTCAATGGAGAAAGACCTCATCATTTTATCCCTTGGACCTAGCAGAGATCTCTAAGTAGGTGTCTATTAAACACATGTTGAATTAATTCCACATTTTGATTTTAAAATGGAAATATGCATATGGTGTCTCAATGGATTTGTATGTGAACAGGGTTCAGCTTAATTCTCTGCCATTCTTTGGCACTCTGCCTTATCTGTTGAACACACTTCAGGGAATTTTTATAGCACTTAATGCTGGAAAAGCATCTGGCACAAACACAAACTATTATTTTTTCTCTGGGAGAAGCTTACCATCAACTGCAAATTGTGCTATTTATGGGATCTCTCTTTGCATGAGATGCAGCAAGGAATAACATGGAGATTGTTTCACTTTTAAAAAATTTTGATGAGCAAGTTTTTTTTTTTTTTAATCTAGGAAGTGCAATGAATATTTCTGGTAGTGATTTTGCATTATAAGGTTTTTTCTAAAAGTCCAATTGTCTTAAATACACATAGAGATATATTCAGTACTTGGAATTCTAATGCTAATTCTCTATCAACACTATTATTGTTTCCAAATGAAATATTTTATGCTTTAAAACAATACAGAGAGATTAACTATGGTATTATTAATCCATTTTCCTCCTTACAAATCCACATAATATTCTATACCCCTGTATTTGCTGAAAAGGAGTGCCTTCCATTAGGAGAAAATTGTTACCTTCCCTACTTTTCCATAAATCAAGGAAAGCCTTCCCTTTATAGTTTTATTGCATTTCTCATCTCAATTCATGAATCTGAGAATTGTTCTGATTGTTCCTTTAATGAATTTGTTTCCAAGATCCCTTCTGAAACATATCATTTTTAATGAGATTTGTCGAGTCCACAAAATAATGGTATAGAGTTGAGCAGATGTTTTGTTAGTGTTAAGGGCCATGGCATTTTCCTGAAGGACTTGGTGCAGTGGGAAAAGACGATATTCAGGCCATAAATAACCTCAAGAACCTTGACTCTGAGAGGCAGAGCACAGCCATATTCCAGCCTTTTCACTGCCCGCTAATTCACGAAAGACTCACTGAATGGTGGGCAAAGGCTATTGCAGTTAAGAGGGGAGAATGGAGAGTGAGGAAGACCGATAGATTCAGCTACATTTATAAATCTCTATAAAAAATGCCATGAAGCGGAAGTGTTAGTCGCTCAGTCGTGTCTGACTCTTTGTGGCCCTGTGGACTGCAGCCTGCCAGGCTCCTCTGTCCATGCAATTTCCCAGACAAGAATACTGGAGTGGGTAGCCATTTCCTTCTCCTGGGGATCTTCCCAATTCACAGATGTGGGATCGAACACACACCTCCTGTGTCTCCTGCATTCCAGGTGGATTCTTATCATTAACACCCCAAAATACCATAGGAAACTCAAGAGATTAGGAAAAAATACAAAATATAATTTGCAAGTCCTGTTGCAAAGATGTTAAGCTCTATATTCCATAAAGAGTATCTAGAAAATCATGAGGATAAAGTTCAGTTCAGTCACTCAGTCGTGTCCGGCTCTCCGCAACCCCATGAACTGCAGCACACCAGGCCTCCCTGTCCAATGACTCCCAGACTCCACTCAACCCCATGTCCATTGAGTCAGTGATGCCATCCAACCATCTTATCCTCTGTCATCCCCTTCTCCTCCTGCCTTCAATCTTTCCTAGCATCAGGGTCTTTTCAAATGAGTCAGCCCTTCACATCAGGTGGCCTAAGTATTGGAGTTTCAGCTTCAACATCAGTCCTTCCAATAAACACCCAGGACTAATCTCCTTTAGGATGGACTGGTTGGACCTCCTTGCAGTCCAAGGGACTCTCAAAAGTCTTCTCCAACACCACAGTTCAAAAGAAAAAGTAACAACCATTAGAGAAATTGGCAAAGTGCTCACCCAATCCAATGAAATAAATTATAGCAAAGTACCTATGGCTTCCTGGGATAGAAAAGGGACTCAATAATGAGAACAAATGCTAATTTTCTTGTCAAAAGAAAGGAAAATACAAGTTAATTTGGTGCCTCAAAGTTAGAACTCTGGAAATGGATGCAAACTGTGAAGAAATTGTATTTTCGTGGAAATTGTTTGGTTCTAGGATAAAAGGAAAAGAACATGATTTTAAATAAACAGAAGCTTGGCCAACTTGACCTGACCTCAGGATATCCTTTTGACCAAAGAGTCTGCAGTAAGACATTTCACCGGCAAAACCTAGGGAAACGCACCCAGCGTCTCAAATAATACTTTCTTCCTGGACTTAGAAAATATCTGGTAGGCAGAAAACAGCATTCACTGTTGTTTTCAATTTTCACTCACCAAAGTTAGAGGAAAAAATAGCTTTAGCCTTGGACTAACTTTCAGAGGAGATTGAGCAATGACTCCAGAAGACACATGTAAGCGCCTGATTTCTTGTTATGCCAAAATTTCTTCTCATTACATAAACACAATTATGTTTGTTTCCTGATTGCCCATGGTATAGATGAGCTGAGATAGCAAGAGAGAGTGCCAATCCCAAGAGTCTGGTGTTTAAAGAAAATGTCCACAACAGGTGCTGACAGCACGATATCACTGTCCCTCACGCTCATTCAGTAATTCGTGGGGCATTCTCGCCAGACTGCTTTTTCCCAGGGCAGTGCTTGGAAGAAGAGTTCACTGTGTCGTAAACACACAAAGTCACTGGTCCTTTACCCCATGAGTGGTGAAGTGAGGCACGCATGGAGTGTTTCTCTGGGCCATGAGGTGTGCTATACAGGTTATATACAAACATTCTCACTGATATTTCACAAGGACCGACAAGGCAATTACAGTTGTCAATGGCATCTTATGGATGCGGAGACTGAGATCCTGGACGTTAGAGCAGCTCAGCCCTACAGGAAGGGCTCGTATTCCAGAAGCCGCACGTGTAACTCCTCGCAGCCCCAGGGAGAGTGGACAATGGAAAGCAGTCCTATGATGTGACTTCCCCGTGGCTCATCTTGCAGAGAGTGTGAGACTAAACAGATATTAAGCTCGTTAATGAAAGTCATCGATATCTGTGATCGTTAATTTATGGCGTTTCACTCATGGTTCACTGCAGGTCAATGCTTTAGATACTCTTATTAGAATCATTTTATCTGAGGGTCCACTAGTTCAATTCCTTCGATACCAGAGCCAATAAATCAATGCTGATGTGCTAAGTGAAGTATCAGATGATGTCCCCAAATAGAACCTTCGGGGCGTCAGGCAGCATGTTTAGCCATGCGTCAGCTCTGGCACAGAGAGACCTATAGGTGTGCTTCAGGATTACGTGCTTTACTCTCTGTTCGAATGGAAGGCGGCTCAAAGGTCTTAACAGAGACACAGAAACACGGTTGCATTTTCATGAGCTCACTTTGGCAGGAACAAAGAGACTGCAAGGGAGGAGTGCAAGAATGGGTAAGGAGCAGAGGGCTCGCTGCTGAAGGTTCATGGAGAGATGCCCACATCTAACAGCTGGATGACGACAGTGGGAGTAGGGAAGGGTGCACATGTGTGATTAACACGTAAGTTATAACTGTCAAGCATTCATGGTGAATTTGACGAGAGGTCACAAAGATGCTTCAGTGGTTTCTGCTTGTAAATGCATGATTAGAGCTTCCATCTCCTAGAGCTGCTGATATTCCAAGAGGCCCAGATGTCTAGGGGAAGAGCGTGAGCTGGGCTGGGAAATGTGGGGTTTAAGAAGTCTTTAAAACCACTAAATAAAACGTGTGCTCTGCAGTTAGCTACATGGTGTAGAGATTAGAGATGAAGTCTGGGCTGTAGCTAAATTGGGGAGTTATCAGCAACAGATGGTAACTGAAGCCGTTGGGAAAAGCTATTTGAAAGGCAAATAAAAGATTTTTTCCTGTTTAACCACTGAAACACAATTCTTAATCAGCTGCAACATTTGAATGAATGAACTAAGACTCCAAATAACAGATTTTCAGATTCTCCATTGAGCTAGAGTATACTTCATCACTCAGCTTTTTTAAACAAGTGTTTTTCTTAAAGTGCTTGAAATCTTCAAGTTTCAGCCATAGAGTGAATCATTCTCTTTTTATCCTCACATTAAAGTGAGTTAACTAGAAAGAAAGTGAAAGGAAGAGAGTCAAGGAACAAAGTAGGTGATTAAATTCCGCTGAAGAATCATGCTGTTGGTCAGTCGCTAAGTCCTGTCCAGCTCTGAGAATCGTAAGAAACGGAACGGTAAGTAAAGCAAAAAGTGTCGAGACCCTGTAAGTTAATGACCACTCAAGAATGTAGGTTTGCTTAGTCACAAACCAAGCAGGCTTGCTCAGCAAAAAATCCAAAGAACAAACCATGCAACGGAAGAATAAGGCACGCCCCCAAACAATGAAACAGTGGTGGCCTGAGGCCCACCTCCTGCCTGGTGATCTCAGCAACACAGTGATCCCTCGCACACGCTCCTCCGCCTGCGCTATAAACAGAAATATAATAAAAGGTGGCTCTACACTGAAACCTGCGATGATTTGCCACCCTTTAGTACACGTGGGCCGTCCACCTTCTGACTATTTCTATTGCTCCATGACAACACCAGTCTGACCACGTGGGCACAAGAAAACTCCCTCACCGTGCGGAGGAGGAACTGATGATGCAAGCTTGATGTCTCCTCAAGAATGAGGAAGACGGTGGTCTTCTCCACACCCCACTTTTCCTTTCATTATAAAACTGTAGCCCGCGAAGTTCTCCGCGTGGCTCTTCCCTGCTCGCTTGCTTGTAAGGCTCACAGCGGCCTGTTCTCACAAGTTACTCCTTATCCATCACTTGCCTCTCACTGAATTCTTTCTGTGTGGAGACACACAGATCCAGAGCTCCTCAGAGCTCCCTGAAGTGCATTTCTGTGGCTTCAGGATACACTTCTCTCTGTCACACAAGATATCATGCCCTCAGTATCTGGTCTCTAGAAACCAGATTCATACGGATAAAGGCTGTCTCAGCAGAGCAGTAAAATGAGGATCAATAAAGTCTGACTGCTGCCAGTTACCATGGAATCGCCTCCCAACCTGGCAGAGCCTGGTCCTTCTCTGTGAGTGAAGATTATAGTGGATGAAATTAGCCGTTTACAGGAACCTTATTAAAGGGCAGGTCAAAAGCAAGAAGGCAGGATGGGAGTCCTAATCAAAGGCTGCCTAAACGCAGAAGAAGACTGTGCTTAATGAATATTATTAACATGTCTGAAGTGAAACTATCTTAGTTGAAATAGGTTTCATTCTGGCTTCTAGAAAAAAGAAGTTAAAGACATTTCATACAGATTTCTTTCTCTCCCCCTGATAAGTACAAGGAACAAAAAAACTAATTTAATTGTAAATATTCTGTCTCTATTATGATCAAAAGAGCCAAGATATGTTCTATAATCATTTTATATATTAAAATGTATTAAAATTTTATAAGTGTGTTATTTAAAATTCTCAATAATTATACATTTTTTGCACTCTGGTTTCTACATGTAATGAAACAAACAGAATACTGCCACACAATGAGATTACCAAAACCATTTTTTTCAACATTTACTAATGTTAGTTTGAAATTTTTAAACAGACTTCTGGTTTCTATGGTTTGGGGCAGAAGGTCAAAACAAGAACTACATTTGACAGGTGTTTTTCCCATAATGACTTCCCTGGTGGCTCAGAGGTTAAAGCGTCTGCCACCAATGCAGGAGACCCGGGTTCGATCCCTGGGTCGGGAAGATCCCCTGGAGAAGGAAATGGCAACCCACTCCAGTATTCTTGCTTGGAGAATCTCACGGACTGAGGAGCCTGGTGGGCTGCAGTCCATGGGGTCACAAAGGATCGGACACGACTGAGTGACTTCACTTTTACTTTCCCATAATACTTGTGATTAGCACTAAAAGAAGCAGAGAAGGAGGGTAATTGAAATTTTCACTTGGCGAAGCTTGAGAAATTCCCAGACCACTGGATTTCCTGTGATATGATCTGAATCTCTAGGTTGCTTGAATTTCCAAGGTCAAGTAAGTGAACAAATTAATAAACATCTATGTTTTCACGACAAGCTGGGACATTTTGGATCCAATCCTAAATATAGGAGTTGTCTAAGCGGTGCTTGTTAATATCATGGCTTTCACTGCTTAAGCCAGCAAGTGATTCCCCCCGCCTTGGGCATATATTAGCAATTTACTTTTGCAGATAAGTGCACAAATATGATTAGCTTTTGCAAATTGCTCTTTATTCTGTTACTAGTAAGTAATTTTTATATTATTACAGTGTAAACATATGCTATTTTCCACTACATTTCAGCTGTAATGAGCTGATTTAATGTGTTAAAAGAACAAAAGAACTTCAAGAATGATTCAGTGATTCAAGATGCATGGAAACCAAGAAAAAAATCAAACACGGAGTTTGCAAATGCTTTCCAAAATTCAGTTTTCAACAAGAAATTGTGGAGTCCCTGTTTGTTGAGGTCATTTATTCAAAGAAGTGTTTTCACCTTTGCAGGGCGAGTCCTGCAAACAAACTTCAAAGGGATGAGCTACTCTGCTGACTGGGATCCCACTTCCTGAAACTTGCATTATGAGTGTCACGCCTTTGGGTGAAAGATGAGATTTAGTGATGCTTATTTATCTGCTCATTTAAATATTTATGTATTCAACATGTTTATGCCGTGGGGCATTCCAGCACAGAGACAGGCACTGCAGAGGCGCAGCAAGAGGAGGAGATGACGCAGACGCGGCAACGACAGGAACAGGACGACACGTAAAGGATCTGGCGTCATGAAAGTCAAGAGAGAGAAGAGCTTCCGGAAGGGAACAGTTATCACCACTGGCTGCTGCCATGCCAGGGAAAAGGCGGGTACAGAAGAGTCCACTGGGGTTTTGCAACATGTATAATGTTGGTGATCGTGATATAGGACAGGATGATCTGATGCTTAGTTAATTGGAACAGAGGATTTTGGAAAGGTCTGGAATAAATGATGGATTGGAATGCTCGGTCATAGAGTTGCCAATTCAGGGGGCCTCCAGATGCAAACTGCATCCTCCTGACACTGTCATTCTGAACTGGGCACTACTGTCTTACTTAATTTGACTACTATATGTTTCTGTATATTTATATGTTTCTGCTTCTGTATATCTGGAAGCAGACCTGCATTTTAATTCCATCATTTGTAAAAGCACAATGATGACTTACTATTTTAACAACAGTTGTCTGAAAATACTTTCACTTTTAAAAATATCCCATGGAAGTTTACCTTCCTCTGCAATTTTCTGAAAGAGTTTGACTAGGATAGGTGTTAGCTCTTCTCGAAATTTTTGGTAGATACAGAGTGAAGTAAGCCAGAAAGAAAAACACCAATACAGTATACTAACACATATATATGGAATTTAGAAACATGGTAATGATAATCCTGTATGCAAGACAGCAAAAGAGACACAGATGTATGGAACAGATTTTGGACTTTGAGGGAGAGGGAGAGGTGGGATGATTTGGGAGAATGGCACTGAAACATGTATACTATCATGTAAGAAACAAATCGCCAGTCTATGTTCGATACAGGATACAGGATGCTTGGGACTGGTGCACGGGAATGATCCAGAGAGTTGATATAGGGTGGGAGGTGGGGGGGGGGAGGTTCAGGATTGGGAACTCATGTACACCCGAGACGGATTCATGTTAATGTATGGCAAAACCAATACAGTAATGTAAAGTAAAATAAAATTAAAATTAAAAAAATTTTTTTAATTAAAAAAATGAGAAAAATAAAAGAAGCAACTGGAATAAATAAGCATTATCTAGGTGAAAACTGAAGAGCATTCTAGACTGTGGGGACAGTATGGGCAACTGTTTTGAAACTAGAGGGAACACAGCAAAGAGTATGTAAAGCCTTAGACATGATGCAGTCATTTCATATATACTATCTCATTTAACCCTCACCTTTTTCCTGTAAGGTAGGCATTGTTCTTTCTTCTGGTGTCAAATAAGGGAGATACTTAGTGGGAATGAGTGACTTGCCCAAGGTCACACAGTTTACTGAACTTGTATTTAAATTCAGATCTCCTGTTTCTGATGGTGATGGCTCAAACTCAATGGAAATACAAGAATTTACTAACAAAAGAGCATAGGAATCTTCCTGAGTTAGTCTGGCTTGCAAATTTGATGAAAAGATAGAATTTAAGCATCCAGATAAATCAAGTTATTCTATATCCCCAAAGTTCAAAATAACTCCCAAGAAGCTTTTGTTTATTATTCATTTGTGGAATGAAAATTAGGTATTAGAAATCAGCCAGCATCCTACACTTTGCTTGCAAGTAAAGACTAACTTTGAAATTATTTAAGAAGGCTGACAGATGCTTCAAGATTTTCAACCTGCTTTTAGTAGAGAAAAACAGACACCATATTCTATTTATTGCACTTCTACATGTAAATCTTACTCTAAATTTGACTACAAGAAAACTACCTTTGAATATAGAGCTATTTATTCCATAATGTCATGCTGGCACATACGGTTTCTTCAAGCAGTCTTTTCCTCTACACAAAAAAGAGCAATGATGAAGTGAACTAGATTCATAATGACAATTTTCATGATTTTTATATACCTTTTACGTGATAATCCCTGGTGGCTCAATGGTAAAGAATCCTCCTGCCAAAGCAGGAGACACAGGTTCGATCCCTGGGTCAAGAAGATCCCCTGGAGAACATGGCAACACATATCAGTATTCTTGCCTGGATAATCCTATGGACAGAGGAGCCTGGTGGGCTATATCCCATGGGATTGCAAAAAATCTGACACGACTTAGTGACTAAACAGCAATAGCAACATGTCTTTCATGTCTTCTGGTGGTTGACAATTGCTCAGAAGATATATCTTGGGAAAAGTTTCAGCCTTCATAGCTATATGAATTGTCTGTTGGACAACAGAGCATGAGATGGTTGGATGGCATCACTGAGTCAATGGACATTAACTTGGGCAAACTCTGGAAGATGATGAGGGACAGGGAGGCCTGGGTGCTGCAATCCATGTGGATGCAGAGAATCAGACATGACTTGGCAATTGAACAACAGCAACAACAAAACCTTAAAAAGAAAGGCAGAAAAAATTGTAGGAACATTTACTTTTCAAAATAATAGTGAATTTCCCAGGTGTACCAAAGAGACTAATGGCCTTGAGTCTCCCTGGACTGACAACTCCATTTGTAACAGTCTATCATGAGACAGTGTGTGCCTCTTTAAAGCCTTAAGAATATTTCCAAATCTTCAGGAACCAGAAATTGAGTATGACAGACTATATCCTGTGCTGCTTTGTGCTTCCTTACAGTCATGTCCAGTCATGTTTTGGACAGCCTTGCAGCTTGGGAAAGTTGTATGAAGGCTTGCTTTCATTATCAGATGCTGTAGCCCCTGAATAGGGGACAGTTGCAGGGCCTACACATTTCATTGCTCATGTTGGGCTCCCACCTCGCTGATTCTTCTGGAAATGTGGCTACAAATCAGTCATAAAACATCTTGGCAAATATTTTCAAGTCATAGTCACCCCTTCCCAAATTTTATGGAGATGTTAGCCATGATTACTAACATTCTATTTAAAGCATAAATCCTCACTGGACTTAAAAAATAGTTTTTAATTGATAGTGTTGCACATACTAAGCGAATTTTAAAAACTATTCATACATACAAAGAACAGTTTTACATTTTTTGCCTTTTCTTTTTTTTTCAAATTAGCTGTCTCTTCCCATATGAAATTGTCTAACTCTCTCTGTTAAGATTCATTGGAGAAAAGCAACAGAAGCAGAATTGGGCTGGTTGAATCTTTTTGAGGAACTAACTGAAAGGACACTTGGAACATCATGGAATTAAACGTAAAGCTGAACACCTGGATTTTGGGAGGAGAAGAATCATGGCGTATTGAAAGATGCTACTAGCAGGTACTTGGGTACAATCTTTTGTACCATTAACATTTGCTGTGTATCACAATACTAAGAATTTATCCCAAGGATTGTTTTAATCAATTTCCCAAATGAGAAATGAGGGGTGTTACCAAAAAAAGGGGACAAAGGAAGCAAATGCTCATAACCATTGTTTTGAATTTTTTGGTTTCATTTCAGTTGTTCTGTTTGTTTGCTCTCATGCTAGTATGCCTGTATTTCTTTCTTTTTTTTTTTAACTTGCTACAGAAAACTACTCAAATGGCCATCAGTAATAATGTGAATACAACATGTTATATTCACAAAAATAAGTGAAGCTAATTCATAGTGTTAAAAGCCAGGATTTTGGTAACCTTTGAGGTAAGGACTAGAAAGAAAAATGAAGAGGCTCTAGAGACACTGGTCCTGCTCTTTCTTGAACTGAGCGCTGGTTTCAAAGACAGTGCTGAGTTTGTGAAAATTCACTGAGCTGTGAAAAACAAGGGTCACTGAGCTGTAAACCGTAAACTTATGTAC
This sequence comes from Aepyceros melampus, assembly GCA_006408695.1. Taxonomy (NCBI): domain Eukaryota; kingdom Metazoa; phylum Chordata; class Mammalia; order Artiodactyla; family Bovidae; genus Aepyceros; species Aepyceros melampus. The sequence goes on from SJXQ01003488.1 coordinate 456,938, forward strand.
ACTATTTAGTATGTACACTGCCTGAGCCAAAATCAAAAGTAAATAATACTGACCCTGTCTTTTAAGAAAATGATGTGTTAACCACAGATTCTTTTTTTTTTTTTTTTAATCTTAAGGAACATAATGAACGAAATGTAGAGAACGTGGAGAATAAAAGTCAAAGGGCACAAAATGGCTGAGCCAAGGTTATAGATAATTTCTTCCTCTAGTAAAATAATTTTCCTCATCAGCTATTGATCTTTTAATGCCCATTCCTCTCCTTTCTTGATGTTTATGTGCCATGGAATGAATCTCAAAACCTTTCATATTTTCCATTCCCAATCATGCATTTCCAAAGGAAAAAAAAAATTAATAACACAAATTCTACAACAAAACAACTTTATCCATTTGCCTACCCCCAGTACTTTAAACAGTGCCTAGCATTCAGCATGTGCTCATATTATATGTATTGATTACATTTTTTTTTTTAATTGAAGAAACATTTGTCAAAGTCTTATCCCTGCTATGGGAGACTCAACCAAATGTCAAAGTGAAGTTTTTCTTTCTTTAAATGTCAGCAACTCAAGGAAATTCTGTTTGAATAAGGTCCAAGGTCAGAAGAGCTTCTTAAAAAGATGAAAACTATTATTCAGTTTTCTCAAAGAAATTTTAATTTTAAAGCCATCAATGATTTCCTAAGATTAATTATCTTCCTCAAGAGAGATAATAATGAAAGTCAATAATTGAGAAAGGTTACAGAGCGAAGAGTGTATGATTTTCCAATTATGGCCTTATGCAGGTTTTTTTTTTTGGGGGGGGGTATTTCTTTAATGCTAAATTGTATTTAATGCAATTTACTTCTTTCTCCTGACACTCTAAAAGTCTATCAAATGCTTTTGTCACTCCTTCTGACTTTGCTTTTGCTTTTGGATTGCTTATTTCTGATTAATAGAAGCTTGAAAATCTCTTGTTTGGAAGTCAATCAGAATGTAGCTGTTTAATAATGGTACAGTGAACAGTTGACACTCTGCTGGGCTAACATCTTTTCAACAAAATGATTACATATACTGCACATCAATCACTTGACATAACCAACATAAAGCTGGCTTAATAGAACAATATCTCATGATAAATACCTTCCCTTGAAACTTCACATCTTTGCCTCCACACTTATATGTTGATAAATGATGTTCCTTCACCTTGATGCTCTCTTTCTCTGAGCAGGAGGCTCATTGTCCTGTGACAGCATCCTGTTGCATTCACTATATTACCTAGATGTTTAAGGCAGTTTTCAAAAAGAGTCTTCTCTGTCTCAGTATATTGCCAGTTAAATCAATAAAGACTGCAAGATGGCCTAAAGTTTAGAAAGGCTGGGTAGCAAGACACCTGTTTCTTACTTTCTGTCATCTTTATAGCCAAGAGCCAAATCATAGGCTAATCAGATTGCTTGCCTGTCTTAGCCAGTTTCACAGGTCTCAGATGAACAGGAACTCAGCCTGAGCCTCCATCTTCAGAGACTTCTTCTGTCTGTGAAGTAATAAGAATGATGTTTATCTCTTCAAGAGTTTTATAAGACAGTCACAATCAACCATTGGAAATGGAACAGGCTTTGTATGGAGGCTTCCAGTTTTTCAGTTACCATACTACTTCTTTGAAGTCAGTTATCTTCTAAATGAGTCTAATATCTTCTAAGTGAGTTAAAGGGCTTTTCTCAAGTAAATTCTGTATTTGTTCACTCTTGTTTTAAGAAAATGCTACCTCCAAAATTTGCAGCTTTAGATAAGAAGTATTTATTATTGTTCAGGAGTCTATGAGTCATCAGGGTTGATTTGGGCCAGGTTCAGTCATGTGTCAGGAGAAGGAAATGGCAACCCACTCCAGTATTCTTGCCTAGAGAATCCCGTGGACAGAGGAGCCTGGTGGGCTGCTGTCCACAGGGTCGCACAAAGTCGGACATGACTGAAGCGACTTAGCATGCATGCATGCATTGAAGAAGGAAATGGCAACCCACTCCAGTGTTCTTGCCTGGAGAATCCCAGGGACAGAGGAGTCTGGTGGGCTGCCATTTATGGGGTTGTACAGAGTTGGACACGACTGAAGCGATTTAACAGCAGCAGCAGCAGTCATGTGTCAACACTCAGTGACAGGTCAGCTGGGGATTGACTGGTCTAGAATGGCTTCACTCAGAGGCCTGTTGATTAGATCGCAGTCAGCTAGGTCAATGGGGTGACCCAGGCAGCTTCTCTCTCATCACCCTACACACTAGCTTCTGCTTATTTACACGGCAATGGTTTTGTTTCCAGGGAATAAATGGAAGCACACACCAAAATATTGCATCTGACCCCCTGTGTTGGCCAGAACAAGTCACAAACTCAGCACAGAATCAAAGGACGGGAAATACAAGCCATCTCTTCATGGGAGGAGGTTCAAAGTCATGTTCCATAAGCCATGAATATGAGGAAAAGAGAAAAAATTATAGCCAATTTTGTAATCAATCTATGGTAAATTCAGGAGTACCCAAATAGTCAAATATATTTGAATGAATTTTTCAAATTATTACCCACTTTAAAATTTCAACTAAAACTTTTGTGAAACCAGTCCAATGAAATTATTTCATATATATAAACATGGTCTTGGATTTCCCTGATGGACTTTTAAAAATTATTGGATACATGTAGGTGGAAAACAACATTTACAAACATTCCATCATAAAGTTATATGTTGATGGCACCCTTTCAAATTCATATAAAACAATTTTTAACTGCACTGTCAGTATTAGATGTTTTAGAACCTTAAGTAAGCTGAATCTGAGAATAGAAATGACAATAATATACACTCTATGTCAAGTAAATCTTCCTTGGTGTAAAATCTGAAATGTTCACACATCATATAAGGCAAAATGAATGCCATATATGTTCAACTTAATATCTAGGTACTTTTGATTTGCCTATAATAAGGCAAATGAGCATATTATAGTCAGATCTTTATAGCAATCTCATAAAGGAACAGTTTAAAAGAATATGATTAATACAAAGGAATTTATAAAAATTAAGCAAAAAACATGCTTGAAGCTATTTGGTTTATAAAAGTATTAAATAGTATATGTAAAGAACTATTACAATATCTAATATCCATCACTCAATACATGGTAGTATTTTTCTTCACAGTTTAGCATAATATTCATTACTTTTTGGAGGCTAGCATGTATTTTTGAATGAGTTCTGTGAACAACATACATATATCACTGTGGCATAATTCTGGCATTTATTTTAAACCAGTAAATATGCTCATACTCTACTGGCTATAATAGCTTGACATTTTATAATTTAGTGGCTTTTATTCTCACTTGTGAAGGCTGCATTATTTTCTGTCAATTCATCCTTTAGCGGGAAGTTGTTTTCAAATACAAACTATACTATTACATTAATAGATGAAAAAATGGTTGTATACTCTTCTTTCAAATGTTAATTTAGTACTAACCAGACAAACAAGAAAACATGAGAAATAATGTTAACCCAAGTTTCCAATAATCTGCAAGTGAAGATACAGGAAGCCAATTTATCATAAGTAATGTAGAATGAAATAATTGTTTAATTAAATGCTTAAAACTTAATTACTGCATTCCGTATTTCAGTCAACTTTAAACTTTAAGCTGGTCTATAAAGACTTCAAGCATGAATAGGCAATTTTCACAGTTCATTCCATGAGTAGTAATTTTAGGAAATGTATGATAAATGTTTTTTTCTTACTTCGTTCTGTCCTCTGAGATCAGACCATCAGCAAACAACAAAAGAAACTTTCAGCAGGAAGACAGAACTTTTCTGCAGACAAGAAAGACAAATTCAGGATATCATCATATCTGTAACAATCACAAACGTTTTTTGGTTACCCAAAACCAAACATTGAGGTTATATAGAAAAGAAAACATATCTAGAGAAACACCACCAGTTTGTGTGTGTGTGTGTGTGTGTGTGTTTAGTAAAGGTAGCTTGAAGGTCTTTAGCTATATTAACTTTAAAATTATTGTGATAATTATATTTACATGATAGTTACAAAGTGTTTCAGAGAGTATGTGGCCAAGCATGTGCATAAAACATAGGAAATCATATTATCATTATTAACATCATTATAATCACCATTATCTTTAAAATATTTGTATTAAGACTTCTCTGATGTTCAGTTTCTAACAAAATACTGTGAAAAGTATTTTAGTTTATCTGTTTTCTCCACAGCAAAATTTTGCTGCTAACTACACAAATGTTTTCATTGAAGCTGACATATGAAAAGAGTTCCATGAGTACATTATAATCATAAACTAGTCCCTGAAGATTCAAAACTATATCACACCTTCAGCTAATGCTTTCTGTGTGGTCAGCTATTTCCAAAGTGGTATCACAAGTTTCTGAGCTTGACACAGAGGTGTCAAGAGAGGTGTCACAGAGGTGAAGGTTTCTTCAAAGCAAACAACAATACTGTATTCTCTGCCTCTTTCACAGAGACATTTCCTTTAGCACTCAAGAGTTCTATAAAGACCCCAAACCAAAAAGTCATGAATCCCCTGTTCAGTCTATTGTGAGCATCCCTCCTGAGCATAACAGATATCCTTTCTCTGGGATGAAAAATAGGACACCCATGTTCTGCCCTCCATCCTTTATGAGGTGACCACTGATGTGTTCCTAGGTATAAGGCTCTTTAAGAGAAGAAACTACTGATTGAATTTCTTTTGCACAGCGTGTACAAGGAAACAGAGCTAAAAAAGAGCCTTAATCAATATTGACTAAAGATGATAATTTGAGAGGTGAAGGAAAATCTATGAGGATTTCTTTGGAAAAGCCTGAACCATCAGAAACAAGATAACAACTTAAAGCTTAATCTGTTGTAACAAATTCATAACAAAATAACTTTTTAAAGTACTCCACTATTATGTCAGCATATTTTTTTAATACCATAGCACACTGACCACTAGGATTGTGGATTCCATTATTAAGACACTCATCTGATCAGAAGGAACACTCTTACAGGAGAACAGTCTATATTAGTGTTTTCTAGGATGCCTATATTTTAACATCTTCAAGAAGTATAAGAAGAAGTGATTTAAGTTGGGGAGGGAGGAGGGAGAGGGGTCCAGGATGGAGAACATGTGTATACCTGTGACAGATTCATGTTGATGTATGGCAAAACCAATACAATATTGTAAAGTAATTAACCTCCGATTAAAATAAATAAATTTATATTAAAAAATATTTGAATGAAAACAGAAGCCCAAGTCTGCATGTAAGTTCAGTTCAGTTCAGTCACATTCATGTCCAACTCTTTGCGACCCCATGAATTGCAGCAATGTCCATCACCAACTCCTGGAGTTCACTCAAACTCATGTCCATCAAGTCAGTGATGCCATCCAGCCATCTCATCCTCTGTCATCCCCTTCTCCTCCTGCCCCCAATCCCTCCCAGCATCAGAGTCTTTTCCAATGAGTCAATTCTTTGCATGAGGTGGTCAAAGTACTGGGGTTTCAGCTTTAGCATCATTCCTTCCAAAGAACACCCAGGATTGATCTCCTTCAGAATGGACTGGTTGGATCTCTTTGCAGTCCAAGGGACTCTCAATAGTCTTCTCCAACACCACAGTTCAAAAGCATCAATTCTTTGGCGCTCAGCTTTCTTCATAGTCTGCTCAATGCAATTACTTATGGTCTACTCATCTGCTGTTAAAATGCATGAATCCACTAGAATATACAGATAGTAAATATTTCCATTTTTTAAGTTGTGTTAACACAATGAGATTTATATTCACATGTTTAAGTATATAGTACAGTAATGTTATGTATTAGAACATTATTGTAAAATGGATCTCTAGAACTTATTCATCTTACAGAACTAAAACTTTTTTTTCAACTTATGATTTCTTTGAAATCAAGGACAAAACATTCACACAAATAACCAAATATTTATCAATAAGCATTTTGAAGGAAATGATTAAAAAACTATGAATACTGCATGTTCAAAACAACAATGTATTAACTAGATTGCATGGGGCTTCAATCATTGAAGCACAGCCCTATATATATTTTTTCAGTGCTTCTGTAATGGGCTCACTGACTATCACACCTAAAGCAGTCTGCACTGCTAAGATACATGTTCACAATATAATTCAACAAAGATCACACTCTCTTTTTGTGTGATATCTTTTTGATATGTTCTCTTTTTAGAGAGATTTTAAATAAAATTTCTTTTAGCAATATCTTAGTAAGGCTGGGAGTGTGGAGTAATTTGAATCCTCTCAGAAATGAGGTCCATGGACCATTACTACACACTTTGCAATGTACAATGTACTTTCCTCTGGCTCAGATGGTAAAGAATCTGCCTACAAAGTAGAAGACCTGGGTTTGATTGCTGGGTTGGGAAAATCCCCTGGAGAAGGAAATGGCAACCCACTGCAGTACTTTTGCCTGAAGAATCCCATGGACAGAGAAGCCTGGTGGGCTACAGTCCATGTGGTTGCAAAGAGTCAGACACGACTGAGCAACTAAGCACAGCACAGCCAACAGTGCATAGTTATATACATACAACAGGTTCACTAACTAAAAATGCCATATGCTCTTCCACATCCTCTTTTCTGAATGATCATTTTTTCTGAATCCAAATTTATAAAACATCATGAAAAAACAATTGAGATGTTGTCTGTCTTGTAAAATCAGGCTCATTTTTCTATGTTTACTGAAGAGATTTACGTCACATGATGTGTGTACTGTCTGAAATCATACAAGGATTTATCGCCACTTCTAAATTCAATTTAGATAGTTTCTAAAATAATTTCCATATCTTTAATGAGTTTTGTAAATCACCTCTGAGAACACACAGACTAATACTCTTTGTGATGCTACTAGAAGGGCGATACTCATAAAAAGAAGCTATGCTAATGAGGGAATTGTAGTGGAATATTCTTTTCACTGTATGTGGTCCATTATTTTAATCAAGTGACAGAGAGTCTCCATACTTGTTGGGCAATACAACAGCAACACCTGAAGAAAAATGAAGACTGTGACAGTTAACAAATTATAAAATATTATGTATGTTAGCACGAGCTATATTTTCAGGGCTGAAAATAAATCCTCCACGCTGGAAGAGAAAAGGTTTGTATTGTTATTCACAGCAGTGAAGCATATAATTATAACAGACCCTGAAATGTAGTCAACATAATCACTGTTTCTTAGTTGTCTAGGGTTAAAAAAAAAGAGAAAAAAAAAACTACAATGACATTAGGAAACATTTTTGTTCAGAGAGTTATTAATCAGAAAAAATGTCCTCCACGGAAAGAAAGAAAAAAAAAAAGTTCCTACTAAAGTGGAATAATTTTTCTATTAATTATCCCCATTGAGACTTCCTCAGTGACACAAAAAAATGTACATCTTCGCATGCCAGATAATTATAATGTCCCCAAGAATGAGACATCAGGAGCTTTAGTCTATATGTGTTCTGGTTTCAAGGCATCAGAACTATTTTGAAAAGAGTTTTCACTTGGTCTTTAAGAAATGATAAAAGATACAGATATTAAAGAAGTAAGTGTCATGATCTCAGAAAACAAACTTCCAAAGGAAGAATTGTCTTACCATATAAGAAAGACACTTGAGTTTCGATTTGTCCATACTGCTTGCTATGTGACATCTCATCAAACTGAATGGCAAATATTTCTTTAGACACTCACAGACAGGCTCTGCTCTCTGGAAGGAAAATGCTGAGCATATTTATGCCATGTTTCTTAAGATACTGATTCCTTTTTCTTACCTCTTCAAATAGGTAAATTTAAGTTTGGAATCTGAAAAGTCCTTAAATGTTTTCAGTACAGAAACACTATCCTAAAACTTTGAGATTAATGAGAACTGGAAAATTAGACTCCCAAACCTTACAAACTCCAAATTAAAATTTTGATACAGAGAATCAGTGAGGGGGCTATATTGAACCATTAAACCTGTGAATGTGCAAACAAACATTTACCTTCTGTCTTCTTGGTAAACTACAAGAAGAGTCCACATTTGATGTGTGCACAAACAGAGATTAGGATGAAGCAAGTATCAGAAAGTTCTTTAGGGCTGTTTTGAAAGACACCTCAGTAAATTCATTATTTTTATTAATCTATATTATTAATATATTTTGGTGGTAGTTTGGTCAGGCTTCTCTGGTAGCTAGGTCAGTAAAGAATTTGCCTGCAATCCAGGAGACCCGGGTTCAATCCCTAGGTCAGGAAGATCCCCTGGAGAAAGAAATGGCAACACATTAGTTTTCTTACCTGGAAAATCCTATGGACAGAGGAGCATGGCAGGCTACAGTTCATGGGGTCACAAGAGTTGGACACGACTTAGTGACTAAACCACCACCATCTAGTAACAAAGAAGCTCTTTAAGACTCTTTTGAAACAAAGATATCTCAGTAAATTTATTATTTTTATTAAACTTCAATGTTAATATATTTTAAATCACTTCCTAAATGTATATTTTAGTTGTAGTTCCTGGGAAAGTATATATTCATGAATAGAGAGATGTGGTATGTGAAAGGGAAGAATGGAATTTGTATATACAAAAATGTTTTGGGGAATCAGAAGAAAAACAGCTCTCTGAATTAACAGGGCTTCCCTGTAGCTCAGCTGGTAAAGAATCTACCTGCAATGCAGGAGACCCTGGTTCAACTCCTGGGTCAGGAAGATACCCTGTAGAAGGGATAGGCTACCCACTCTAGTGGGTATTCTTCAGCTTCCCTGCTGGCTCAGATGGTAAAGAATCCACCTGCAATGTGGGAGGCCTGGATTCAATTCTGGGTTGGGAAGATCCCTTAGAGGAGGGCATGGCAACTCACTTCAGTATTCTTGTCTGGAGAATCCCCTTGGACAAGGAGCCTGGCAAGCTATAGTTCATGTGGTTGTAAAGAGCTGGACACGACTGAGCCATTAAGCACACAACACACAGGGAAATCTCCTAAGAATCTATTAGCCACCCTCTTCCTGCCTCATCCCAGAAATGCCTAGTTAGGTTCTCTGTCCCCCACCCCTGTTATGCTTTAGAAGCAGAAGTGTTAATCCTCATAACACTCCATGAAAGAGTGTCCTCACTACTTCTACAGATGAGGAAACTGAGGCATAGAAGGATTAAGTAATTTGCCCAAAGTCACACAGTAACTGGTAGAGCTGAGACTGAAACTCAGCTGGCTGTCAAATCCTTTTAACCACCATGCCATAATGTACTGCTTCTAGAAAAAGGGCAACTCTGACCTGAAAAGTCTCCAACTCCCTCCCCCTTGACTTCCCTGGTGGCTCAGATGGTAAAGCATCTGTCTATGATGTGGGAGACCCAGGTTCAATCCCTGGGTTGGGAAGATCCCCTGGAGAAGGAAATGGCAGTCCACTCCAGTACCATTGCCTGGAAAATCCCATGGACAGATGAGCCTGGTAGGCTACAGTCCATGGGGTCACAAAGAGTCGGACACGACTGAGCGACTTCACGTTCTCGCATCTACAGGTTTCCAATCTATCTACTTATTTTTAAAAGACATTGACTGATTTGACTATACCAGGTCTTTTCCTAACCCCAGGTTTATGGGACAAGTACATTACAAAATTTCTGACAGAAGAGATAGTCCAAAACAAATTAAACCCGTCAGTATCCTCATGTGTAAGAAGACAATTATCTATCTTTTTTTAAATTAATTTTTATTTTTTTAGTTTGTTTTGCTTTACAATACTGTATTCATTTTGCTACACATCGACATGAATCAGCCACGAGTGTACATGAACTCCCAATCCCGACCCCCACCTCCCCCCTCCCGCCCCACACCAGATGTATCAAACCTGGACTGGCGATTCGTTTCACTTATGATATCACACATGTTACATTGCCACTCTGCCAACCCATCCCACCCTCTCCCTCTCCCACAGAGTCCAAAAGGCCGTTCTATACATCTGTGTCTCTTTTGCTGTCTTGCGCACAGGTTTATCATTACCATCATTCTAAATTCCATATATATGTGTAAGTATACTGTATTAGAGGAAAACATAGGCAAAACACTCTCTGACATAAATCACAGCAGGATCCTCTATGATCCACCTCCCAGAATACTGGAAATAAAAGCAAAAATAAGCAAATGGGATCTAATTAAAATTAAAAGCTTTTGCACAACAAAGGGAACTATAAGCAACGTGAAAAGACAGCCTTCTGAATGGGAGAAAATAATAGCAAGTGAAGCAACTGACAAACAACTAATCTCAAAAATATACAAGCAGCTTATGCAGTTCAACTCCAGAAAAATAAATGACCCAATCAAAAAATGGGCCAAAGAACTAAATAGACATTTCTCCAAAGAAGACATACGAATGGCTAACAGACAATTATATATCTTATCAGGTACTTTCTAGCAACTTAGTTACTATTTACAAAATGGAGAATTAACTAGAATTAAGTAAACAGTAAGAGAAGATACAAAGTCATCACTTAATTCTGGTGATATAGGTTCATCCCCTACTAGAGAACAGGGTGTTCTGTATAGAAATATTCAGGATATTGAATATTAAATATCCCATTCTAGTCAGTATTTTATTGAATATTAAGCATACCTTCTATTTAATTGTTCTCAGTGTTTATAGTAGACATATAACAAAAATTGGATTCATTGCTAGGTATGTGTCAATGATTTATCCCTCTAAAACCTGTACACTTTTATCTTCTGATTTTATGCATATTTTATTTATCTTTTTCATTACCTGAGCTATGCCTATGCAGTCTGACACAGGATCTGGTTTTGAAATTTAGTCTCTATCATGGTCCTCAATGGTCAGTGCCTCTTGATATTGACACACTTGTGCAATTTCCTTCTGCAGGATGAGTAGTAGGATTAGTTTGTGTAGTCAATAGCATACAGCAGAAGTGAAGTTATGCTACTTTCAAGACCAGAGTATTTGTTTGTCATGAGCATGTTCTTCACACATAATTTGCAACATTGTGCAGCTATACAGAGAGGCTTACATGGTGAGGAACAGAAGTCTCTAGCCAACAGTCATCAAGAAAACAAGCTTGGCAACAACAATGCCAATAGCCTTGTAAGTGAACTTGGGAATTTTTTCTATATCTTCAATAGATCCAACAACTTAATTACAAACTTATGGAAGACCCTGAATCTATATTGCAAATGATCATCACCAGAGCATTAGTTTACACCTCCATTGTGTCCAATAACTAGCATTTCATTTTTGTGGTGAGAACACTTAAGATTTATTCTCTTACCATCTTTTAAGTATATAAACCCTGATGGCTCAGCTGGTAAAGAATCTGCCTACAGTGTGGAAGACCTGGGTTCGATCCCTGGGTCGGGAAGATCCCCTGGAGAAGGAAACGGTTACCCACTGCAGTATTCTGGCCTGGAGAATTCCATGGACTGTGTCACAAAGAGTCGAACACCACACACACACACACACACACACACACACACACACAGTATTTCCCAGTGGCTTTCCCAGTGGATCAGTGTTAAAGAATCTGCCTGCAATGCAGGAGTCGCAGGAGATGTGGGTTTGATCCCTGGGTGGGAAAGATCCCCTGGAGGAAGGCATGGAAACCCACTCCAGTTTTCTTGCCTGGAGAATTCTATGGACAGAGGAGCCTGGTAGGCTACAGTCATGGGGTCTCAAAGAATTGGACACAACTGAAGTGACTTAGCATGCACACACGCACATTATTATTAACTAAGTCCTCATGATCTACATTAGATCTCCAGAACTTATTCATCCTATAACTGAAAGTTTATGCTCTTTGACAATATCTCAACATTTCCCCTATGCCTCAGGCCCTGGTAAATATCATTCTACTCTCTGTTTCTATGATTTTTGTTTTTTTTAGATTTACATATAAATGATATCATACATTATTTGTCACTCTCTGTTTGACTTATTTTACTTAGCATAATGCCCTCAAGATGCCCTTCTTTCTCATGGCCAAACAGTATGCCATGGTATATTGCTAGCACATCTTCTTTATCAATTCATCCATTGATGGGCATCCATCGCTTGGCTGTTGTCAATAATACGGCAAGGAACATAAGGGTAAATATATATATTTTGGTGTCTTGTTTTCATTTCCTTTATATATAACACCAGAGGTCAGATTGCTGGATATTATGGTACCTCTGTACTGTTTTTAAGGAACTTCCATACTGTTTTCCACAGTGGCCATACAAATTTACATTTCCACCAATATTCTACAAAGGTTCCCTTTTCTCCATGTCTTTGCTGAGAGTTGGTATCTCTTGTCATTTTGACGGTAGCCATTCTAACAGATGTTAAATCATATATCATGGTGGTTTTGAAAGAATGGTGTTAACTCTTCTCTAAACGTTTGAGAGAATTCACCAGTGAAGCCTTCTCATCCTGGTATTTTCTTTGTTGGGAGATCTCTGATTACTGATTCAACATTCTTATTATTGGTCTGTTTAGATTTTCTAGTTCTTCACGATTCAGTCTTCACAGTTTCTGAGATTGTATCCATTTCTTCCAGGTTAGCTGATTGTTGGCACTGAGACTGGCTTCTGTTAGATCCATTGTCTCTACATATTGGGTTGGCCAAAAAGTTCATTTGGGTTTTCCTATAAAATGTTATGGGAAAACCTGAGCAAACTTTTTGGCAAACTCAATATTTCTGACCAAATATGAAACACTATCCTGGAAATGTGTCTGAATCTGTCTTTAAAAGTTTTGTCTCTTCATGAAATTAAACAAATCATCTTTCCTGGATGTGCATGAAACTGGAGTCATGGCACAAAAACTATTATCCTAGAACTTGACAACTAACAATTTCAGGCACAGTAACCCTTAAATTACAAATCAAGTTTTTGTGACAGCTAGACATTGGTTCTAATATCCTGAAGCGAAATATCAGTTATTCCTTAAAAGGAAACTAATATCTGATTTCTGATATTTATTCAGAATATATGTGAGCATTCATATTAAATAATAAAAGTGCCATTTATCTTGAGCTTTCTCTGCACAGCTGAGGAGATGGGGCAACTAAATGCTCACTTGGCTCTTTAATTTAGCTTTAAAAGTAAACTTTATGGCTTATAAATCACTTAAACCATAAAGTATACTCTGCTATTCTTTCCAAAGGTTGAAATAATTATTTTTAAAAAGAATAAAAATTCATTTTAAAAGACCAAGTAATTAGGAAAAGAAAATTATATACAAAATGGCATTAGGGTGGGGTGGCAAAATGAAGCGTGTTGGGGAATGGAAAGCGAGGATTACAAGTAGAACTTCAGGACTGGTGGAGGCTGCAATGTGTTGAGACTGTAACTTTGGGAGTAAAACACAGAAGAAGTCTCCATGTACACTGATAACGTTGATTCAGAATGTTGGTTCAGAGCCTGAGGTATTATCAGTATTTTGCCCATCATACTAGTCTAAGGAAGGCTTGTGCTGGCAGTCACTATTGGTGGGTAAAGAGAGAGAGTGAAGCCTCTCAGTAGTGTCTGACTCTTTGCAACACCATGGACTATAGCATACAAGGCTCCTCCATCCATGGAATTTTCAAGGCAGCAGTACTGGAGTGGGTTGCCATTTCCTTCTCCAGGGGATTTTCCCAACCCAGGAACTGAATCTGGGTCACCTGCATTGCAAGAAGATGCTTTTACTGTCTGAGCCACCAGGGAAGCTCTACTGAGGGGTAGGTTAAACATTAAAAGACTGAGGAAGAAGTCACGTTGATCCTAACACTTAAGTACAGCCACCATTCTTAACTTATAGTGCAAAACAAATATGGTTGATATTTTTATCTATGAAATAAATGTCATTAATGTATCCACTAATGTGCATATTAGCTCTGTCTCCACCAAGTTTCTTTTCAAGAAAGCACTATGCCAATAAGTCTGAGAGTGACTTAGAGGTCTTACCTAAATGTCCACTGACAGAGGTATGGATAAAGAAAATGTGGTGCATGTATACAATGGAATATGAGCCACAGAAAAGAATGAAATACTTCCAATTACAGCAATATGGATGGACCTAAGGATCATCATATTAAGTGAAGTAAACCTTACAGAGAGAGACAAATACCATATGATACTGTTTATATGTGGAATCTTAAAAAAAAGGTACAAGTGAATATTTAATTTTTTTTTTTTTTAGAAAAAAGAAATAGACCCACTGAAAAACAAACTTATGGTTGCCAAAGGAGAAGGGGGGTGGTGGGAGATATAAATTAGGAGGTTGAGATTAGCATATATACACTATTATGTATAAAATAAACAACAAGAACCCACTGTATAGCACAGAGAACTATACTCAATATTCTTTAATAACCTATAAGGGAAAAGAATCTGAAAAAAGAAAAATATATATATATACACATATGTGTATACATATTCATACAGTATGATTATACAGTGATAATCAGTGTATAATCAATTATACAGTAATACATATAGTGTTATGCATATGCACCTATATGTATGCTGCTGCTGCCGCTGCTGCTAAGTCGCTTCAGTCGTGTCCGACTCCCTGCAACCCCATAGACAGCAGCCCACCAGGCTCCCCTGTCCCTGGGATTCTCCAGGCAAGAACACTGGAGTGGGTTGCCATTTCCTTCTCCAATGCATCAAAGTGAAAAGTGAAAGTGAAGTCGCTCAGTAACTCCTAGTGACCCGATGGACTGCAGCCTTCCAGGCTCCTCCGTCCATGGGACTTTTCTGGCAAGAGTACTGGAGTGGGGTGCCATTGCCTTCTCTGATACATGTGTTTATATATATATATAGCTGAATCACTCTGTATACCTGAAACTAACAGGAGGTTGTAAATAAACCATACTTCAATAATAAATAAATGAAATAAACAAAGTAAAACAAAAATGCATGATATGGAGTAAAACTTCAAGATAAATAAAGTTGTTTAAAAATGTGAGAGTGTGACTTGGACGTTTTACTTGCTTTTGTATTAATGTCTTAAAAAATAAAGCATCTTCTAACATTGAGATCATTACCACTAACCATCACATTTCTTAAGATCCACCTCACTAATAAACTGATACAAAAGTTGTAAATCTTTAACACATAAGACAGACAGTCCTGTTGGAAGACCTATCAAAGAGGTGGCTCATTACCAAGGAGCAAAAGAAAACCCAAGTAATTGATTGCTATGATAGCAAAAGTAGAGGGACGTCAATAGGCAAATTAACATCTTGCAAAGTTAAAACAGAATTGTTTATGTCTCAAGGTATATATGTTTCATCTTGAGTACCCTGGTAGGATCACTGCAGTGTGTAGGAATACTACTTTTTTCCAAATATTTTTGGTAGAAAGGGACTTTCTACATAGAAACAAAGGATTCAAACAAAGGAGGGAGCATTGAGCAGGTAGCTAAAGGATAAATTTAATAAGGACATTAGAATAAAACTGGTCATGATGCCCAATGCCTGGGAGAAGGTCTGGGACATAGCAGCAATCAATAAATACATAGGAAGTCTCAGAATTTTAAAACTGGACAGGATTATTAGAATTTCTACAGCAGTCAATTCGTTTAAAATCTAGAGAAACTAAGCTTTAAGACTTTGTTTTTTTTTCCTCAGAGACTTAGAAAGTTAATTATAACATAGTTCAAATCTTAGAATGCGGACTCAATGAACATGAGTAAATTATTCAAATTCTATGAGCCTCATTTCTTCAACAGTAACAAACAGCTGCTTTAAGTTCTACATGTAAATAAAGAGCTAACAAAACGTCTGACACATAGGGAGCATTCAATAAATGACAGTTACAGTGTAGACACACAAAGTTGCTAATAGACCAGAAATAGAATTCATGTCTCCTGCATCCATCAGTATTAATCAATCTGTTTCCAAATTCTAACTGAACTATTACTGATTGAGCTTTCATGCATGTTGAATGTCAATTTCATATATGTTATTCTTAATATAATATCATGCTTCTTTCAGAATTGGCGTATAATATTGAATGTTACTACAACCAGTTCATTTTTTCCAGTAATAGTCCTTCTATTATAATTTCTGAACATTCCAATTTATCAATGTTAAAGATAATTTCCTCCCCTCATAAAATATTAACATCCTTTTCTGTGTGACTAAGAATTGTCTTCAAGCAACTTCTTCCTGTCATTAATTAAAATAATGAGTAGTGTAATATTAAAAGTGTAATTCTCTGACAAGCACTCAAGTGTTTGCTGAGAAGTCCCTTTCTACCAAAAAACATCTGGAAAATAATATGGTAAATTAAAAAGTTGATACTTTAATATACTGCAGGGTAATCCCCAAGCCCATGTAGGCAAAGTGCCAAGTTGGCAAAGTTCTTATGCCTGGCATGGTGCCCTGGCTTCCTCATTTTTCTTTCCTTGATGTGTTATATGAGGATTTTACTCGGCCCTTCTCTATTTTCACCGTTTTACTTATCAGACAAGAAAATGGCAACAAACACATGCCAACCCAGGTTACCTTTTCTGCTTGCAATGGACAGTGTCTCCCTCAGACAGAGCTATCATAAATATTTTAGATACTCCAATAGACTGGGGAACAGTCATAGTTAGTAAAAGGAGTTGTATGACTCTTGCCCCGGCAGTAAAAGAAAACTGCTCCTTCTCATTGGTTTTATGTCCTCTGCTAGATGCATTTTAATGGGCATTCAGGTCGCCTTCCAAGAGGCTGTAGCCCTTTCTTATTTTTTCTTCTGTCTCGATTTTATGTTTTCAGGGTGTTGAATAGTATATTTAGAGCTTGAAGCTTTAAAAATCAGTCATCCAACACTTTGTGAAATGTCTTACTTAATTTCTCCAGGACTTTACTATTCTGATTCCCAACCATTGATGTTTTATACTTTGTAAAAGATTTTGGTATTCCTAACAACTTTGATTCTCAGATGTACACCATGAGGGATTAATATCCCCACTTCTTTTATGAAAACTGGAGCTCAGAAAGCTAAGTGATTCTTCCCCAAACCAAGAAACAGTTCATACAAATGTACTGCTTAAAATGTAAAACTTGCAATAAGATAATCATTCCACATATTAGTTACAAATAAGTAGAGAAACAAATAACTGAATTCAGATCTTGGGATCCCACATCTAGAGATCTTTCTGTGGCAGTACCTTGTATCACAAAATCTAGGTAGGTGAAAGGGACATAGTATATGAAAACAGCATATGAAAAGACTTTCATATCATATTCAACTATTTCCCACTCATCAAGTCTCAGGTAAGTATCATTGAAGTAATTTTCAGGTAAGTATCATTTATCATTGAATGGCAAAATTATTTTTATCTTATAGAAATAAAAATGTCTTCAATGGTGTCTTACCGAAGACTTGATGGGTGAGAAATAGCTGAATGTGAGTCTTCCATATGCCATTTTCATTGTCTTCTCCAAAACTCCCCACAGTATTTTTCTTTTCCTTATGGTGGAATTTTTCTATTTCAGTTTGAGTCTCAGATAATTTTTGAAAGTTTGATGTCAGAAACCATGACCTCATTTTTTCCCCCACATACTGCAGTAATATCTTTTCAAAGTACTGGGTTGGCCAGTAAATTTGTTCTGATATTTTTCATAAGAGGTAACAGGAAAACTCAAACAAAGTTTTTGCCCAACGCAATGATTTTGTTAACAATAAGAGGCAAAATTCTGTACAGAAAATTCCAACAGTGGAAGAGGAAACAGAAGCTGGATCAATCACAGTCTGTGTTTCTGCAATGGCTGGCCATTTGGTTGACTTTCTTCCCCCCTCCTGTCATGAATCACAACAAAACAAAACACCACGATTGTAGTGATTTTTTAGTGTCCACAAGATCAGTTTGGAATGCCTCAGCAAGGCCATCAGGCTCTCTTCTCTCTTTAGCCACATTTTCAGCCCTTTCCTCCAGTCCCACCATACTGTTGAACCTCCTTGGTACTTTGAACAAAATATTCCAGTTCTCTATGTCTTCAGTAAAATTCTCTAGGGAACTTTATTTGTATTGCAGGCTTATGAAGGTGTGTTTTCTGGAACAAAAGGAAGGGAGTAAAAGAAATAGAACCAGCTAGTGGAAGAAGCTGGGTGCAAAGGCTACAGTGTTCGAAACAGACACCTTAGCTAATCTCAGTCAACACTTCGCTGAATTAAGGCAAAGGGCCTCAGACTTTGTACCTCAGTTGACTTGTTCCTGAATGTAGTCTGACTCCGAGAAGGGGTGGAACCTTGAGCAAGGCATCTTTCTGTGGCTTAAAGCAAGCCAAAGAAAGAGGCTCAAGTGTGAGCTATTAACAGTCAACATTCTAGGCAGGGGAAAGAATGAATATCTCAGTTCTAAAAAGGAGTCTGGGTGGAGCACCATGGTGTTCACATTGGCCTATGAGGCCATTCTATACTCTTTTTGGAGATTAATCCTAGTTATATTTTAGAATGAAGGCCAAGCAACCTTGCCACTGGGAATCCTTCTGTAATCACTCATTAGAGTTATTCTCACCATCATTGTTCCATTATATCATGTTATGCCTCTAGAATAGTATGTTTCACAAGTCCCACTAATCTATGAGGTGCATGAAAACTGACCTTATATCTTATTTATTACTCTCTCTCCAGCACCCAGCACAGCATCAGACTAGAACAATTAATAAATATTGAGTTAAAAACCCACATTGAGCCAACAGCATGCAGGGTACTCTCCTGAACACCTGTTCCTTTGAGTCTTGATGATGTAGTGGAAATTAAGTCATATACATGTATAACTAGAGACGATTTGCTGATGTTCTGCCCTAAGGTTCTTGCATGAAACATTTTATTGAGGAAGAATTTGTATCATTTATAGCCCAAGGAGGAAATGAAGTAAAGCCAAAGAGACAGTTACAATAAAAATTGCACATTACTCAATATTAGAAAGCTAAATTCCAGCCCAGATACTGCCAGGTACTAGTTGGGAGAACTTAGATAATACTGGCTTTCTGTTTACTATGATTTCCTAAAAAAATAGTTCTGTGTGATTTCATCAGAGAATGACTGAGCTAAAAGGAAATTTTTAGAACTTTTCATTCTTATCCTACAACACCAGTGAAGAGAAAAAAAAGGTTAAGGATGCTTTGCAAAGAAATACCTTTTTAGAAAACAAAATTTTAGTTATTTATAGGTGAAGTAGAGGTCTGCATCTATTTAAGGCAAAAGTAAATGAGAAAAAGAGATAATAGCCAAAGATCAATGAGTCTCAAAAACTTTAGGCATATTTCCCAAGTAAGTTCAATATGTACACAGGCATAAACAAATATTCCAATACTTTAAAATTCATCCTTTTTCTTCTAATACTATCTGCTGGAAACCTCATCATATTCTTACTTTATTTGTCTCTGCCAGACAAGGTGAAATCTATAGAAAGATGTACCAGCCCATATTAGATTTGATCTCAGCAGTTTTTGCTGTCAACCAAAGCTATTTTTCCAGTAATCATGTATGGATGTGAGAGATGGACCATAAAAAAGATTGAGCACTGTAGAATTGATGCTTTTTAATTGTGGTGCTAGAGGACTCTTGAGAGTTCCTTGGACAGCAAGGGAATCAAACTAGTCAATCCTAAAGGCAATCAATCCAGAATATTCATTGGAAGGACTGATGCTGAAACTGAAGTTCCAATCCTTTGGCCACCTGATGCAAAGAGCTGACTCACTGGAAAAGACCCTGATGGTGCAAAAAAAAGAAGGGGGCAGCCGAGGATGAGATAGTTAGACAGAATCACCAGCTCACTGGATGTGAACTTGAGCAAATTGCAGGAGATAGTGGAAGACAGGGAGGCCTGGCATCCTGCAGTCCATGGGGTCACAAAGAGTCAGACATGACTTAGCGACTGAACAACAGCAACAAAGGTCTTTAAATACTAATTAAAACATTATATTTAAATACCAATTACTATTTTGAATATGTTTTTTTCTTGAAGAGATACATGTCCATGGCTCTAGAATTTTACCCGTGGAATCTGTGAAGCTTTTATTTCTCTTTTGACTTATTTTGTGACTTTTTTGATTACCTATAAATCCATGTCATTGCATTTCATTTAAAAAATTAAAACATCAAAGGGAATTTTCCTGTGAAAAAGAATGTTATTCAAGCTTGAAAACAGAGGAATTTATTCTAGGTTACTATTGGGAAAGTCAAGCTTGAAATTGAGGTATGGGGTGTGGTAATCCAGGATGGGGAATCACAAACCTACAAAAATAAATTGCATCAGAATTACTGACAAATTCTTCAACTGTTCATAGGAAGCAGAAGATTTCAAAAGTATAAATGTATAAATTAAAAAGCTGAAAAACAACTGAATAGGTGTATTTATTTTCACCATACAATTTGGGGTTTGATTTCAAACAATTTAACTGATAAAGTAACCAATTAAATAGGCTTCCAAGGCGGCTCAATGGTAAAGAGTCTGCCTGCCAATGAAGGAGATGAGGTTCAATCCCTGGGTCAGGGAGATCCTCTTGAAGGAAACGACAACCCATTCCAGTATTCTTGCCTGGGAAATCCCATAAAGAGAGGACCCTAGTGGCTATATAGTCAATGGGGTTGCAAAGAGTTGGACACAACTTAGTGACTAAACAACAATTAACTAAATGGTGATGGAGGTTAAGTCTGATGCAGCAAAGAACAATACTACATAGGAATCTGAAATGTTAGGTCCACAGATCAAGGTGAAATGGAAGTGGTCAAGCATGAGATGTCAAGAGTAAGCATCAACATTTTAGGAATCAGCGAACTGAAATAGACCAGACTAGGTAAATTTAATTCAGATGACCATTATATCTACTAATGTGGACAGAAAGTGAAGAGGAACTAAAGAGCCTCTTGATGAAAGTGAAAGGGGAGAGTGAAAAAGTTGGCTTAAAGCTCAATAATCAGAGAACTAAGATCATGACATCCGGTCCCATCACTTCATGGCAAAAGATGGGGAAACAGTGGAAACAGTGTCAGACTTTATTTTCTGGGAGGCTCCAAAATCACTGCAGATGGTGACTGGAGCCATGAAATTAAAAGACACTTACTCTTTGGAAGAAAAGTTATGAGCAACCTAGATAGCATATTGAAAAGCAGAGACATTACTTTGCCGACTACGGTCAATCTAGTCAAGGCTATGGTTTTTCCAGTAGTCATGTATGGATGCGAGAGTTGGACTGTGAAGAAGGATGAGCACCGAAAAATTGATGCTTTTGAACTGTGGCGTTGGAGAAGACTCTTGAGAGTCCCTTGGACTGCAAGGAGATCCAACCAGTCCATTCTGAAGGAGATCAGCCCTGGGATTTCTCTGGAAGGAATGATGCTAAAGCTGAAACTCCAGTACTTTGGCCACCTGATGCAAAGAGTTGACTCACTGGAAAAGTCTTTGATGCTGGTAGGGATTTGGGGCAGGAGAAGAAGGGGACAACAGAGGATGAGATGGCTGGATGGCATCACTGACTTGATGGACATGAGTCTGAGGGAAGCCTGGTGTGCTGTGATTCATGGGGTCGCAAAGAGTTGAACATGACTGAGGGACTGAACTGAACTGAATGTGGGCAAAAATCAATTAGAAGAAATGGACTAGCCCTCATAGTCAAAGAGTCTGAAATGCAGTACTTGGGTGCAATCTCAAAAATGAGAGAATGATCTCTGTTTGTTTCCAAGGAAAAACATTCAATATCACAGTAATCCAAATCTATGCCCCAAACACTAATGTCAAAGAAGCCGAAGTTGAATGGTTCTATGATGACCTACAAGATCTTATAGAACTAATACCAAAATAGATGTCCTTTTCATCATAGCGGACTGGAATGCAAATGTAGGAAGTCAAGAGATACCTGGAGTAACAGCAAGTTTGGCCTGGAGTACAAAATGAAGCAGGACAAAGGCTAACAGAGTTTTGCCAAGAGAATGCACTGGTCATAGCAAACACCCTCTTCCAACAACACAAGAGACGACTCTACACATGACATCACCAGGTCAACACCGAAATCAGATTAATTATATTCAAAGATGGAGAAGCTCTATACAGTCAGCAAAAACAAGACCAGGAAATGACTGTGGCTCAGCTCAAGAATTCCTTATTGCCAAATTCAAACTTAAACTGAAGAAGAAAGTAGGGAAAACCACAAGACCATTCAGGTATGACCTAAATAAAACCCCTTATGATTATATAGTGGAAGTGACAATAGATTCAAGGGATTAGATCTGATAGACAGCATGCGTGAAGAACTATGGACGGAAGTTTGTGACAATGTACAGGAAAGGGAAAGTGAAAGTGAAGTCGCCCAGTCGTGTCCGACTCTTAGCCACCCCGTGGACTGCAGCCCACCAGGCTCCTCCATCCATGGGATTTTCCAGGCAAGAGTACTGGAGTCGGGTGCCATTGCTTTCTCCTTCAATGTACAGAAGGTGGTGACCAAAATCATCCCCAAGAAAAAGAAATGCAAAAAGACAAAATGGTGTCTAAGGAGGCCTTACAAATAGCTGTGAAAAGAAGAGAAGCTAAAGGCAAAGGAGAAAAGGAAAGATATGTCCCTCTGGATGAAGAGTTCCAAAGAATAGCAAGGAGAGATAAGAAAGTCTTCCTCAGTGATCAGTGCAAAGAAATAGAGGAAAACAGCAGAATGGGAAAGACTAGAGATCTCTTCAATAAAATTAGACACACCAAGGGAACATTTCAGGCTAAGAAGGGCACAATAAAGCACAGAAATGGTATGGATCTAATAGAAGCAGAAGATATTAAGAAGAGGTGGCAAAAATACACAGACGAACTACACAAAAAATATCTTAATGACCCAGATAACTGTGACAGTGTGATGACTCATTTACAGCTAGAAACCCTGGAATGTAAAGTCAAGTGGGCCTTAGGAAGCATCACTATGAACAAAGCTAGTGGAGGTGATGGAGTTCCAGTGGAGTTATTTCAAATCCTGAAAGATGATGCTGTGAAAGTGCTGCACTCAATATGTCAGCAAATTTGGAAAACTAGCAGTGGCCACAGGACTGGAAAGGTCAGTGTTCATTCCCGTCCTAAAGAAAGGTAATGCCAAAGAATGTTCAAACTACCACAATTGCCCTCATCTCACACACTACCAAAGTAATGTTCAAAATTCTCCAGGCTAGGCTTCAACAGTACACGACCCAAGAACTTACAGATGTTCAAAGTAGATTTAGAAAAGGCAGAGGAACCAGAGATCAAATTACCAACATCTATTGGATCATAGAAAAAGCAAGAGAATTCCAGAAAAACATCTACCTTTGCTTTATTGACTACACCAAAAACTTTGACTGTGTGGATCGCAACAAACTGTGGAATATCCTTCCAGAGACAGGAATATCAAACCTCCTGACCTGCCTGTTAAGAAATATGTATGCAGGTCAAGAAGCAGCAGTTAGGACCAGACATGAAACAAAGGACTAGTTCCTAAATGGGAAAGGAGTACATCAAGGCTGCATATTGACACTCTGCTTACTTAACTTATGCAGCATATATCATGCAAAATGTTGAGTTGGATGAAGCACAAACTGGAATCAAGATTGCTGGGAGAAATGTCAATAACCTCAGATATGCAGATAATACCACCCTTATGCAGAAATCAAAGAGGAACTAAAGAGCCTCTTGATGAAAGTGAAAGAAGAAAGTGAAAAGGCTGGCTTAAAACTCAACATTCAGAAAACAAAGATCATGGCATCCAGTCCCATCACTTCATAGCAAATAGATGGGGAAACAATGGAAACAGTGACAGAGTTTATTTTCTTGGGCCCCAAAATCACTGCAGATGATGAATGCAGCCATGAAATTAAATGATGTTTGTTTCTTGGAAGAAAAGCTATGACCAACCTAGACAGCATATTAAAAAACAGACATTACTCTGCTGACAAAGGTATGTCTGGTCAGAGTTGTGGTTTTTCCAGTAGTCATGTATAGATGTGAGCGTTGGACCATAAAGAAAGCTGAACACTAAAGAATTGATGCTTTTGAACTGTGGTGTTGGAGAAGTCTCTTGAGGTCCCTTGGACTGCAAGGAGATTCAACCAGTCCATCGTAAAGAAAATCAGTCCTGAATATTCATTGGAAGGACTGATGTTGAAGCTGAAACTCCAATATTTTGGCCACCTAATGTGAAAAGCTGACTCACTGGAAAAGACTCTTATGCTGCAAAAGATTGAAGGCGGGAGGAGAAGGGGATAACAGAGGATGAGATGGTTAGATGGCATCACTGACTTGATGGACTTGAGTTTTAGCAGGCTCTGGGAGCTGGTGATGGGCAGGGAAGCCTGGTGTGCTGCAGTCCATGAGGTCACAAAGAATCAGTCAAGATTGAATGACTGAACTACTATTAAATACTCTTCAGAGTATTTGGGCACAATTCAGTGCCTCTAAAATTTTTTATTCACAATGTTCAGCATGCAATTAAAACATACTAAATATACAGAGACTAAGAACTATTTTGATCTATAATCAAGAGTGAAAACACTAAATAGAAGTTGACTCCAAAATGGCACAGACATTACAAATTGCACACAAGGACTTTGAAGCAGCTATTATAAATATGTTAAGAGACTTTCAGCAAAGATGATCATAATGAATGAACATATGAATATTAGCATGAAAATGAAAATAATAAAATAAAATTGAAAAGCACAATATTTGAAGTGAATAGTTCATTTGCACGGCTAAATTGCAAAGTGGAGACAGTAGAGGAAAAGAACAATGAATCTGAAGAGAAATCAAGACTTTTTTTTTCATTAAAAACAGAGAAAGAATGAAGATAAATGAACAATTCCCAGTGGTCTGTGGGATAAACCATCCAGCTGCAAATAAGAGAGGCGGGAAGACAGCGAGAGAAAAGACAGTGGAGAGGAAGAATAGAATAGAAAAATATGTTAGCAGTGAGAAAGGCATATATGTAGAACATCCAAACACACACACACATACCCTCCCACTCACATTCCCTTTTTTTCCCACAGACAAGGAGTAAAAGTAATGACATATCCTTAGCAAGGAGCACACACAGCATTCAGATGGTTTTAAAATGGAACTTTCTCTCAAATGAATCAGAATCCAGTTTGAATCCAGGGTTGAGTCAGGGAACATTAACAATAAACTTGCCACTCTTGATGTGCCACAAAATAATGAATCATATAAAGAAAGATAAGCACATGTCTAAATGATACAGTAGCCAGCTGAGGAGACCTCCACTGGCCAAAATAAAAACTTCTTATGCATCAAAAAATCAAAGGAATGGATTATTAATCATTGAGTAGCAAAAGATTCCATGACTATACAACCATACAGGTAAACAGATGAATAAATAAACAGATGAGGGAGATAAGAAAGCGGTTCCTTTCCGATGAATGTCAGGTTATAAATATAGAGGGCATGGTTTACTTGGAAAATCATCGATGGATGTTAAAAATACTGATCATTTCATAAGAAAGGAAATAGTTCAAAAATATCTCCCCACAAATGACTTATTAATTACAAGGGAAAAGTAGTAACTTAATAGTAGAGAAAACTTACTCACACACCATGTAGTCAAACTTAACTTACCAATATTGTGACTAATTGGCATCATGTGCTTTATGATATGATACACTGAGCAGGATACAGCACTATTTCTGTAGTATTTCATTAAGTAATGCAAACGTGTGAGTCTAATAATTAAAAGAGATCAGACATATCCAAATTTAGGACACAGCTTAAAATAAATATTCACTTCTTTTCAAAATCTTCATGGTCAACAAAGGCAAAGAGCTGAAAAGCTTTTCCAGATTACAGACTTGAAAGATGTGTGAAAACTAAGTATGATGCGCAACCCCAAGTTCCATACAAACTGATACTGGGAAAATTCACACCATGTAAATACCGACAATGGACCATATAACATTACTGTGTCAATGTAAACTTTCCAAACTTTGACCACTGAACTCTACATTTATAAGAGAATACCTTTTTCTTAGGAATTACACAAGGAAGTACTTAAAACAGTGCATAGATACCTATAACTTAGGCTTCCCTGGTGGCTTAGCGGTAAAGAAGCCACCTGCCATGCAGGAGATCCAGGTTCAGTCCCGGGGTCGGGAAGATCCCTTGGAGAAGAAAATGGCAACTCATTCTGGTACTCTTGCCTGGGAAATCCCATGGACAGAGGAGCCTTGTGCGGTACAGTCCATGGGGTCACAAAGAGTTGGGCATGACTTAGCAACTAAAGAACAACAATCTATAACTTCCTCCAAACATCTTTTAAAACTCATGTGTGTGTGTTTGGGTGTATAAAAGTAGATAATGCAACTTATTTCATTTGTGTAACATATATTTTACATGTACAGTCACACAGAGAGCAAAACTAGGAACTGGTAAAGCAGGGTACAGGGCTGACAACTTTCTATAGGCTTGAAGTCTTATCAAAGTTAAAAGTTACCAAAAAAAAAAAAAGTGACAACATGTAAAAACAATCTATGTATTTCTACGTATTCCATGTTTGACCATAGCTCTATTCTGTGTACAGACATGGATGAGTTAACAGGTATAGATAAATACACCAATACATCACTTAGTTTGAAAGTTAAAGACAACAGAGCAATAATGGTTATAGTATTTTATTTCCATGTTCTTTTATTCAAAAGTAAAGTATATAATTAATTTTAAAATACTTTCTATTGGCAATCTATATGTAAATCTGTATCAGTAAAGATTTAATTCAACAAGGATGACTAAATGATATATACATGGCTTTTAGCTTATCCTTGTTCATATCAGTACTAAAGGACTTTTATTCAATTCATTTTCTAAGGGCATCTGTGGCACATTGATTGCATTTACAAATTGCATAAAACTGTTTAATCCACTAATCTTTAACTATTTAACTGGCAGGCATCATGGGTTAGATTTAATCAAATTAACATTAAGGTCAAATTAAACAAAAATAGATGAACACATTTGAGGTTAAAATTACTGCTTAGATAAATATGTCATGGGAATTTTGATTGAATTCAGTTCAAAGTGGCTTAAAAGTGTTGCCCTCTATTTGATTTCATTCCTCCAGGCCTTAGATCAATCAGCTTAGGTTTAAGAATATCCTGGACATCACACATATCAAATTTCCACTTCTAGTTGTCCTGATAGTGCGCATTGTCTTCCAAGGTTGGACACAAACTTTTCTTTTTTCAAAGATATATCCTTAAATTATATAAGTTAGCATTAACCAATCTCATTTGTGAAGACCCACAAATCCCCCTGTAGGTGAACCTCTGTAGAGTATTTAATGAGAAATCCTCATGTGAAACTCTAGCAATTGGATTTGTCCATAACTCCTTTATTGGATTATAAACCTAACAGCAGAAAAAGGCATATTTTTCATTATTTGTCTATCACAGCCTTGTCACATATGCAAAATAAGCTAAAGTCATCTTATGCATAATCTTTATAAAAGTGAAAATGTTAGTCGCTAAGCTATGCCACATTCAAGGTCAGGAGGGATGGCCATGAGGAGATAACTCTTTTCCAAGGTAAAGAGCAGCAGCTCTGCTTTGCTGCAGCAGATGTGAAGAGATATCCCACATCCAAGGTAAGAGAAACCGAAGTAAGATGGTAGGTGTTGCGAGAGCCGTCAGAGAGCAGACACACAAACCACAATCACAGAAAACTAGTCAGTCTAATCACATGGATCACAGCCTTGTCTAAGTCAATGAAACTAAGACATGCCGTGTGGGGCCACCCAAGACGGGCGGGTCATGGTGGAGAGGTCTAACAGAATGTGGTCCACTGGAGAAAGGAATGGCAAACCACTTCAGTATTTTTGCCTTGAGAACCCCATGAACAGTATGAAAAGGCAAAATGATAGGATACTGAAAGAGGAACTCCCCAGGTCAGTAGATGCCCAATATGCTACTGGAGATAAGTGGAGAAATAACTCCAGAAAGATGAAGGGATGGAGCCAAAGCAAAAACAATACCCAGTTGTGGATGTGACTGGTGATAGAAGCAAGATCCGATGCTGTAAAGAGCAATATTGCATAGGAACTTGGAATGTTAAGTCCATGAATCAAGGCAAATTAGAGGTAGTCAAACAGGAGATGGCAAGAGTGAACATAGCATTCTAGGAATCAGCGAACTAAAATGGACTGGCATGGGTGAATTTAACTCAGATGACCATTATATCTACCACTATGGACAGGAACCTCTTAGAAGAAATGGAGCAGCCATCATGGTCAACAAAAGAGTCCAAAATGCAGTACTTGGATGGAATCTCAAAAACCACAGAATGATCTGTGTTCGTTTCCAAAGCAAACCATCCAATATCACAATAATCTAAGCCTATGTCCCAACCAGTAATGCTGAAGAAGCTGAAGTTGAACGGTTCTATGAAGACCTACAAGACCTTTTAGAACTAACACCCCAAAAAGATATCCTCTTCATTATAGAGAACTGGAATGCAAAGGAAGTCAAGAAACACCTGGAGTAACAGGCAAATTTGGCCTTGGAATATAGAATGAAGCAGGGCAAAGGCTAATAGAGTTTTGCCAGGAAAATGCACTAGTCATAGCCAACACTCTCTTCCAACAACACAAGAGAGGACTCTACACATGGACATCACCAAATGCTCAACACCAAAATCAGATTGATTATATTCTTTGCAGCCAACCATGGAGAAGCTCTATACAGTCAGCAAAAACAAGACCGGGAGCTGACTGTGGCTCAGATCATGAACTCCTTATTGCCAAATTCAGATTTAAATTGAAGAAAGTAGGGAAAACCACTAGACCATTTGGGTATGACCTAAATCAAATTCCTTATGATTATACAGTGGGGGTGAGAAATAGATTTAAGGGACTAGATCTGATAGATAGAGTGCCTGACGAACTATGGACAGAGGTTTGTGACATTGTACAGGAGACAAGGATCAAGACCATCCCTATGGAAAAGAAATGAAAAAAAAAAAAAAGGCTGTCTGAGGAGGCCTTACAAATAGCTGTGAGAAGAAGAGAAGCAAAAAGCAAAGGAGAAAAGGAAAGATATAAGCATCTGAATGCAGAGTTCCAAAGAATAGCAAGAAGAGATAAGAAAGCTTTCCTCAGTGATCAATGCAAAGAAATAGAGGAAAACAAGAAAATGGGAAAGACTAGAGATCTCTTCAAGAAAATTAGAGATACCAAGAGAACATTTCATGCAAGGANTCCAAAGAATAGCAAGAAGAGATAAGAAAGCTTTCCTCAGTGATCAATGCAAAGAAATAGAGGAAAACAAGAAAATGGGAAAGACTAGAGATCTCTTCAAGAAAATTAGAGATATCAAGAACATTTCATGCAAAGATGGGCTCGATAAAGGACAGAAATGGTATGAACCTAACAGAAGCAGAGTTATTAAGAAGAAGTGACAAGAATACACAGAAGAACTGTACAAAAAATATCTTCATGATCAAAATAATCACGATGGTGTGATCACTCACCTAGAGCCAGTCATCCTGGAATGTGAAGTCAAGTGGGCCTTAGAAAGCATCACTATGAACAAAGCTAGTGGAGGTGATGGAATTCCAGTTGAGCTATTTCAATCCTGAAAGATGATGCTGTGAAAGTGCTGCACTTAATATGCCAGCAAATTTGGAAAACTCAGCAGTGGCCACAGGACTGGAAAAGGTCAGTTTTCATTCCAATCCCAAAGAAAGGCAATGCCAAAGAATGGTCAAACTACCGCACAATTGCACTCATCTCACATGCTAGTAAAGTAATACTCAAAATTCTCCAAGCCAGGCTTCAGCAATACATGAACCTTGAACTTCCAGATGTTCAAGCTGTCTTTAGAAAAGACAGAGGAACCAGAGATCAAATTGCCAACATCTGCCGGATCATTGAAAAAGCAAAAGAGTTCCAGAAAAACATCTATTTCTGCTTTATTGACTATGCCAAATCCTTTGACTGTGTGGATCACAATACATTGTGGAATATTCTGAAAGAGATGGGAATACCAGACCACCTAACCTGCCTCTTGAGAAACCTCTATGCAGGTCAGGAAGCAACAGTTAGAACTGGACATGGAACAACAGACTGGTTCCAAATAGGAAACGGAGTACGTCAAGGCTGTATATTGTCACCCTGCTTATTTAACTTATATGCAGAGTATTTCATGAGAAACACTGGGTTGGAAGAAGCACAAGCTGGAATCAAGATTGCTGGAAGAAATACCAATAACCTCAGATATGCAGATGACACCACTCTTATGGCAGAAAGTGAAGAGGAACTAAAAAGCCTCTTGATGAAAGTGAAAGAGGAGAGTGAAAAAGTTGGCTTAAAGCTCAATAATCAGAGAACTAAGATCATGGAATCTGGTCCCATCACTTCATGGCAAATAGATGGGAAAACAGTGGAAACAGTGTCAGAATTTATTTTGGGGGGCTCCAAAATCACTGCAGATGGTGACTGCAGCCATGAAATTAAAAGATGCTTACTCCTTGGAAGAAAAGTTATGACCAACCTAGATAGCATATTCAAAAGCAGAGATGTTACTTTGCCAACAAAGGTCTGTCTAGTCAAGGCTATGGTTTTTCCAGTGTATGGATGGTCATGTATGGATGTGAAAGTTGGACTGTGAAGAAAGCTGAGCACCAAGAATTGATGCTTTTGAACTGTGGTGTTGGAGAAGACTCTTGAGAGTCCCTTGGACTGCAAGGAGATCCAACCAGTCCATTCTGAAGGAGATCAGCCCTGGGATTTCTTTGGAAGGAATGATGCTAAAGCTGGAACTCCAGTATTTTGGCCACCTCATGTGAAGAGTTGACTCATTGGAAAAGGCTCTGATGCTGGGATGGATTGGGAGCAGGAGGAGAAGGGGATGACCGAGGATGAGATGGCTGGATGGTATCACGACTTGATGGACATGAGTTTGGATGAACTCCGGGAGTTAGTAATGGACAGAGAGGCTTGGCATGTTGCAATTCATGGGGTTGCAAAGAGTCAGACATGACTGAGCGACTGAACTGACTGAACTGAATTAATATCCAACTCTTCTGACCTCATGGGCTGTAGCCTGCTAGGCTCCTGTGACCATGGGATGCTCCAGGAAAAAAAAAAAAAAAACTAGGTTGGGTAGCCATTCCCTTCTCCAGGGGAACTTCTCGATCCAGGGATTGAACCCAGGTCTCCTGCATTGCAGGCAGATTCTTTACCATCTGAGACACCAGGGAAATACAATGTCTATATGCATGTTAACATAATGTCTGTATGCTAGCAGGCCCACTGTGAATAAGCTAGGGAGAGGGTGGGATGGGTTGGCAGAGAGGCAATGTAACATGTGTGATATCATAAGCGAAATGAATTGCCAGTCCAGGTTTGATGCAGGATGCAGGATGCTAGGGACTGATGCACGGGGATAATCCAGAGAGAGGGTGTGGGGCGGGAGGGTGGAGGAGGGGGTCGGGATTGGGAGTTCATGTACACTCATGGCTAATTCATGTCAATGTGTAACAAAACAAATACAGTATTGTAAAGCAAAACAAACTAAAAAATAAAAATTAATTAAAAAAAAAAATAAAAAAAAATAAAATCCAAGCTAAAAAAAAAAAAAATAAAATAAAAATAAAAAGACAACAAAAATATTTGGTTCAGCCTGGTAGCGTAACATAGCAATTAAGAATATAGGGTTAGTAATGAAACGTACTGTGTTAGCCAATACTTGAAACTGAATTCTAACTCTACTGCTTAATTCCTAGAGGGCATATATAAAACCTAGACAGCATATTAAAAAGGAGAGACATTGCTTTGTCAACAAAGGTCCATGTAGGCAAAGCTATGGTTTTTCCAGTACTCAAGTATGGATGTGAGAGTTGGACCATAAAGAAGACTGAGCACCAAAGAATTGATGCTTTTGAACTGTGGTGCTGGATAAGATCTTGAGAGTCCTGTGGACAGCAAAGAGATCAAACCAGTCAATCCTAAAGGAAATCAAATCTGGATATTCATTGGAAGGACTGAGCTGAAGCTCCAATACTTTGGCCACCTGATTCCAAGAGCTGATTTATTATGAAAAGCCTCTGATGCTGGGAAAGATTGAAGGCAAGAGGAGAAGGGGATAACAGAGGATGAGCTGGTTGAACGGCATCATCAACTCAGTAGACATGAGTTTGACCAATCTGTGGAAGATGGTGAAGGACAGAGAAACCTGGCATGCTGCAGTCCATAGGGTTCCAAAGAGTCAGACACAACTTAGCAATTGAACAATAACAACAATACCCAGACGGCCCAGTACTAGTTATTTAATTTTTTGTGTGTGGCTTTGTTTCCTCATTTATAAATTTGGAGCCAAGAAAAATTTGCCATTCTTAGAGTTGTGTGGGAATAAAATATATTTACTAACACAAGAGGGTTTAGAAAAATAACTGACCCATGAGTGCTTCCTATTACTATACCACGCATCAGCAAAAAAACTGATCATATGTAGGTGTTCTGCAGAGAAGGAATGGTTATTTTGAATGATGCCACATGATCAACAGTTGTAAACAGAGTAATAATTATTCTAAACTCAGCCAACAGGCCAGAATGTGGAACTTAGCTTCCTACTTTTTGTTAGCCAGGTGATCTTGAGCAAATCTCCTAACTTCTCTGAGTTTCATATCTACTTTGTAAACCAGAAACAACAATGAGAGAAAAGAGTGATGATGGGGGAGGACAGAAAAACATGGAGGAGGAGGAGGACAAAATGAAAATCTGTCTGCAATTCCAATGGGGAAGGAAAAGAGGATATAATAGATTGAGAAAATAAAACAATGAGGAGAAAAAGAGGCTAAAAAGACATGGAATAAAGTTTGTGAAAAATACCTTGGATAGTTCAAAGACAATATGAAAACAGGAAGTTAAGTGTTCAGTTTGAAATAGATGCATTTGGGGGAAATAAATCTCTCTTATAGAACCAGGGCTTCCTTGGTGTCACAGACAGTAAAGAATCTGCCTTTAATGCAGCAGACCTGAGTTCAATCCCTGAGTCAGGAAGATCCCCCAGAGAAGGGATTAGTTACCCATTCCAGTATTCTTGCCTGCAGAATTCCATAGACAGGGGAGCCTGGTGGGCTACAGTGCATGGAGTCACAAAGAGTCAGGTACAGCTGAACGACTTTCACATTCACACTCACAAAGACCACTACATTCACAGAATCTCTAATCTTCAACAGAATAGTTAGGTTAAATGCAGTCAAGGAACTGAGGAAAGTGCTTAATTCCTTGTATTGCTTAATGTGGTTTGGATAAGAATGACTGTATACAGAAGCACAATCCCAAAGGCATAGGTATCCCCTAAGAATGCTAATGACCCATAAAATCCAAGAAATACTGGTGGTTGATGTAGACATCTATGGAACAAGTGATGGGAGTTGACACAAGCATATGAAAATCTCAAGGGATCAGGAAACCTTACCTCTCATCTGGACACATTGCATTCTTTAAATACTGGAACTCAGTAATGCTGGCAAGAGAGTCATTTTGTTTTTCTCTTAATGTCTCCAGAAAGGATAGTGGAGAACAATATTTACAAAGGTTACAAATTGGCCAGCTTCAGTTCATTAAAATGAAGACAATTTTGACAACTAATTCTATACAAAATTATCAGGAGACTGGAAACAAATTGTTTCATAGCGTGTTTCAATCAAGCAAATGACCACTGGTTGGCATTACTACAGAGGGGATTTTAAGCCTGAGAGAGGAAAATGAAGTAGCTGATCTTTAGGGTGTTTCCTAAAAATCAAAAGAAAAACATAGAAAAGAGAAGAAAACAAAGGCGAAAGCATTAGAAAAGGGGGTGGGGGCATAACAGTAATAACTGGTTCTGACTTGAATGTGATTTTTAAGAGAATAAATTAAATCTAAATGACATGGGAGGAAGTCAAGGACCCTATTTTCAGAAAACTTAAAAAATAAAAGGATGCAGATATGGTAGTAGAATATAACATTTGAAGCAGAGAGATGCTTTTAGCTCAACAATGCCCTAAGGGCAGATTTAATGGTCTGCATATGAGGCTTGAAGCTAATAAAGCAGAAATGAACAACAGAAAGATGTGGAATGTAAAAGTGGGAGCTGTCATATGTCTCTATTACATGTGAGCAATTTCTACATATCTTGGAAGACATGCAGCATTTTACATATTCACTGTCACACAACAATTATTTTTTGGACACTAGCTAAGTTTTGGGTCTTATGGTTGAAATGGTGAATTAAATGTGAATAAATTTTCAGAATCTACTGAAGATAAACAATTAAGCACAGAGTCATACTGTTGCATGGCAATAACAAACAGACTTGCCTTTTTACTATGACATTTTAGAAAGAAGCACTTCTTAGTTTTTCCTATTTTCTTACCATTTGACTATTATTTAGCATCCTTTCTAAATCCTCTTGTGGATTAGTCAGAATACAATAAAATAGTTTAAAAATCTTACTATTTGTTTCCATGTTTCTTGGGACTCTGAATTTAAATAGCTCTTCTACCTCCTTAAGAGACATTATTCCATAAAATTTCTATTCCAGGCTGTTCTATCTCTTTCATTTTTATCTCTCACTTACTCTTTCAGAAAATAACCATAACCAACTTTCTACTTTCTCAGATTTCAACATTCTCTTCATTCTTCAGAGTGAGTAGCTTATTTCAACACTCTTGTTGTGCCTCCTGTCACTTTTTAGAAGGTGAATATTACTTAATCTCTCAAACTTCAAAATATAAATCCTTGCTTCAAGGATGATTTGTTCAACTTCTAATATGTCATTATATGTCCTTCTCATTTTCCTAAATTTCCAACTACACACAACACTCACTGCACATTTTGCTACAACTACTTTGTTATAAAGTTTGGATATCATATATAACAGCCTTGTGTCTATCTGAGAGATGCTGAATAAGTGACTTAATAAATGAATGGTGAGACAGATAGACAAAAGGATGACTTAGTAAATGTAACTCTACTATGTACAGTAGTACTCTACATTACATGGAAGTAGAATATAGAAGTGAATGGGATATTGCCCCTTACTTTAAGATGCTAAAAATTCAGATTGAGAGATACATATGTAAAGGACTAAAACTAAGGCAGGGGAAAAAAAGAGTATTTCAAAAAGGGTAAGTAAAGTGCTGCTGGGAGGTATAATGGAAAAAGGGAGCTTAACTGGGAGCATAAGGCCAGGCATTATAAAGGGGATGGAATGATCCCCTAATTAAAGTCTTGTAGAAAGAGTAGGAAAGAGCCAGATCATGAAGAAGGCTGATTGTCAAAGAATTGATCCCTTTGAATTGTGTTGCTGGAGAATACTCTTGGGAGTCCCTTGGACAGCAAGGAGATCAAACCAGTCAATTCTAAAGGAAATTAACACTGAAGGACTGAAAACGAAGGTCCAATACTTTGGGCACCTGTTGCAAAGAAAAGACCCTGATGCTGGGAAAGATTGAAGACAAAAGGAAATGGGGGTCGCAGAGGATGAGATGGTTGGGTAGCATCACCAACTCAATGGACATGAATTTGAGCAAATTCTGGGAGATGGCGAAGGACAGGGAAGATTGGCATGCTGTAGTCCATGGAGTCACAAAGAATCAGACATGACTTAGGGACTGAACAACAACAAAAATCAATTAGGCTAATGAGTTTAAAATTTAGTCTGAAGGAAATAGGGACTCACAAAACATTTCTGAGAAAATAATCAGTTTTTAAAAAAAAAAAAAAAAGTAACTAGAAATAATATGGAGAGTTCCCTATAGATATTTGAAAGCATCCAAGTGAAAAATAAAGCTATTTAGATAACAATGGCAAGGGATGATAATAATTGTAATGCCATGTCAACTGGCTCTGTTAATATAACATTTAAATGCCCTATTATACTTGAATGACCATCCTCAATGGATCTATAATAGGCACATCTACTAAGATGTAAGATTGATAAGTCTGTAGAGAAAGCACCAAAGAGAACTTCCCAAAATTTATAGCTGAAAATCAAACTTGAAGGAAATATGTATGGAAACACAGATTGAGGCTACTGAGCTACTGGGATACTTATCTGTTAATTAGACCAACGTTAGGTTTATATATCGGAGAAGGCAATGGCAATCCACTCTGGTACTCTTGCCTGGGAAATCCCACGGATGGAGGAGCCTGGTGGGTTACAGTCCACAGTGTCGCTAAGAGTCGGACACGACTGAGCGACTTCACTTTCACTTTTCACTTTCATGCATTGGAGAAGGAAATGGCAACCCACTCCAGTGTTCTTGCCTGGAGAATCCCAGGGACGGGGGAGACTGGTGGGCTGCTGTCTCTGGGGTCGCACAGAGTTGGACACAACTGAAGTGACTTAGCAGCAGCAGCAGCAGCAGATTTATATATATATATATATACCTACAGTTGATATATAAAGAGGTTCTATTCTATCAAAATTTGTCTTTAATACTATCATAATTTGTTTTGCAAACAATGGCCCATAAACTGAAATGACATGTTATATTTGCAGCTTGAAAATTTTAGTGACATATATATTGATTGGGGAACTTATTTATTTAGTTTTCCAGGTTTGCTGGGAAAAAGAAACTAAGGAGAATATGATGGAAATGGCTGTATTTATTTTGAGGTCTTGGATATGTTTATCTGTTTGTCTCATCCTGATTAAGCTACAGCTTGTGTTAACCTTGGTGCATGCATATCTTTTCCTGATTTAATTGCAATTGCCTGGAGCTTCAATCTGCATCAAGTGCCTTGACAGCTTAAAAAACAACAAGAAAACAAACCAAAACCAAAGTCAGCTAGGGAGGAGGAGACGAAAAGGAAAATGAGAAGTAGGAGATTTTCATCACACTGAATTTCATTGAGTAAACATTTATGTCCTCCTCAAATTTGTATGTTGAAGTTTTAACTTTCAGTGTGATGGCATCTGGAGGTGAACCCACTGGGGATAATTAGATTTAGATGAAGTCTTGAAGGTGGGAGTCACAAGATGGGATAAGTAACTTTACTAGGAAAGAGGGAGAGAGGAGAGGAGATTGAGAGATCTCTTGAGAGAGATATCAGAGAGGGAACAAGAGAAAGAGAGAAAGAGGTCTCCTTTGAAGCCAAGCCCTAAGAAAAGGCCTTGGACACCATAACAAGAAGAGAACCACTTGGAAGCCAGAAAAGGGGCCTTCCCCCAGAATTCAAATCTGTTGGCACTTTGAGGTTGTATTTTCCAACATCCAGGACTGTGAGAATTAAATGTCTACTGTTTAAGCCACTCAGTCTAGCATATTTTGTTAGAGCAACCAAAGCAAAGACAATGGGTATATTGTATAATCTGAATCTGTTATCCCTTTCCAAAAGCTGTCTCTTTCTCCTTTCTTTAAACATTATAGTTTTTATCTACAGAACAAGGTAAGAATGTGATGTTCAAGGAGGACAGGTTTTCTAAGTTTTACCAGCTATAAAAGGGAAGAATAGCTTAATTAACATATGAAAACTTAAAATAGCAAGAATATTTCCTTTTGGCTTAGAGGCTTAAGAGTCAGGTTAACAAAAACCATAAAAGAATTATTGAGGGTTTTCCCAGTTGCTTGTATGTACCCCTAATATGGCCTGTTTTTTGTCCTGTCTACATGTGTGCCCTGTGGAATCTTGGCCCTGAGGATGGCACAGGACAGGCAGGTGAAGGGTTCATTTTTAACTGGGTGACATTCTTATATGAGGCTGGAGCAAGACTAGTTAGGGTGAGGACTAACCAGGCAAAGAATGGGAGAAAAGTGAAAAGTGGAAATTGAGGGACTTTCCTGGTGGTCCAGCGGCTAAGACTCCACACTCCCAGTGCAGGGGGCCTGAGTTCAATCCCTGGTCAGGAAACTATATCTCACAGGCTGCAACTAAGACCCAGCATAACCAAATAAATTTTTTTTTTTAAGTGGAAATGGAGACAGAGACCACTAATGGGGATTTAAAAGGGTGGGGAAAAAGGCTATAAAGGTAAAAGATAAGCATCTAGGTTAGAAACCAGAGGTTTAGGTGCAGCACAGGTTGGGTTCAAGGCACTGCTCTAGAGTGGCTGAGAAACAAA
This sequence comes from Aepyceros melampus, assembly GCA_006408695.1. Classification (NCBI taxonomy): domain Eukaryota; kingdom Metazoa; phylum Chordata; class Mammalia; order Artiodactyla; family Bovidae; genus Aepyceros; species Aepyceros melampus. The sequence goes on from SJXQ01003488.1 coordinate 494,935, forward strand.
GTGAGGCCAGAATTGCCCACCAGTGTGGTGATCTAGCAGAGTGGGTGCCACCCAAAATTCCACATAAATGAATCACTGATATTATGCTATGTGTTTTTACAAAGAACAATTTGGCAGTCCTCACACACACACACACACACACACACACACACACACCTGCACCCATCCCATCCTTTCTGAAATGCTTTCCTCCTTGGTTTCTGTGACATTGCGTTAGCCTGGGTTGTCTTCTCCCCTCTACTGGCTAACCTCCCCCTTAGCCTGCCAACATGAAACTATCTTCTAAGGCATCAGGTCCAACTGAGTTTTCCTTTGGATCTTAAGAAAAGAACAACCAACTTTCTACTGAATAGTGCCTTCTACATGTACTGCTGGCACCCCAGAATGCACACGCCAGTAATGAGCTTCTTTGTCCCCAAATCAATTCCTTTTCTTGATCCTTGAAGCTTTCTAATAGCATCTTCAGGGCTTAGGACAATATTCTTAGCATGACTTTTTGGCCCCTTCGTCTTTCTAGCTCATCACATCCTGGCCCTCTTCCACTAATGAATTTGAATTTCAGTAGCAGCTAGCAAAGACAGAGCTGAGCTATACACAAGGATTCTTCTCCCTGCAAAATTCAAATCTCACAAAGATTTATGCTGTTTTGGATGCAAATTTCATGTGCCTACAGAATTTCCTGGGAGTGTGGGATCTGAGTTTCTTTATTTAAAAATATTTGGTTTATTTACCTGTATAATAGATACACTCAGGATTTCCTTCCAGACAGTCTTTCATTGTGTTTGTTTTCTTTTTTTTTTTTTCCCTTCCTGTGTGAATACCACATTATTATCTCTCTTGAAATGTTTGGATTCTAGTGTTAATTCATGTTCTTTTCTGATTTTCTGGCAATTTCATGATTTCTCAAGAAGAAATTAAAAAAAAAAAAAAAACTAACATCTTATCCTTAAGCACATTAAATCCTGCTTTCCTCCTGGTCACATCTCCAGTACCATCAACCCCAAGTCACCATAAGGGCCATGAAGTCAAATCTCTGCTCTACTTTGCTCAAAAGTGTCGATTCTCAGGACCTACTCCTCTGAAAGCAGTCAAAGAGGAGCTTGTGTTTACTAACAATTTCCACTCCTAGTGATCACAAACAAACCAGCTTTGTGATCTTAAATAATTCCTCACCTGAGTTAATAATAGCTACCTCATAAGCAATTGTGAAGGAAAATGAAACTGTAGATATAAAGTCTCTAATGGAGTTCCAGGGATACATTAGGCACTGGATAATTTCTGCGGGTGGTGATTATCAACACCGCTGTTGCTATAGTAGGTATGTTTTAAGAAAACTTTAGGGAATGATACTAGATGCAGAAACATTGATATTAGCAAGCAAAACTGCTGGAAACCAATTTGACCTCTAATATAGTAGAAGGTTTTATTCTTATTATCATTATTTTTATTGTCATTAAACAAAGTCAAGAGTTCATAAGACACAGACATATGCTACCACTTAGCACAAGCAAAACCTTCTTTTGCATTATTAATACTCACTGATTAAGACTCATTTTATCATGGCTTAACTATTGATAAATTAAGATCTGGGCCATTTAGAAAATAAATGTAAAATTATCTTAACTTGGTTTAAGAAGACAATGAAGCATGCATGCAATTTGGAACGGTTTCTATATAAAATTCATAATATTTAAGATTTAAAGTATGTAATAAGGTACAACAATTTAGAAAACTAAGAGGAGAAATCCATAGATAAACATCCTTGCTTTGAAAAGAGGATAAATTAATCTTAAATTGGCAGTGTATATTTCTACCTGGTTTGCACGACTTCTTGGTATGCAGGTATCAGGTCACAGGTAGAAGACACTGAAGACCATTATACAATGTAAATGTTTATCACTTATCATAATTACTGGCACACCTGTGGTAAATAACTTTGTGAAGTTGTACAGCAAAGATGCTGAAAATGCTCAATAGAGAAAGCAAGAAATAAAATTTCTCTCTCTCTTGTTTTGTAACCTATCATGGATGCGATCCAACTTATATGTTTCATTGGTTGGAACACCACTCACAAGGCTATGAAGCCAAAGTGTGTCTCTAATGAGCTCTACTTCTCCCCAGCCACCTTCCAAGCTCCCAATATTAGATACTCTGGATCCTCAGGGGCCATATTTTCCTTCCTCTTGTTGTCTTCTATTCCAAGAAACACCTTGTGCTTAGGTTGTTTTTTTTTTTATTAATTTTTATTTTTTAGTTTGTTTTGCTTTACAATACTGTATTTGTTTTGCTATACATTGACATGAATCAGCCACGAGTGTACATGAACTCCCAATCCCGACCCCCACCTCCCCACTCCCGCCACACACCTTCTCTCTGGATTATCCCCGTGCATCAGTCCCAAGCATCCTGCATCCTGCATAGAACCTAGACTGGCGATTCACTTCACTTATGATATCATACATGTTACACTACCACTCTCCCAAATCATCCCACCCTCTTCCTCTCCCACAGAGTCCAAAAGGCTGTTCTATACATCTGTGTCTCTTTTGCTGTCTCGCGTACAGGTTTATCATTACCATCATTCTAAATTCCATATATATGTGTAAGTATACTGTATTGGTGTTTTTCTTTCTGGCTTACTTCACTCTGTATAATCGGCTCCAGCGTCATTCACCTCATTAGAACTGATTCAAATGTATTCTTTTTAATGGCTGAGTAATACTCCATTGTGTATATGTACCACTGATTTCTTATCCATTCATCTGCTGATGGACAACTAGGTTGCTTCCATGTCCTGGCTATTATAAACAGTGCTGTGATGAACATTGGGGTACACGTGTCTCTCTCAATTCTGGTTTCCTCGGTGTGTATGCCCAGCAGTTGGATCACTGGATCATAAGGCAGTTCTATTTGCAATTTTTAAAGGAATATCCACACTGTTCTCCATAGTGGCTGTACCAATTTGCATTCCCACCAACAGTGTAAGAGGGTTCCCTTTTCTCCACACCCTCTCCAGCATTTATTGCTTGTTGACTTTTGGATCGCAGCCATTCTGACTGGTGTGAAATGGTACCTCATTGTGGTTTTGATTTGCATTTCTCTGATAATGAGTGATGTTGAGCATCTTTTCATGTGTTTGTTAGCCATATCCACACTGTTCTCCATAGTGGCTGTACCAATTTGCATTCCCACCAACAGTGTAAGAGGGTTCCCTTTTCTCCACACCCTCTCCAGCATTTATTGCTTGTTGACTTTTGGATCGCAGCCATTCTGACTGGTGTGAAATGGTACCTCATTGTGGTTTTGATTTGCATTTCTCTGATAATGAGTGATGTTGAGCATCTTTTCATGTGTTTGTTAGCCATTCGTATGTCTACTTTGGAGAAAAAACAAATCAATTCAGTATTTCCCAAACAAGTCAAAAACCCATAATTAATAAGCAAAAAATTTTAATCACAAGTAATTATTGTTATATCCAAGTTAAAAATTCTGGTAAAATCTCCCAGCATTGAACTGACATCCAATTTGCCCTCCATGTTTATGGATTCTGCATTTAGATTCAACACACCTTTTTTCAGAGAGCATGGCTACAGGAAGGTTAACCACAAGGGACTTGAGCAGCTATGGATTTTGGTGTCTATAGAGGTTCCTTGAACCAGTCCCTTGAAGGTACTGAGGAATGAATGTATTTATTATTACCATAACAACAAATTAGTTTATTAGCTACCTTAGCTGTAATTTTCCATCCAGTTTACCTTAGTGGTACCCCAGAAAGAAACTTGGTTCAAGGTTAGGCATTCTAACATATCTAGGGTTGGCCCCAACCAGGTATGTGGAAAGATTCTCTAGACACCAACATCTGAGTTGAGGAGCATCTGCTTAAATGTGTATTCTTATATAAGTTGATTAGAAACTAAAGCCTTACTGTGTTTTCCTTCTACCACCCAACCTCATAGCATTTATGTTATTGAAATGCTTCAGTCTTACACTAATGGGTAAAATTGAGTAAGATTCTCTGAAGTAGCGGCTATACCACAAAATATATTTTTAAAGGACTGCTTTCAATACAATCATACTATTCTCCTGGGTGCCACTGGATACTGGAGAAATTGGAACATGGATAGTGTGCCACTGAACACGTTTGTTCTTTGTTTTTCCCCTTCTTCCCTCAAAGAATGCTAAAAAGTCTCAAGATCTCTGGGATGGTTAAAAAATGGTTGGTGCCCAGTTTACGGCTCACCACTTCCAAGTGTGGAGGTTTTAAAACAAATATTGTGAGCACTAGTGTCACTGTCATTTATATAATCTCATTCTAAGTCTCATTTTCCATTTGTTCTAATTTGTTCATCCACCAACTTTGGTTTTTTAAATGTGTTTATGTATAGCAAGTTGCACAAATATTACACATTTTCAACTTATTCTGAAATGACCTAAACCTTTGCCTTGGCCTCTTCTATCTTTCCTATCAAACAAAGATGCCAAATGATAAAAGTTACTGTAATCATAGAGCCAGCCCAAACTGGCCCTATGCCCTGTTTCTAACAAATATTAATACTGCGTTTTTTTTGTTTTGTTTTGTTTTTTCAGGAATAACAAAGCAGCAAGTCATGCAGATGGATGAAATTGACACAGAGGAGAAAATTTTGACCTCAAGTAACAGCCAAAACCAAAGTTTCTCCCCGCAGTGGAACCAAAGGAGTAGACATGACCAGAACCTGCAGTCAGGAACCTTGTCAGAAGCGAAGGGTCTATTGTCTAGGACGATCTAATGCCGAAGCCCCCTTTACCACACTCAACCATAAATGACCAAGTTCCAAAGCCCTCCAGTAGAAACCAGCCCTACCAGCACTTCTGCAAGACAACTTATCCTCCCCTAACTCATCAAATCTCAACGGAACTCCAGACCAGGGAGACAGATATGAGCTCTGCCACCTCTCTGTTTGTTGGTCAACACTGCCATAAAACTCTTTGTTATCTAAAAAGCTCTGATCAAAATATTAGCTTCTACGCACTTTGGGCAGCAAGCCCTCTGCTTGCTAACATTACCCTCAAAATCACCCTCTGGTAAAGTAAGATCAACAACATAACAAAGCACTATGTCTCAGCCATGGAAAATCTGAAAAATAGATGTGCATGTCTCAGCCAGACTTGATCACATTCCTTTTTTCCTCAGCTCTTAAGTTAAAGTTTGAAACAGAACTCACTTTTGGGTCAGAGGTGCTAACAAAGGTATCTGCGAATACATTACAGGCCAGAGAGGCTGAGTGTTGATAAAGTTTTTAAGAGAGAGAGAAGTTTTACCCCATGAACTTAGTGAGGAGGAAACACAGCGTTAAGCTATATCAACAGGGGATTAATGGGCCACAGGACATAAAGTCTAATAGAGAGCAAAGCATATTAATGAGCTCAAGGCTCACATTTAGTCTGAGAAGACCTACCTTGTGTCCCTCTGATTCTTCTTCAGTGAATCACTCATGCTGCCACCAGATGGTCACATTCCAGTTCCTCAGCATCTAGAAAATAAAATCCAGACTGTGTGCTATCCAAGAACACCCAAATTAAGTCCAGTGCAACTTGCTACTCATCAGACACCTTCTTACATTTCCCGGTCACGCATTTTGCCATGATGTGCACAAATCATTCAATGACAGGTTCCTTTGAAATTTTTTGTACAGATAAGTCTCTTATCCCCAAAATATCCTTTCCAACATGTTCTGCTTCTGTCCAAATCCTACTCACTCTTTAAGACACAGATCAGATATAAAATCCTCTCTGAAGCCTACCTATGCATTTTAGCCTGTGTCTTTATATATGCAAATACACTTTGTGGAAAATAATAACTAAGTTTTAGAGTGTCAGCACATCTAAAGATAAAGAAACTAAGGTGGAAGATTAAACGGGGATAATACTAGTGTTAACCTCAAAGGAGGGTTCCCCAGCTCCCCGGTATCTAATGTCTGATAATCTGAGGTGGAGCTGACATAATAATAATAATAATAATAATAATTAAGGATACAATAACTGTAATGCTCTTGAATCATCCTGAAATCATCCCCCACCCAGTCTATGGAAAAATTATCTTCCACAAAACCAGTCCCTGTTGCCAAAAGCTTGGGACCACTGCTTTAAAAGAATGTTTAGAGAATTTAATGTGGCAATATATGCTAAGTCCTTAGTACTACATAAACATTAATTGCTTGGGAAATCAGGTAGATTCTTTACTGTCTGAGCTACCTGGGAAGCCCTTATGTTAGCTATTAAGTGAGAATCTTTAAACTCTAAGTGTGGGCTATCTGACTCTGAGAGTTATATTGTATAGGTGAGCGTACTGTGTTGAGGTATTAACACAATGCTACTCCACTCCTATGAACCATGTTTTCGAGTTGGTTTATTTACTGTCTTGGTCTCTTAGAGATTCACTCTTAACAAATGAGCATTCTGGAGCTCTTGTGTTCTGTTTCACAGACAATCGTGAGACCCGTCCAAGTCTGAAGATGAAGATGGAGATACAGATGGTCATCGAATAGGAAAGAATTAAGTAGCGAGAAGCTGGTAGCGCTTTACCGAGCCACAGGGACTGGCTAGCACAAGACGGGATTTATCAGATCTGCTTGGAGTTTTGACTTTGCCATATGGGTTCAGACAAAACTGAAATGCAAAACATGAGTTTTAAACCATTCAAAGCTGTGAATGGAAATTGCCAAGTTTTACAGTCTCAACTGTGAGGTGGTGAGATCACAGGAAGAAGATAGGTACTCTAAAACAAACAAAATGATCTCATTCTCTAATTCACATAGCACCTACTATGTAGAAGACATGCTAAAGATGATGGGGAAAACAAAGTTGCTTTGGTAGATTTAGTGATCTGATACGTAGTATCCTAATGGCAGCTGAAGTTTTGGAGGTCTTTGGAGGCCTTATCATGAGCCTTGCATGCAACCTATTAAAAGCATAGCCAGGCATACATATATATTCATATATACTTTCCTTATGAAATAATAACAGGATTCTTACAATGGCAAACAAACTGACTTTTTCATTATCCAAACCATAAACTTTAAAAAATTTCAGTACATATTATATCTCACTCTTCTAAATATATATACTGGGTTGGCCAAACTACTTGTTCCAGTCTTTTATAACATCTTATGGAAAAATCCAAACATTTTGGCCAACTCAATATATAACAAACATATAATTTCTAATGTATAGATAAACATTATTCATTTCAAAGATTTTGAAAAAATTACTATAATAAATGATGAAAATATTCTTTTTAAAACATTCTTTAAGTGACACAACTAAATAGACGTAGCTTCTCTATTCATTTAGCACTTAATGAAATCTTTGAAAGCTTTAGAAAAATTTCTAGAACACCTTATACCCTACACACAATTTCCCTATTGTTAACATCTCTTGTTAATGTGCACACGTATCACAGTTAGCAAACCAATACTGGTAAGTAATGATTCCCAAAAACTAAATTCTCTTCAAATTTCTTCAGGTTTTTAAAAATATATATACATATATTTTGAGGTAATTGTAGTTCTACATTCACATGTAGTTTTATAAAATAACAGAAAGGTTTCACATAGCATTTATCCAGTTTCACTCAGCAATAATACAAGCATATCTTAGAGATATTGCAGGTTTTGTTCCAGATCACAATAAAGCAAATATTGCAATAAAGTGAGCCAAAGAATTTTTTTTTTGGTTTCCTAGTGCATATAAAATTTCTGTTTAAACTAGTCTATTAAGTATGCAATAACATTTTGTCTAAAAAAAAAATCAATTCAGTTCAGTCACTCAGTCATGACTCACTCTGCAACCCCATGGACTGCAGCATGTCAGGATTCCCTGCCCATCACCAACTCCCCAGAGTTTACTTAAATTCATGTCCATCGAGTCCGTGATGCCATCCAGGCATCTCATCCTCTGTCGTCCCCTTCTCCTCCCACTTTCAATCTTTCCCAGCATCACGGTCTTTTCTAAAGAGTCAGTTCTTCACATCAGGTGGCCAAAAAGTATTGGAGTTTCAGCTTCAGCATCCGTCCTTCCAATGAACACCCAGGACTGATTTCCTTTAGGATGGACTTGTTGGATCTCCTTGCAGTCCAAGGGACTCTCAAGAGTCTTCTCCAACACCACAGTTCAAAAGCTCAATTCTTCTGCGCTCAGCTTTCTTTATAGTCCAACTCTCACATCCATACTTGACTACTGGAAAAACCATAGCCCTGACTAGGCAGACCTTTGTTGGCAAAGTAATGTTTCTGCTTTTGAATATGCTGTCTAGATTTGTCATAACTTTTCTCCCAAGGAGCAAGCGTCTTTTAATTTCATAGCTGCAGTCACCATCTGCAGTGATTTTGGAGCCCAAAACAATAAAGTCTGTCACTGTTTCCACTGTTTCCCCATTTATTTGCCACTAACTGACAGTTAAATTGACAGGAAATTCATGTTAACACCACAGTGTAATCTTTTTGTAAACCTATCAAAATGCCTGAAATAGAAAATACTGCTAACAACAAATGGCAGTAAGGCTGCAGAGAAACTGGATCATTAAAACACAACTGGTGAGAAGAATGCAAAATGGTATATCTATTCTGGGAAACAGTTTTCCAGTTAAGAAACTAAGCATACAACCCACTACTCACACTCAACATTTATCCCAGACTGATGAGAAGTTATGTTCACACAAAACTGAACATGAATATTTGCTGTTGTTATTTAGTTGCTGAGTCTTATGTGACTCTTTATGACTCCCATGTATTGTTAGCCCTCTGGGCTCCTCTGTCCATGGGCTTTCTCAGGCAAGAACACTGGGTGGGTTGCCATTTCTTTCTCCAGGGGATCTTCCTGAACCAGAGATCTAACCCATGTCTCCTGCATTGGCAGGCAGATTCTTTACCACTTAGCCACCAAGGAAGCCACATTAACCTGGATGAATCTCCAGAGAATTATTTTGACTTTACAAAAAGCCAACCCCATAGGTTATCTAGATGATTCTGTTTATAGTACATTCTTGAAATGACAAAATTATAGAAATGGAGAACAAATTTTGATTGCTAGTGATAATGAAGGGATGGAAGTGGAAGGATTTCGTCCATAGAGGAACATGAGGGATGCTTGTAGGGATGGAAATGTTCTGTAACTGGAATATCAATGGAATGTAAATGTTAGATAATTTTGCCTATATCTAAAAACATAATCTTGCTGAGATTATGATAATAATTGCTGTAAACATATAAATCAGTCTGGAGAGAATTAACATCTTTACCTTGTTGAATCTTTCAATCCATGAATATAGTATATCTCCATTTATTTTGATCTCCATCTGATTTCAGTGTTTTAGCATTTTTAGCATACAAGTCATATATTTTGTGTTAGATTTAAACCTAATGATTTCATTTTCTTTAAGCAGTTGTTAAGTCATACAGTATTTTTGATGTTCATGTTTCATGACTTGCATGTAGAAATGCAATTGTGTTTTGTTTATTTATCTTGTATCCTGGGAATTTTGTGAAATAATTTTTTCAGTTTCAGGAGGATTTTAGTATATTTCTTGAGATTTTATGTGTATTCAAGCATGTCATTTGCAACTAAAAAACTAGTTTTACATCTTTCTTTCTGACCAGCATTTTTATTTCCTGTTCATTGGTTAGCATTTCTGGAACTGTGTTGCATATGAGTGGTGAGAGAGCATTTGTTTTTAATGTACAGGAAAAGATCTACTTAACTCTTTTTGTCTTAATCATTTCTGATCTTAGTGGGAAAAACTTCAGTGACCATCTAAGATTAGAAACAACTGTCTTCACCATTAAGTATACTGTTAGCTATAGAATTTTTGTAGGTGATTTTTAACAGCATGAGGAATGTCTCCCCTATTTCCATTTTTAATACTTTATGTAATAAATGGATGCTTCTTGAGTTTTTTCACTTATACTGCATTAATTGATTTCACAAGGTGATATATCTTCTTTAGCCTGTAATATGGTCAACTACATTATTTGATTTTCTAATATCAAATCAGTCTTTTATCACTGATGATAGCATATAATTTTTTTATATAATGTTACATTTTATTTGTTAATACTGTGTTAACAATCTTTGCCCCTGCATTCATGAGGTATACTGGTTTATAATAATTAGTCTTTTTGTTCTGTGTTTTGTATTGGCAATTTTTGTATCCATGTAATACTAATTTATAACATAAATTAGAAAGTGTTTTTGTCTTATTTTCAAGATGACATTGTGTAGAACTGGTGTTATTTTGTTATTTATTTTTGCTGAGCTCTTGATATCGGAGCTTACTCATTTACAACTTTCTTCCTTTTATATGCATGTATTTAGTACTATAAATATTCCTCACAACACTGTTTTCATCTCATTATCATTCCCCTTCAGAGATATAATTGCTTTAAATAATTTTATTTTTTAGTGTAGTTTCTTTCTGCTGTTCAGATTGTGTGATTTCTATTGTTTATATTATAAAGTTCAATGATTCTTACTTTGGTCTCCTTTATTTGGCTGTTAAATCAATTTATTGAGTATTTCATTTCAATTACTGTTTTTCAATCATTAATTTCCATGTGTTTTTTTATATCATGTATTCCTTTGCTGAGAATATCTAGTTCTTCATGGCAGGATTCTAGCAAAAATTAAACAAAACTATGTATACGATATTTGGCAGAGTGCCTCACGCATAGTTACTCAAAAATGATAGCTGCTATTATTATACTTTATTTCTAATAGGTACAAAATCGGATTTTTTTCAATTAAAAATCATGTAATCTTAAACAAAATGCTACAGTCTTTACCACGAGACTGTCATTAGTTAGGATAGAAATTCATGGAATTTATATCACTAACCTGGAGTCAGTAACCTGGCGAAAAGGTTTATTATCAGAATGTTTGAACATATCTTAATTATAATTATATACATTTCAGAGTTCAACAAAAATTCCAGTCTGCTAATCAGAATGAAGAAAGCCTGTGCACTGAACCTTATGATAAACGACTTCACCCTGACAGGATTCCACTACGGTACTGAAAGTGCAATATATTATGACAAAAAGGAAAGTGTCAACACTGCTTCCCGGATTTGAGGAGATGTGCTTCATCATATGTCTTGATCGGCCTTTTTATTGAATCTCTGAATATTAACTAGCCTTGTGCTGCTGGAACGTATTTCTTTCCAAGGCTGAGGGACTGTTCTCAGGACATAACCTGACTATTTTTGAAATCTCAGGTGTTACCCTTGTTATGTTGAAAGTCTTATATTCAAATCCAGTTCTATCTACCAGGCCGAGAAACCAATACTGAAAAGCACAGACCTTAGGAAAGACCCTGCACCAGGGTGTAGGCGGCCAAGCCCTATATGCTGGCTGCCCAGTGCCAACCCAGGAGTAAGATTAAAGGATGTGCCTCTTCCCCACCCCACTCCCCCGACTCCACTTAGGGCTAAAGTTGCAAATCACTGTTTTGGGTAGATTAAACTATAAAATACCAATTAATTCAGATGCTTGTGAACCTGGTTGATACTTTGGTAACCTGGAAGCAAATACACTTCATTTATTACAACAATCTTTTGGGAATTCTAGGTCACAAATTTCAACATTTTTCTGAGGAATAAAGACCAGGAAAAGTTTATCCAACAGGGCTCTGCAAAATGAAGAGCTTCCAAAATTATTTTCTACCAGTTCACATATTTATTAGGCACTTCTGTTTATATTTCTGTCCACCACCCCTTTCATCCTGCTAACTTTGAAGTGAAGTCTGTGACCCCCATTTTGCAGATGAGGCTTGTTGAGCTTTTAAGACTAGCTAGAACCTGGATTTTCATTCTCCTCTTTCTGTCTTTAAGTCCTAGGTGTTTTCACCTAAATCCACTCTCTTTCTGGGCTATTTTTGATCAGTTTAACTTCTGGCCCAAATGTCCCATCCGCCAAATTGATGTTTTCTAAGAGACTGTGAAAGAAGCACAGTGCATCCCTGTGGCCAGCAGAGTCAACAACAGGAAACAAAGGGAAAACCTAGCAGCCTGTGGAAGTGGCAGCCTTGAGAATGCTTGAAATACGTTGTTCCTAAACTAAGATTTTGAAAACTAATAAAAAGGCATCTTCTCTTTCAGGAGGTTTAGTTTTGTATTAAGTTTTTGGTTTTTCTGTTTGAGTTTCTGTGTGTATTTTGCAGTATTTTATTTTTTAATCATTTCCTATATAACAAACCATAGTACAAAAAATTTTTTATGTACATAATTTCATTTAATCCTCACAATGGCCCTATGATAACAGTGCTATTAATTATAACTCCTCTTTCTATAATGGAGGAAATCAAATTTCAGAGATGCCATGTGACATGACCAGTTAAGTTAATCATCATATGACCTTTGGGCTATTCACTTAAGTAGTTCAGAATTCAAACTCAGATTTTAACCCACCAGTAAGTGAATCCTGTTTTGTTGCAGAGTATCTTACAGATTTTCCATTTTAAAAAGTAGGCTTCCGCAAGCTGTTTCTTTTTTAGGCCCCTGCAGCTTATGAATTTATAAACAGATAAAAGAAACCATGGCAGTACATGAGACTATTTCCATTTTCTTTGACCATTTCCATCTTATTAAAATTTTAAACATATTAATTACTAATTAGAGAAATCTAGATGGTAATCACAGAGATTTAATTTACCCAATATCATTTATGGGAAGGTGAGATTTGTCACTTGGAAATGATAATTAACTCATCAGAAATGTTTGGGACTGGAAGGAAAAAATTAAAAGGAAGTACTTGGGAGTTAAGCTAAAAAAAAAAAAAAGCAACCAAGCCTCTTACGAATACGTTGGTGCAAGGCAAAACAACATTCCCACTGGTCTGTAGTTCTAAAGCCAGCATTCTTAGTAAAGAGGACCATAGCAGAAAGATCTTTAAATATGTTAACACCTTAGTGTAAGTTTAATGGTCTGTGAATGTTGCTTTCCTAATGCCTAATCAGAATTACAAATTGATTTTCAAAGGCCTTTTTTGTTGTTGTTGTTCTTGTTTTGCTGTCTTCTATGGAAGAAATATACTACTTGCATAGTTTTTTTTTTTTTCTTGTCTCTTTGCCTCTATAACATAAAAATACCACAGATAGAGAATAATAAATTATATTACCATTGTTACAGAGCAAATAGTAGCTTTTTTCCCCCCCTCAATGTTTATTGAGAACTTGAGTGTCTGGAGTATAGATATTAATATTAACAAGAGTGCTGCATCTATCAGAAAAGATATATTTCAGCTTCCATCAGCCTTTATAAAATCACCTACACAGTACTAAGCAGACCATCAATTTGCAAGGGAACTAGGTCTCACTTGTTAATTGTTCAGTCATGTCTGACTCTTTGCAACCCCATGGACTGCAGCACGCCAGGCTTCCCTGTCCTTCATTATCTCTGAGTTTGCTCAGAGAAAGTCGCAAATATTTCTTGGATTTCGTTTTACTTCTTTCCAAAATATTCTAGAGGAACTGGACATTTTTAAATGAAAAATATAAGAAAAGAAAATTTTAAACATATGAAAAATGAATAAGAAATGTGTTTTTTAAAATCTCAAATACAATAATTATTTTTAAAAATGATCTTGAATTATTATTAAAGATGTTTCTGCTCCACTTGTAGTAGTAGGGTAGTCTACACCCTTTTAGTACCATAGGACCTCCCTCCAAAAACACTGGTTTCCCAGCAATGATGTTCAAAGAGCTCTTTAAATAGTGGCTTTTTCATTATAAATTTTGCATGTAAACACTTTGCATGCTCTGATTTAATGAGGCCATTCAAAGCTTTCTTAATACTACTGCAACTTTCTCCCTCAGGACTCATTTGATTGCTCAGAAATATCTTTGATTCATTTGCATTTACTAATTTAGAGAACCATGAGGATAGTTTCTGAGCCCCTACTAAATTCCTGATAGTGAGCCCTGGGGATACAGCAATAAACAAGACAAATGTGGTCCTTACCTTCACTGAGCTTGTAATCCATTGGATAAAACAGATTTTTGAAGAAGTAATCACAGGACAGTGAATTCAACAAGTAAATTCTGGCACAATGCAAATATTTTATACATTATAAAATGAGCATATGTCAAAATTTTTTAAGAATGCGTTAGTTAATGAGGGAACCAGAAATTGGTTCAAATGTGATATAATTCACAGAGATTTGTACTCTGAAATGAAATTTATTTCATTATTAGGAACAGGAACAATTTGCATTGCTCTGAACAAAAATCAGTAATATCACTATCGTGCTTGCTAAGTTGCTCCCTCGTGTCCAGCTCTTTGTGACTTTATGGACTATAGCCTGACAGGCTCCTCTGTCCATAGGATTCTCCAGGAAAGAATTCTGGAGTAGGTTGCCATTTCCTACTCCAGAGGATCTTCCTGACCCAGGGATCAAAGAAATGTCTCCTATCTTCTCATCAGTCTTCTTCTATCTCTACATAGTTGTAAGATAACCCAGTCAAAGACAATTAAGAACACCTCTGTGAAACCAGGTAATTCATAGAGGGCTCACTGGCGGCAGTGTCCCACACTCCTCCCAAGGTACACCCAGTAATCTTGGTGAGGTTTTTTGGCCTGTTTCCAAGTTTTTGACAGTTTGCCCTGGTAGCTTAAAAGAGATAACTAGAAAAAGGTTAGTAATACAGGAAACAAATAGATAAGTTACCACATCCCTGTAAACCTTTACTGGAAAGCATAATATGAACATAATATGAAGAAAGAGTAGTAGAATCTCAAAACAAAAGAGAAACCAATTGAAACATAATTTTAGAACATATGTCACTTTGCCTTGTTTCCAGGAAGAAAGATGGATTTTTGTCAGTACCTTTCCTCTTGAGTATCAGATAAAAGGTTGAAAATTCAGTTCCACCTCTACAAGAAGGCATTCAAATTTTTCTATGTTGATCCACATATATATTCTAAATTTATATATTTTAAAATTTATATTGAATGGATAAAAGTATACAACATCATGAATTTTAAATTTAAGTTAAATAAATAAATTAAATATATTAATGAAATTTAAATAAAATCAAGAATTTTAAATTTCTTGTTAATATGTTGAATATATAACCATTAAAATAATGTGTGTACCATAGTTAATTCAATCTTTCTTTAGTTGGATTTACTATAATTATTAATTATATTTTAATAAATAATAGTCTGACAATATCTCTATACGGACATATTTGCTTATACATGTGAAAATATTTATTATTGTTATTTTATTGATAATAAAACTAGAACAAAAAGATTAGGGACAAAGAATTGCATAATTTTTCCATTAACATTTTGTTTGCAGCTTTCTTTTCTTCTTCCTTTCATCACTTTTTTTTTCATTTTTTTCTAACAGTAACTGGAGGTAGATATTTATTAAAGAATAAAAAGCACACAAAATCTTTCTTCTTTCTACTAAAAACAAGTGAAGCTAATAAGTATATAGGAGTATAATTTATAAATAGCAAATTACTATGTTGTACACCTGAAACTAATATGAGGTTGTAGATTACCTATACTCCAAAAAAAAAAAAAAGTAAGTGAAATCCAAAAAGAAAAAAAGTTAATGTTTCTCAGCTTAGAGGTTAACCCACTTCTCATCATGATTAGGGTCTAGTGGGGAAAATGCTCTTTGAGAGAATATTTCTTCTCCTTATCTCTCTTGGTGGGATAAAAGAAAAATCATGGAGAATGTGAATGTTAATAATATAGAAGAATCCAGAGGGAGGAAAAATATGCTGCTTAATTTAAAATGAAGGAAGTGGTTGCATAACCACCAGATACCCTTTGCTTGCAACAGGAAGGTCATTTAAATCATTCATGCCTTAGAAGAAAGTATACAGATCATTTGATTATACCCTCTTGAATGTTGTTTTACAACCTCAATCACTTGAGAACTAACTCTGGGAGGCATTGCTAAAAAAAAAGCAAGAGAGTATGCAGTCTATCTTTAGAACACAACTTTTTAAATAATTTTGAGACAGCAAAACAAATTAATACTTGGTATATGTAATACTTGTCTGTGCTTCCTTTTATGAAATCAGTGACATGGTGATGTTTCTCTTTAAATAATTTAATATGTGACATCACTGTGATTATAGGCAGTCAGTAAAGTACGCACTCTGGTCATAAATTAAAATAATGGGCTTCACAAATGTACATTTTTTAGATGTTAAATTTGATACTGATTCTTAAAATTTACTTTATTCCAGCCATCCTAGTCTTCATTTTTCATACTTTCTTAGTGGAATCCATGAGTTGCATTATAGCAGCACATTTTCTTGGGCCCCATTAATACTTCATGCTCTTCTCTCTCTCTTTTAAACCAAAAAATGATTAAATTTGACTCATAATATTGAAAAAGGGAATTGAGCCAATTATCTAGTAGCCAGGAACATATTCTATCAATTACCCAATAAGGCAATGGCACCCCACTCCAGTACTCTTGCCTGGAAAATCCCATGGATGGAGAAGCCTGGTAGGCTGCAGTCCATGGGGTCTCGCAGAGTCGGACACGGCTGAGCGACTTCACTTTCACTTTTCACTTTCATGCATTGGAGAAGGAAATGGCAACCCACTCTAGTGTTGTTGCCTGGAGAATCCCAGGGACGGGCGAGCCTGGTGGGCTTCCGTCTATGGGGTCACACACAGTCGGACACGACTGAAGCGACTTAGCAGCAGTAGCAGATTAAATATAGTTGTGTACTTCCTAGAAACCAACATTAACCATTAAATTTGCTGAATTATAGGAGTTTCATCCTGTAACAGGATGTGGTATTATCTGGTATGTGTGTATGCTTGCTAACAGTGAAATCTGGAAAAACTTACTGAGCAACCCTTATTTAAGATACATTAGACAGTACCATGGTCTAAACGCTTGGTCCTCCCCAAGATTAATATGTTAAAATTCTAACTCCCCAAAGTGATGGTATTAGGAGGTAGGGACCTGGGAGGTGATTAAATCCTGAGGTTGGAGCCCTCATGGTTCAAATTAGTGATCTTATAAAAGAGATCATACAAGGATTCCCTGGTGGCTCAGACGGTAAACAATCTGCCTGCAAAGCCGGAAACCTGGGATTGATCCCTGGGTTGGGAAGATCCCCTGGAGAAAAGAATGGCTACCCACTCCAGTTTTGCCTGCGATATCCCATGGACAGAGGAGCCTGGCAGGCTGTATTCCATGGGGTCACGAGTCTAATGTGACGGAACAACTAACACTTTCACACACTTTTGCAGAGATCCTAGCCCCTTTCGCTAGAAGAGGACACTGAGGAGATGCAGCAGAATCCGAAGGAGGGCCTTCACTAGGACATGATGACAATGGCACCTTATCTAGGACATTTAGCTTCCAGAGCTTGAGAAATGAGTTCCTGTTTTTTCTAATCCACCAAGCTTACAGTATTTTCATAGAGCAGCTTGAGTAGACTAGAAAATAAACAGCAAAATGCAATGCTATTCATGATTTCATACTGTTCTTATTCCACAGGAGGTTTATTTTTCTGTTTTATATTATGATAAAATTTGAAAATTTTGATTTGCAAAATTTTATTCCAGTTCTATACTATTTGAGATGTTCATAAAGGGAAAAGGAAATTCAGATTTGGTGTTCAAAGTACAGCAGAAATGAGCATGGAATATTTCTATTTCTGCTCATTTAAAAAATATTTTTCCCTGCCCCACTCCCCAAGTTGTTCTTTGGAAAACTTTATGATGTTTGCAAATTCCAAGACTCACTTAAAAGGGTAAGAAAGATATATCAGAGCAAGAAAAGAAAGGGATGCAGAATAGGAAACTGTAATTCTAAGCTGGGCTAAAAGGTCATAGGAAAGTTTTTACTTTCATGTCTTATACTTGTGTTTGTTTCTTATGCCACTTGGTAGAAAGAGGGCAAGATGAGGAAACAAAGTCTCCAAGGAAAGTAAGGGATACAATAAAAATATATACCAAGTCAGTTCAGTTCAGTCGCTCAGTTCTGTCTGACTCTACAACCCTATGGACTGCAGCATGCCAGGATTCCCTGTCCATCACCAACTCCCGGAGTTTATGTAAACTCATGTCCATTGAGTTGGTGATGTCATCCAACCATCTCATCTTCTGTTGTCCCCTTCTCCTCCCACCTTCAACCTTTCCCAGCATCAGGGTCTTTTCAAATGAGTCAGTTCTTTGCATCATGTGGCCAAAGTATTGGAGTTTCAGCTTCAGCATTAGTCCTTCCAAAGAATATTCAGGACTGACTTCCTTTAGGATGGACTCGTTGGATATCCTTGCAGTTCAAGGGACCCTCAAGAGTCTTCTAACATCACAGTTCAAAAGCATCAATTCTTCGGTGCTCAGTTTTCTTTATAGTCCATAATGACTACTTGGATACAAGGAAAAAGGGAAAGATATCCTTGTTATTTCAGCTACATTCTCTTTGCTTGTTTCTTTTATGTGTTATGGCTTCATCTCTCATCTGTGCTCCTAGTACTTCATGCTGTAGACATGCAGAAACATATTATTTTCAGTTTCCTGAATATACTGTTAGTAAGAAAGAAAGGTTCCTTTACCCTTCTAGTTTTCTGGCCAGTCTAAGAATTAAATTGATATAAAGCGTAACAACAGAAGAAAATCAAGCAAAAGTTTAATAACATGTATATATGAAAGACCCAGGAAAACTAAGTAACTTGCCAAAATAGTCAAAACACCTTAAATATACCATCTTCAGCTAAAGACAAGCAAGGATGTTGGGGGGGTGAGGGTGGGTGGGTGGTTTTGGACTTCAAAGCAGAGGAAGGCAATATACATGGAGATGGAAAAATACATGTTTGCCCTGCTGAGTTTTCCCCACTACACTTCTTTATATCTTTGGTGATAGCTCTACTGTGGGAACAGGCCTTTCTCTAAATTTTTAGGCAACTAAGTGTGAGTGTGTGAGTGTGTGTGTGTGTGTGTGCACACACGTGCTCAGTCACTAAGTCGTGTCTGACTCTTTGTGACCCCACGGACTGTAGCCCACCAGACTCCTCTGTCCACGGGATTTCCCAGGCAAGAGTACTGCAGTGGGTTGCCATTCCCTTCTCCAGGGGATCTTCCTGACCCAGGGACGGAACCTGCATCTCCTGCCTTCATCTGCTGTTTTGGCAGGCTGGTTCTTTACCACTTGAGCCACCTGTGAAGGCCTAGGCAGCTAAGGGGAAAAGCCAAGGGGGAAAGTCAAAGTTTACTCCACGGACCTTTATTGTTTGCAGTTGGAAAAAAAATCACATATCAAAGAGACATAGTAGAGTGGGAACTCTTATGTTCTCTGGGGTCTCTGAGATGAGCTATTTTAAATCAAATGCTTCAGTGTATGTTTCCTGAGAGATAACTCCTTATGTAATAACCACAGTACAGCTTCAACTTCAGAAAATGTAGAGTTGATATGATATAATACTTTTAGCCAACTTGGTATTTGTTTTCCAGTTTTGTCAATTGACCTATCAATATTAAACTCTCAATATAACAACCTGGTATAGCTCTCCATTTATTTATGTTTTAATTGTTCTCAGCACTGTATGCATATCTTGAACATACTTTTAGAAATCTATTCCTATGTATCATACTTATTTATTTCTAAATTGTTAAACACTAGCATATACATATACTATTGATTAAATATGCTGACTTGTACTTTGTGATGTTGCAAAATTATTATTTTCATAATTTGTTGGGAAATTTATTAGAATTTTCCAGGTACATATTCAAGTTGTCTAAAAATAAAGGCAGATTTATTTCTTTTTTTTTTTTCCTATCTATATGCCTTTTATTTCTTTATTTTGTGCTTTTGCACTGGTTAGGTCTTCCAGTATAATGTTGAATAAAATTGGTAAAGGGAGAATATTCTTACCTCGTTCTTGATCTTTGGTCAAAAGCAATTAGTTCAACACTACTAAATATGACTTTAGGTGAGAAATGGGATATTTCTGGCCATATCAGTAAACTACTAATGTCACAGTCATCAGCGATTTCAACCAACAAGGGTTGTGAGCTAGTGAGCCCTGAGGAAACTCAGGATGTGAAAACACAGGACACTGGCCCCAGATTGGTGAAGGAATGGTATCAGTGAGTCCAAACTCTTGTACCTGCTTATACATAGAAAAGCACTAAATTCCTTGGCTTGGCATATCTGGTTTCTTTAATTAACACTAATCTTTTGATGTTTCTGACTACCTGCCCTTTGTTGCAAAACCCTTATATATCTTAGTCCCTTCCCTGACTTCCTCAAAACAGTTTCTCAGAGCTATCTGAAATGCGGTCTCTGGGGCCACAGTCCTTTTTGTCTCAAATAAAACTTAACTTGCAAATTTCGCACTGTGCATTATTTTAAGTCAACATAGGCATTAGGTTTTTTGGTTTTTTTCTTAATATGTTCTTTATCAGTTGAGAACATTCCTTCTATTCGTAGTTTGCTGAGAGATTCATCATGAATATGTGTTCAATTTTATTAAATGCTTTTTCTGCCTCTATTGAGATAAACATTCTTTTCTTAATTTTGTTCACGTGATAAAAACCTTAATCAATTTCTAAATGTTGAATCAAACTATCATGTCTTAAATGAACTTAACTTGGTCATGATGACTTACCCATTTTAAATAATGATGAATTTCAACTTTCTACGATTAGTTTTTTGCATCTGTATTCATGACAGATATTGTTCTTATACATGTTTTTCTTTGTTGCAACATCATTGCTTTTGGTATCATGGTTATGGTGGCCTCATAAATAAGTGAAGAATCATTCCCTTTTCATCTATTTTCTGATGAAAAGAATGGTAATATTCTTTTTCAAATGTTAGGCAGAACTCATTAGTGGAGCTATCTGAGCCTGACACCTTCTTTATGAAAAGGTTTTTATTTATGAATTAAATATTTGTCTTAGATATAATACAATTCAAATTTTCCATCACTGTATATATTTTGGAAAAATCTTGTCTTCAAGGAATTTGTTATTTCACATCTGGGTTGACAAATATATTGACATGAAGTTGTTGATAATATTCCTGAATTATTCAGTTTTATCTCTCGGCTGTCGAGTGATAGCTCTTCTTCTACTTCTAGTGCTAAAAATTTGTGTCCTTTATCTTGATCAGTCCAACTAAAGGTTCATCAATTTTTTGGACTTACTCAATGAACAAACTTCTGTTTTTGTTGATTATTCTTATTGTCTACTTTCTTCAAAATCATCAACCTTATGTTTCATATTTGTTTTCATTTATTTTCACTTTAATTTGATCTTTTTCTAGCTTCTTAACAACAAAGATTATATCATTGATTTTAGCTACTATTTCTGTTTATATTTAAGCATTTAGATCTCTAAGTTTTCTGTAAGTACTGTTCAGCTGCATCCTACAATTTTGATGTTTTGCATTTTCATTCAGTTTTAAAATATTTTCTAATTTCTTTCTGATTTTTTCTGTGATCGATAGGTTATTTAGAAGACTGTTGTTTGATTTCCAAATTTATAAAGATTTTCCAAATATTTTCTTGTTACTCATTTCTGTTTTAATTATGTGTGGTAAGAGAAAATGTTCTACATTACTTCAATCATTTCAATTTTGTTTGGATTAATTTTGTGATAAAAAATGTACAGTGTCATAGTAAATTTAAGTGAGCATATGAAAAAAGACGTACTTTTTTATTGTTTTTTGGTATTTCTAAAGATCACACTTACTTTAAGTTAATAACATTCATAGGGCTTCAAAGTCTATAAACTGTAAGTTATTTAATATTAGTTAACAGAAGTCACATCTTCTATATCTTTATTCTTTTTCCTGTCTACTTAGATATCAATTTCAAAGAGAAATATATAAAATATCTACTATGAGTGTAGAATTGTCTGTTTCTTCTTCCTCTTCTAACAGTATGCATGCCATGCATTTTGAAGCTCTATTGCTGGGTGCATATAGTAATATAATACAGGGTGGGGGCAAGGGGAGAAGCAAGATATTGGAGGTGAAATGAAACTGATGTAGCTGCAAGTAAGCAAGCCAGCAAGCAATAAATAGTTAAATGCCAGTTTGCAAACAAGGAGAGTAATTTTAGAAAAAAGATTGCAACAACCTATCAGCATGAGAGTATAAGTAGCTATGGGTTATGTTCCTCTGTATCTAAAGTTTCACAGGACATTATGGATAGTTCTAAAACAGAAAAGCTACTATATCTATCTGCCTACCTACCTATGTATCTATCTATCTATCTATCTATGAAAGGTTGACCTTTGAACAGCCATGGCTTAATTGTGGATTCCTCCACATTTGCAGATTCAAGCAACTACAGATCTTGTAGAACTGTAGCATTTAATATTTTAAAATATCTGCATTTAAGTAGACCTATGTAGTTCAAATTTAAGGGTCAACTGTATTTTTTAATAGTTATTATCTTGGGATAATAACTACCGCACAATTGCACTCATCTCACATGCTATAAAGTAGTGCTCAAAATTCTCCAAGCCAGGCTTCAGCAATACAAGAACCGTGAACTCCCTGATGTTCAAGCTGGTTTTAGAAAAGGCAGAGGAACCAGAGATCAAATGGCCAACATCCGCTGGATCATGGAAAAAGCAAGAGAGTTCCAGAAAAACATCTATTTCTGCTATATTGACTATGCCAAAGCCTTTGACTGTGTGGATCACAGTAAACTGTGGAAAATTCTGAAAGAGATGGGAATACCAGACCACCTGACCTGACTCTTGAGAAAGCTCTATGCAGGTCAGGAAGCAACAGTTAGAACTGGACATGGAACAACAGATTGGTTCCAAAAAGGAAAAGGAGTACGTCAAGGCTGTATATTGTCACCCTAGTTATTTAACTTCTATGCACAGTACATCATGAGAAACACTGGACTGGAAGAAACACAAGCTGGAATAAAGATTGCCAGGAGAAATATCAATAACCTCAGATATGCAGATGACACCACCCTTATGGCAGAAAGTGAGGAGGAGCTAAAAAGCCTCTTGTTGAAAGTGAGAGAGGAGAGTGAAAAAGTTGGCTTAAAGCTCAACATTCAGAAAACGAAGATCATGGCATC
Organism: Aepyceros melampus; assembly: GCA_006408695.1. NCBI lineage: Eukaryota > Metazoa > Chordata > Mammalia > Artiodactyla > Bovidae > Aepyceros > Aepyceros melampus. The sequence goes on from SJXQ01003488.1 coordinate 518,005, forward strand.
TGGCCCCATCACTTCATGGGAAATAGATGGGGAAACAGTAGAAACAGTGTCAGACTTTGTTTTTTTGGGCTCCAAAATCACTGCAGATGGTGACTGCAGCCATGAAATTAAAAGGCGCTTACTCCTTGGAAGAAAAGTTATGACCAACCTAGATAGTATATTCAAAAGCAGAGACATTACTTTGCCGACTAAGGTCCGTCTAGTCAAGGCTATGGTTTTTCCTGTGGTCATGTATGGATGTGAGAGTTGGACTGTGAAGAAGGCTGAGCGCCGAAGAATTGATGCTTTTGAACTGTGGTGTTGGAGAAGACTCTTGAGAGTCCCTTGGACTGCAAGGAGATCCAACCAGTCCATTCTGAGGGAGATCAACCCTGGGATTTCTTTGGAAGGAATGATGCTAAAACTGAAACTCCAGTACTTGGCCACCTCATGTGAAGAGTTGACTCATTGGAAAAGACCCTGATGCTGGGAGGGATTAGGGGCAGGAGGAGAAGGGGACGACCGAGGATGAGATGGCTGGATGGCATCATGGACTCAATGGACGTGAGTCTGAGTGAACTCCGGGAGTTGGTGATGGACAGGGAGACCTGGTGTACTGCGATTCATGGGGTCGCAAATAGTCGGACACGACTGCGCGACTGAACTGAACTGAACTGAACTATCTTGGGATGGGTATTTGAATTTCATATTCTCATGTACCATCTCTTAAGATTTAATATTTGAATTAAGATGCTGACTTTCTAGGGAGAAGGCAATGGCAACCCATTCCAGTACTCTTGCCTGGAGAATCCTAGGGACGGGGAGCCTGGTGGGCTGCTGTCTATGGGGTTGCAGAGTCGGACACAACTGAAGCGACTTAGCAGCAGCAGCAGCAGCAGCTGACTCTCTAGCTCAGCCAGCCTACCATGATCAGGCAGTCTTGTACTCCTTGGGCAGTGACAAAAGCAAAGAGGAGCAATCAGTGATCAGGGTATCACGAACAGGAGGATGAGCTCTACTGGCTCCAGAGCAGGAATTAAAATGGTACGATGGAGGACGGAAGGAAACATGGATTTGGAAAACTACTGGAAATTTTATTTACTCTGGTCTCAATATCTACCAGTACAAAGATTAAAATGTTCTTAGATTCATAGGGTTAATTCTTCCCAAATTTCTCATGACCCTAGCTTTTTTCCTTAAGTGTGTTGGATATTCTCTTTTTGCAACCTCAGTCACTCACATTTTGAGCTTCCATAAGTTGACACTTAAGCTCTGAATCACAGCACCCTTGGGCTCTGACTTCTTTCCTTGCCAGGCCATAGTTCTGCAGTGTCTGCCCTCCTCTGTATATGTTAACAAACCTTGCCAGAGAGCTTTCTAAACTGTATCTTGTCAGATTCCAATGATGGCTTACCTTCTCCTCTGCTCCCTCTCACCATCTTTCTATATTAGGCTCAGATTTGTAGTAGTTTCTTGCAGGGTGTGTTTCCAGTCATTGTCGATTTCCTTAAAACCTTCTCACACTGTAAAAATGATCTTTATCAACTTTCCTGAACCATTCCCACGTCTAAGGTCAGGAGCGGTGGCTGCGCTTCACTGGACCGGCCGTGCGGAGATACCCCACGTCCAAGGTCAGAAAAACCCCAGTAAGGCGGTAGGCACAGAAGTGGCTGTGAGGTGATACCCCACGTCCAAGGGCAAAGGAGAAGACCCAGCAAGATAGTAGGAGGGGCAAATTCACGTTTAGAATCAAACCCCATTCCCACCAGAAATGCTCAGAGGGCTCACACAAACCTTGTGTGCATCAGGACCCAGGGACCCCAAAGAGATTGAGACAAAATTGTGTTTGAGTGTCTCCTGTGGAGGTACGGGTCAGCAGTGGTCTGCTGCATGGGCAGAGGCTCTGGGTATGGATATGGCATAAGTCCTCTTGGAAGAGGTTGCCATTATCCCCACCATAGAGCTGCAAGAACTTACACAGGACTGGGAAATAGATTCTTGGAGGGCACAACAGAACCTTGGGCACCAGGACCCAGGAGAAAGGAACAGTGACCCCATGAGACTTGCCTGTGGGTGTCCGGAAGTCTCTGGTGAAAGCATGGGTCAGTGGTGGCCTGCTGCAGAGTTGGGGCGCGGACTGTAGCAGTACAGGCATGGGATCTTTTGAGGGAGGTCACCATTATCTTCATTACTCCACCACAGTTTGGCCCCAGGTATAGCAGGGAAGGAACACAGCTCTACCCATCAACAGAAAATTGGATTAAAGATTTACTGAACATGGCCCTGCCCATCAGAACAAGACCCAGTATCCCCCTCAGTCAGTCTATTCCATCAGGAAGCTTTCACAAGCCTCTTATCCATCTCCATCAGAGGGCAGACAGACTGAAAACCACCATCACAGAAAACTAACCAATCTGATCACATGGACCACTACTTTGTCTAACTCAATGAAACTATAAGCCATGCCATGTAGGGCCACCCAAGCAGATGGGTCATGCTGGAAAGTTCTGACAGAATGTGGTGCACTGGAGAAGGGAATGGCAAACCACTTCAGTATTCCTGCCTTTAGAACCCAATGAACAGTATGAAAAGGCAAATAGATAGGACACTGAAAGATGAATTCCCCAGGTCAGTAGATAGATGTCCAATATGCTACTGGAGATCAGTGGAGAAATAACTCCAGAAAGATGAAGGGATGGAGCCAAAGCAAAACCAACACCCAGCTGTGGATGGGACTGGTGATAGAAGCAAGATCTGATGCTGTAAAGAGCAATATTGCATAGGAACTTGGAATGTTAGGTCCATAAATCAAGGCAAATTGGAAGTGATCAAACAGGAGATAGAAAGAGTGAACGTCAATATTCTAGGAGTCAGTGAAATAAATGGACTGGAATAGGGGAATTTAACTCAGATGACCATTATATCTACTACTGTGGGCAAGAATCCCTTAGAAGAAATGGAGTAGCCATCATAGTCAACAAAAGAATCCGAAATGCAGAATTTGGGTGCAGTCTCAAAAACAACAGAATGATCTCTGTTCGTCTCCAAGGCAAACCATTCAATATCATGGTAATCCAACTCTGTGCCTTGACCAGTAATGCTGAAGAAGCTGAAGTTGAACAATTTTCTGAAGACATATCAGAGAAGGCAATGGCACCCCACTCCAGTACTCTTGCCTGGAAAATCCATGGACAGAGGAGCCTGATGGGCTGCAGCCCATGGGGTCGCTAAGAGTCTGACACGACTGAGCAACTTCACTTTGACTTTTCACTTTCATGCCTTGGAGAAGGAAATGGCAACCCACTCCAGTATTCTTGCCTGGAGAATCCCAGGGACGGGGGAGCCTGGTGGGCTGTCGTCTATGGGGTCACACAGAGCCGGACATAACTAAAGCAACTTAGCAGTAGCAGATGAAGATGTATAAAATATTCTAGAATTAATAGTAAAAAAGATGACCTTTTTATTTTAGGGGACTGGAATGCAAAAGTAGGAAGTCAAGAAACACCGGAGTAACAGGGAATTTGGCCTTGGAATACAAAATGAAGCAGGGTAAAGGCTAATAGAGTTTTGCCAGGAAAATGCACTAGTCATAGCCAACACTCTCTTCCAACAACACAAGAGAGGACTCTATACATGGACATCACAAATGGTCAACTGTGACATGAGATTGATTATATTCTTTGCAGCCAAAGATGGAGAAGCTCTATACAATGGGCAAAAATTAGACCTGGAGCTGACTGTGGCTCAGATCATGAACTCCTTAATGCCAAAGTAAGACTTAAATTGAGGAAAGTGGAGAAAACCACTAGACCATTCAGGTATGACCTAAATCAAATCCCTTATGATTATTCAGTGGAAGTGAGAAATGGATTTAAGGGACTAGATCTGATAGAGTGCCTGGTGAACTATGGATAGAGGTTTGTGACATTGTACAGGAGACAGGGATCAAGACCATCCCCATGGAAAAGAAACGCAAAAAAGCAAAATGGCTCTCTAAAGAGGCCTTACAAATAGTGGTGAAAAGAAGAGAGCCAAAGGAAAAGGAAAAAAGGAAAGATACACCCATTTGAGAGATAAGAAAGCCTTCCTCAGTGATCAGTGCAAAGAAATAAAGGAAAACAATAGAATGGGAAAGACTGGAGTTCTCTTCAAGAAAATTAGAGATACTAAGGGAATATTTCATGCAAAAATGGGCTCAAAAAAGGGACGGAAATGGTATGGACCTAACAGAAGAAGAAGATATTAAGAAGAGATGGGAAGAATACATAGAAGAAATGTACAAAAAAGACCTTCAAGACCCAGATCATCACGATGGTGTGATCACTCATCTAGAGGCAGACATCCTGGAATGGGAAGTCAAGTGGGACGTAGGAAGAATCACTATGAACAAAGCTAGTAGAGATGATGGAATTCCAGTTGAGTTCTTTCAAATCCTAAAGGATGATGCTGTGAAAGTGGTGCACTCAATATCCCAGCAAATTTGGAAAACTCAGTAGTGGCCACAGGACTGGAAAAGGTTAGCTTTCATCCAATCCCTAAGAAAGGCAATGCCAAAGAATACACAAACTACCGCACAATTGCACCCATCTCACACACTAGTAAAGTAATGCTCAAAATTCTCCAAGCCAAGCTTCAACAACACCTGAATTTCCAGATGTTCAAGCTGGTTTTAGAAAAGGCAGAGGAACCAGAGATCAAATTGCCAACATCTCTGGGATCATCAAAAAATCACGAGAGTTCCAGAAAAACATCTATGTCTGCTTTATTGACTATGCCAAAGCCTTTGACTGTGTGGATCACAGTAAACTGTGGAAAATTCTGAAAGAGATGAGAATACCAGACCACCTAACCTGCCTCTTGAGAAGTCTGTATGCAGCTCAGGAAGCAACAGTTAGAACTGGACATGGAACAACAGACTGGTTCCAAATAAGAAAAGGAGTACGTCAGGGCTGTATTGTCACCCTGCTTATTTAACTCATATGCAGTGTACATCACGAGAAACCCTGGGCTGGATGAAGCACAAGGTAGATTTAAGATTTCTAGGAGAAATATCAATAACTTCAGATATGCAGATGACACCACCCTTATGGCAGAAAGTGAAGAGGAACTAAAGAGCCTCTTGATGAAAGTAAAAGACGAGAGTGAAAAAATTGGCTTAAAGCTCAACATTCAGAAAACGAAGATCATGGCATTTGGTCCCATCACTTCATGCAAGTAGATGGAGAAACAGTGGAAACAGTGGCAGACTTTATTTTTTGTGGCTCCAATATACTGCAGGTGGTGATCGCAGCCATGAAATTAAAAGACGCTTACTCCTTGGAAGAAAAGTTATGAGCAACCTAGATAGCATATTCAAAAGCAGATATTACTTTGCCGACTAAGGTCCATCTAGTCAAGGCTATGGCTTTTCCTGTGGTCATGTATGGATGTGAGAGTTGGACTGTGAAGAAGGCTGAGCACCAAAGAATTGATGCTTTTGAACTGTGGTGTTGGAGAAGACTCTTGAGAGTCCCTTGGACTGCAAGGAGATCCAACCAGTCCATTCTGAAGAGATCAACCCTGGGATTTCTTTGGAAGGAAGGATGCTAAAGCTGAAACTCCGATACTTTGGCCACCTGGTGAGAAGAGCTGACTTATTTGAAAAGTCACTGATGCTGGGAAAGATTGAAGGCAGGAGGGGAAGGGGACAACAGAGGATGAGGTGGTTGGATGGCATCACCGACTCAATGGACATTAGTTTGAGTAAACTCCGGGAGTTAGTGATGGACAGGGTGGCCTGGCATGCTGCAATCCATGGGGTTGCAAAGAGTCAGACACAACTGAGCTTCTGAAAAGAACTGAACCATCCCTGTTGAGCATAACATCATTTTTTCTTCTGCAACTCTATGGATACAGACATATTCTCACTTCTAATCTTGTCTATAAATTCACAAAATGTACCATTTCTTTCTGTCTTGTGGCCCTAAGAACATTTTGACTATATATCTTCATCCTTTCCTCCTCCCTGAATCTCCAACTATCTTGCTGACCAAGACTGTTCTTGCCAACTAAGACAATTTCATCTACTTTATGGATTTAAATTGTTTTATTTCCACTAGGAAGAGAGGACATACAGTTCACACATTAGCACATGAAAACCACCTTACAAAATATATTTCCTACATGTACGTATTTCCTACATGTATATATTTCCTACATAAGTTTAAAAATTAATTTTGAAATATTACATTTTTCTTTTGATCTAAATCTTAAGGCAAATTCATCTTTTGTTTGGATTTTTTTGGTACTCTATGTCTACAAATTAATTTTTTCTCTCTGCATACCCAACAAGTATGTTGGTAAAGTTTATGGTTTCATAGCTTCAGTATTAATTGTTTCACAGTATGATCAAATAGCACAAGAGTAGCTGTTGTATTACATCATACAATAGAGCCATTGGTACAGAACTTAAGATGATTCACTGGAGTATGAAATAATGATAACTTCTGATTGCAATTGAGTGTGATGTGATAGACACCAACAATGATTTATTCTATAGAGAAAAACAATATTGCATTGGTTGTTACAAGTTCGAGGTAAAAGGATGGCATTTTAGGTATGGCAATATGTTTACAATTTTTAGACATGAACTCTATACTGACAGTCAATACCTAAACTGTCATCCACTCATCACTGAACTGCAATGTGTGGGAGACTGAGAGTCAAGGATGAAAGTCAAGTTAAAACAGAGTGAGCCATGCTCAATGGCCACGGAGATTCTCTCTCTTCAGCACCCTTAAGTGCTTGTGAGGTGAGAACGACTTTAAAAGTTCTGTCTTGTTCTGGAGTTCAATCTCAAGTCGCTTGTGATTGAAGTGATGTTATGCATGCCTTTCACCAGAGTTATTATCAAGGAATATAAAAAGTTTCCTTAAAATGTTTTAAACCTCTTAATTTGTAAGATAATGATATTTTATATTTAACATGCCATTAATGATAAAAATTATTTTGCTCTCAAAAATTGACTAACACACTTATTACACATGGCTTTGCACTCCATCATCCTTATATAGAAACTTTTAAACATTTTTGTAAAGTCTATATAAATTTATCTGGTTTTGCTCACTATCACAACCTTGATTTTAGTTCAGTGACCATTGCATAGAAGTCATTCATTAAATAGTTGCTGAGTAACATTCTTTAGCAAAAACTGTAGCAACGGTTTCTTAGGTCATTCTCCAAGGCAATAGAAATAAAAGCTGAAGTAAACAAATGGGATCTATTAAAACTTAAAAGCTTTTGCACAGCAAAGAAAATCATAAACAAAATGAAAAGACAATCCAAGAATGGGATAAAATATTTGCAGATAATGTAACCAAAAAAGTATTAATTTCCAAAAAACATAAATAGCCCATAAAACTCAATATCAAAAACAAGCAAATAGTCCAATCACAAAATAGTTTTAAAGTCCTAAATACACATTCCAAACAAGGTATACAGAGGGCCAATAGGCATATGAAAATATATTCAAAATCATTATTAGGGAAATGCAAATCAAAACTACAGTGAGGTATCATCACACACTAGCCAGAATGGCCATCATCAAAAAAGTCTGAAATAAAAAATGTTGGGGAGGGTGCGGAGGAAAGGGAATGATCCTATGATGTTGGTGGGAATGTAAATTGGCACAGTCAGTATGGAGTTTCCTTTAAAAACTAAAAATATAGTTGCCATATGATCCAGCAATCCCATTCCTGGGCAAATATCCAGAGAAAACTCTTATTCAAAAAGATACATGCAACCAATGTTTGTAGCCACACTGCTTACAATAACCATATATTGAAGTAATCTTAATGTTCACTGACAAATGAATAAAGAGGATGTGGTATATAGATATGTACAGTAGAATATTACTCAGCCATTAAAAAGAATGGAATATTACCATTTGCAGCTACATGGATGGACACGGAGATTATCATACAAAGTGAACTATATTAGAAAGATAAATACCATATGACATCATTTATATGTGGAATATAAAAAAAATGATAAAAATGATCTTATTTGCACAAACAGACTCACAGACGTAGAAAGCAAACTTAACGATTACCAAAGGGGAAAGGGACAGGGAGATAAATTAAGAGTTTGGGATTAACAGATATAAACTACTATATATAAAATAGATAAACAACAAGGTTCTGCTGTACAGCACAGAAAACTATATTCACTATCTTACAATAAACTATAATGAAAAAGAATCTGAAAAAAATATACATATATATGTATCATATATACATATAATCATTTTGCTGTACATCAGAAACTAACAAAACATTGTAAATTAACTATGTTTTAATAAAAAATGAATAAACAGTGAATGAAGCAATCAATTTTGGAAAACTGTAAGGATTCTTCTAACATCTCCTCCCTTTTCTCCCTCACTTCTCCCTTCCTTTCTTTAATATTATTAATGGATTAGTTAGAAGTGGGGGGAGTTGGAGCAGAAAAAGGGGAAAAAAAAGAAAACTAATCATTTTCAATAATTGTTATATACAAAATATTATTTTTAAATTTTAATATGGGGGCTATTAAATGTGAGAACTCTATCTCCAAAAAGTAATAAATGTAGATAAGTACTCCACACATTTGACAACAGAAGTATCAGTGAAACCCTGAAGCACAGGAGGCAGAATTGGCTTGTCAAACCAGAATAACAAATAAGGAGGAAAAACAATTCCTGTATAAAGGGAATAAAACATGAAGAAAATACAGACACACACACACACACACACACATTCATACACATTGCTGCTGCTGCTGCTAAGTCACGTCAGTCGTATCCAACTCTGTGCGACCCCATAGACGGCAGCCCATCAGGCTCCCCACTCCCTGGGATTCTCCAGGCAAGAATACTGGAGTGGGTTGCCATTTCCTTCTCCAAAGCATGAAAGTGAAATGTGAAAGTGAAGTCACTGAGTCGTGTCCGACTCTTAGCGACCCCATGGACTGCGTCCCACCAGGCTTCTCCATCCATGGGATTTTCCAGGCAAGAGTGCTGGAGTGGGGTGCCATTGCCTTCTCCTTCATACACATTGATTCAAGGTTATCTGATGAATTGGAATATGTTTCTCTGATGAGATATTTAGATAAAGATGGATTTACTTGAAACTAATATAAAAATCTCATTAATTCAGAAATAAAGACTGTAAAAAAAAATTTTTTTTTTCATTGAGGGAGAAAAGGAAGCATGGTGTGATGCAAAGATCTTTGGATTCTAGGGTCAGAATCTGAGTTCAGCCCCAACTTTATCATTTACAAACCACATGACATGGCTCAGCCTACCTTCCAAGGATTAATATATAACAATATTACACAATTTTTTCCATATTGAAGTTTCGCTGTGGGAAACTTTTCTTCCAGGAAATTCAGTTCTATTTTGAATGTGTGTGTGTGTGTGTGTGTGTGTGTGTGTGAGAGAGAGAGAGAGAGAGAGAGAGAGAGAGAAAGAAATATCTAATAAGTGGGTATGGATTTCCCTTGGTGTTCTTGCTGATTACAATGGGAAGTAAAGAGGAAAAAATAGAGATAAAGAAAACGTTCAGCATTCACGGGATGCCTTGCTGGTAAATGCAAGTTTTAAGTGTACAGATGGAGCGCCTCTGACAAATGTGATCTTTCCAATATTTATTTTGAAACTCAACATTGCAGTACTTAAAAATCCTAAAAAATTTATTTCTTGAAAACATAAGCATTTAAAACAAATATGTCTCTTGCTTCACTGACGGCTCAATAGCCTCAATGTTATAATTGCTTTTAAGTGCCAAGGAAGTTGGAGAAATAAAAGATAAAATCACAGTGACTGCTTCCCTTGTGAAAAGACATTCTTTTTAGTAATTTGGTAAACAAAGACGCTTATATAATCCTGTTCATCTGCAAAAAAATACTTTATGACAAAGATATCTCTGTGACAAGAATTAATTAAGATCAACCATCTGGTTTGAGGAGTTTTTCTCTAAAATAAAAAGAAAAAAGTATTCTTTAATTGTTTTTAAAAAGCAACATTCATTAAAGATAGAAAAGTAAATAATATTATTTTAATTCAGGCAGAAATGTGTGCATATGTTTAAGAAAGACCTGGGATAAAACTAAATGGCTATATTTAACTATCTGTCACATGTGGCTTATATTGTCATTGTTACAACTTTTAGTCTTTCAAATGGAATATTTGTGGCTTTGAAAACTTTGGCATTTAGGATTTATCTTTTATCCTTCTCCTCTCCAAATCCTACACAAAAGTAAGCTTACAGAGTCTTCTGTCTTTTCCATCATTTTGATATCTTTCATGAATTCTACTGATAGTTTCAAAGAATCGTTGAACAACCTCCATTGTCATGAAGTTCTTCTGTGTCCTTAATTTTAAGTCTTCATTACACTGCTACCTTGTTCTAATCCTATTACTAAAGAAAGATATTTCTTTTTGAATGATGGTTGATGCTGGCCTGGTGTTGCATATATGCTAATCTTGAATATATTAACGCTTTTGGACAAATGTTTAGTGTTACAAACAGGTAATAGTAAAGCAATAGGTTCCAAAACCCAAATTCTTTCTAATCCATCAAATAGACCTGGGCATTTTTCAGGTCTCTATGTGTCATTTACTAGCCATGTGGCTTTGGATTATTTATAGGAGAGCTAAAAATGAATTCCTATTATCATCTCTTACAGTAATCTTGGTGTTTATAAAATATTTAGCACAGGGAAATAGAAAATAGGAAAAGGAGGACATCAAAGCTGTATATTGTCACCCTGCTTATTTAACTTAATGTAGAGTGCATCATGCAAAATCGCATACTGGATGAAGCATAATCTGGAATCAAGATTGCCGGGAGAAATATCAATAACCTCAGATATGCAGATGACACCACCCTTATGGCAGAAAGTGAAGTAGAACTAAAGAGCCTCTTGATGAAAGTGAAAGAGGAGAGTGAAAAAGTTGGCTTGAAACTCAACATTCAGAAAACAAAGATCATGGCATCCAATCCCATCACTTCATGGCAAATAGATGGGGAAACAGTGGGAACAGTGTCAGACTCTATTTTGGGGGGCTCCAAAATCACTGCAGATGGTGACTGCAACCATGAAATTAAGATGCTTACTCCTTGGAAGGAAAGTTATGACCAACCTAGACAGCATTTTAAAAAGCAGAGACATTACTTTGTCAACAAAGATCTGTCTAATCAATGCTATAGTTTTCCCAGTGGTCATGTATGGATGTGAGAGTTGGACTATAAAAAGAGCTGTGTGTGCGAAGTCGCTCAGTCGTGTCTGACTCTTTGTGACCCCATGGACTATAGCCTATCAGGCTCCTCCGTCCATGGGATTTTCCAGGCAAGAGTACTGGAGTGGGTTGCCATTTCCTTCTCCAGAGGATCTTCCCCACTCAGGGATCGAACCCAGGTCTCCCACATTGTAGGCAGATGCTTTACCGTCTGAGCCAATTGATGCTTTTGAACTGTGGTGCTGGAGAAGATTCTTGAGGGTCCCTCACACCACAAGGAAACCCAACCAGTCCATCCTAAAGGAGGCCAGTCCTGGGTGTTCATTGAAAGGATTGATGTTGAAGCTAAAACTCCAATATTTTGGCCACTTGATGCGAAGAGCTGACTCATTGGAAAAGACCCTGATGCTGGGAAAGATTGAGGGAGGAGGAGAAGGGGACGACAAAGGATGAGATGGTTGGATGGCATCACAGACTCAATGGACATGGATTTGGGTAGACTCCAGGAGTTGGTGATGGACAGGGAGGCCTGGTGTGCTGTGGTTCATGGGGTCGCAAAGAGTCAGATGCAACTGACCAACTGAACTGGAAAGCAATAAACTACTCAATATATGGTATTCCTACAATAGTAACAGGTTTTTAGAAATGTCTTTCTAAGAAAATTCACAGTCATGTTTCATGTCTAAGCTGATTTATTGTTCATAAAACATGACTATAAGGAAGGACACATACACATTTATGCAAACATACACATCCTCTCCAATTGCAACGGAAGATACTCATAGCTTCATTCATACTACTTAAAAATTATATGTAAGATTTTAATGCTTGTGATACTATGAATAAAAAGGAAATTCAATACTTATTTCTACAAATCTAACCAAGATTTAAAGGTAAATGAGTTGGCTACTGTGAAGATGTTATTATTTTTTTAATTTGGTTTTTAAAGAGGATTACTTTCCCTCAATTTATTGAGAAACAGGGATATGTGGTTTTATTCCTAAATCGTAATCCAGATAATGATTATCCAGCAACTTTTGCCATTCTCACTGTCATTAATAGAATATATGATTTATTGAACAGATGTGTTCTGTGACTTTAGAATTGTTTTCTAATCTTCTATAGAATTTGCTTTTTAAGAAGACTGAACTGGTGAATGGAATCAGATTATGAGATTTCTGGCATTGTGCCCAATATACAGATATTCAAGGTATAATTGACAAGTTCATTGGAAGTGGTTAATGTGTGAGTACCTAAAGTAGGGTGAGGGAAACAGAGAGCAATTGGAATGAATTATCATTGTATCAAATAGGGGCCAATCAGGAAACAGATTATATCATTTTTTTAATAAAGAAGATAAATTTTACTATAAACTGTTGTTAACCATCTGTTCACAAACTGAAAAGGAAGAAAAGAAACCTAAGGTATTACTTTAGGAAGCAGCTAGAGCCCTAGGGATGAGGATCCAACAGAAGAAGCTGGAATTATTAAGACTTGGAAGTTTAAGACTGTGATCCTGGGGAACTGAGACTCACACTTCTGCTAGGGGACACTGGCCACGTGGTACTATGTCTGTACTCAGGAAGGTGCCTGTGGTTTGGATTCAGGTTGGTATCAACGGGTTGGTTCTTCTGCCTCTGAAGAAGGGATAAAGAGGCTGATTCTACAAGTGTTAAATCTAGAGACTGGAAATTTTCTGGGTTGCCATTAACAGGCACAGGCATCAAAAAAGGAAGAAATAATCCTACTTCCTCCTCTTCCTTCAGCTTTCTAGACTCCCTCTGGCAAACCTGAGTGGCAGAGTCTAACAGGCAGCCACCTGGCAAAGGGACAGCATTACTTGGACCTGAGAGATTGTAGCTTAATGACAGAATCACCATTACCAATGCAATTTTACTTTGAGGATACTTACAGTGTTCTTCTACTAAATATTCAGAGATGAAGGTAGTAAACAAAAAATAGGAAAAGAAGAAACGATGTGAAATAAAATAGAAAAATTTAACAGATAAGAGTAGCACTAAGGGTTGATTAGAGAATGGAGCACATAAGTAAACAGATAATTTCTATAACTGAGCCCAGGTAGTAGATACTTCCTAATTTCTTTCCAGAGTAGCATCCTACTTATCTTAAATAGGTCTCTTCACTCTTCACTAGATTTGATGTATTTTGGGGATCGGGGGTGGGAATGAATGCTACTTTTCCTGTGCATATTATAAATTATTCTGAATAGAAAGCTCAACCAGTCAGAATCATTTACTACCATAGGCCCAGTTGGTCAAGACATCAGTGTTCTTTTGTTGCCATCATTATTATTTACATTTGGAATCAGAAAAAATATTGAGCTTCGGTTTTTCCCTGTTGGTAAGAAAAATGTGCACAGGGGTGCTGCCAACAGCCATGCATCCATGAACACGGAAGAAAGAGGACTCTTCCTACAGGATCCCTGACACCATCCTGTCTCCTTCTGGTTCTAAGATTTGGTGACTTACAAAAGAAATCCCACTTTCTGCAGAGTCTAATCTGACCTTGGGTTTTGTCTTGCAAGCAAGAATCCTTACTAGCTACAGGATATCTTCCCTGACTTAAAACCTGAGAACTTCTATAATATTGCAAGATCTATTAAACACACCCTACCCTTTCAGTATCTTTTCACTAACTCACACCCTGACATCCTCTTTTGTAGGGAGATTCAATAATTTTGAGAATAACCTTGATTTTGCTCCAATATATAGAAAAAAAAGGTCCCTTCTACAAATTCTAATATTATTATTAGCTTTCTTCTGAGTTATTTAAAGTAAAACTCATGGTACATTGAAATCATGCTTGACAATTACATTCAGTATTACTATTAATATTAGTGCATTTCTATTTGTTTTCAATCTGGAATTCTCTGCTCTTTTTCCCCCACACCTGTACTCTGAAACTCAGAACTGACTTTTCAAGCACATATAAAGTGTAAATATACAGATATTACTTCTTGCATTCAATCTTCCTGGAATTCTTTTTCTCAAGGCTAGAATTTACCAGTCTTCTCACTTCTCATGATATTTAATCATAGAAAGTAGGAGCTCTATCAAAGTTTAGACATTTATACAAATTACTTATCCTTCCTATAGCACTGCAAGCTTCCAGAAGGTGGACATGACATGAGATCACTGTTAAGCTCCATAATTAAAATAATTGTGCTCAGGTAGTATATACATTCAGAATAGCTTTATGCCTTATGAATTATCTATTTTTAATATACTTTGAATATTTTCTAAGCTTATATGAACTAGTTTTCATTGGTTTGGATTTTGTCATTATTATTCTTGCCCATGAATCTATCAAAGTATCAGATAAAGATTATCTTTTTAATTTGAAAGTAAAGACTATAATTTTGTTTTAAGGTTGAATCTACTATTCTATTCCACTCTCTCTTTCTCTCCTGTCACCACCCTCCCCTGTCTCAGCTGTCCCCAAACTCCCCCAGGTGTCTCTAAACTGTTTATATTCCAGTCGTCAGGTTCTTTGAAAGGTACTTGAAAGCCTTTAAATAATTGGCAAGAGTTGTTTTTGCTTCTAGACATATTAAATAGCTTCATTGTCAATGTCGCTATTTTATTATTAACTGATTGATTAGCAGCATTCTGAAAGTCATGATGTTTTAATTACTGAGACTCCTCACAACGTTTTACGCTGTTAATTTTCCCCCGACAGTTCAGTAGACCCTTGGCTTTCACTGACGAACAGTGTGGTTTTGTGTATTTACCTCTATCCCCGAAGACACATGATATGTGGGGATTTGCCATTTTCCTGGTGCTCACATCTGAAATGTATGCATTATGATGCTGTAAGAAAACAATTCCCTTAGCTGCTGAGTGAGTCTTGCTGGGCACTTAACGACGCACCTCTATCCAGCTTTGCTGTGGTGACATCTAAAGCACAAGTTCAATCTTGCTGAACATACTTATTTATTATTCAGGAAATGCTCATCTTACAGCAAAGATTTTCATGTTTCATTCCTCTCTGAAAAGAGCAATTACTAAAATTTAGAAGACAAGCTTCATGTATACTGAGAGAAAACAAGCTTTCAAGCCAAGAAGAAACAGTCTCATATTTTACTTCTTAAACCCTGTTGTTACAGTGAAAAAAGTACTTATCTCCCCTCTTAATTTGTGTCCCAACCTATAAAGAATCTAAGAATTTGGCAGAGAGGATGCAATTAGATAATAAGTGAAGAGTAGCACGCTGCCTCTCAGTAGATCTTTAATAAAAAGAATTATTAAATTTTAGTACTTTGGCCAAGAACTGTATTTTTCATTTTCTTGTATTTTCTTTAGATCCTCTGGTCTGTGAGTCTCAATATTTAGCATGGTTATTAGTTGACCTTTTCCAATAAAATAGTGTCAAACATTATGAAAGATGTTAACATGGAGGTTTTTGCTTTCCTGAAATGAATGCATCATTTCCTGAGAGTCTTTAACTGAATTTCAATTGGTTAGTGACTGTTTTCAATTCTAACACTTATTTTAGATTTGGGTATAGCCTAAAACTCAATTCAAAACTAAAAATGAACCTATCATTTTTTAGTTTAATATCTCAATCTTCAAAAACATTTATTTTTATGAAAGTATTTTTATGTTGAAAATCTTTCTTAAAAGGACTCTTTATTCTTAATCTGTTTTTCACTTTGTAAGAACCAAAGGTATCTGCTCTTTAAAAGCAAAGCAGGCCCTCTAGTTGTCTAAAGAGATTTTGCTGCATTGAATTTATTTTTCACTGTACTTTTATTTTAAATTCAATTCTGCTCTATGACACAAAAACAGCTTTATTCAGACATAAGTGATAAACAAAGAACTACACATATTTAATTTGTACCATCTGATGAGTTTGGACATAGGAAGCATCTCTGATACTATCACCACAATCAGTGTAATAGATATATATAATACGTCCACAAGTTTCCCTGTGTCCTTTTGTATTTTAAGCTTAATCTAGGTATAATTGATATACTAAAAACCCTGCATAATTTGATGAGTTTGGATACATTGCATAAACCCATATTATTACCCGTGATAAGTTGTTTCAGTGTTGTCTGACTCTTTGCAACGCTATGGACTATAGCTCCCCAGGGTCCTCTGTCCACGGGATTCTCCAGGTGAGAATACTAGAGTGGATTGCTGTGCCCACCTCCAGGGGATCTTCCCAACCCAGGGATTGAACTCGAATTTCTTATGTCTCCTGCATTGGCAGGAGATATCTGTCACCAACAGAAATTTCATTGTCCTTTGTGTGTGTGTGTGCTAAGAACACTTAACATAAGATCGGCCCTCTTAATGAATGCTTCAGTGCACAATACAGTATTAACTATAGTCGCTGTGAATTTTACTCTTTGTTCTGCTAATGTGGTGTGTCACACTAATTGATCTGTATATACTGAAGCAGCCTTTCAGCCATAGGCTATGTCTCACTTGGACATGGTGTTTGATCCCTTTAATGTGCTGTTGAATTTGGTTTTATTTTCTTGAGGACTTTTGCATCTATGTTCATCACGATATTGGCCTGTAGTTTTCTTGTCATTTCTTTGCCTGGTTAAAGTATCAGGGTAATCCAGCTGCCCATTTCCTGTTTAGTCCTTCTTTATTGTATCTTTCTAACTTCTCATTTATTCCTGTATCGTTTTCCCAATTGTATGTATTTGTCTATCCACGTTCTCTTGTGTAACTCACTGTTTCTTCAAGATGATTATTTTGATTTTCCTTGTCATTTTATAGATCTCTATTTTTTTTAAGTTACTGGAGATTCTGTTCTTTTGATTGTGTCATGATTTCCTTATTCTTTATGTTCCTTGTCGCTTTACACTGATGTCCACACATTTAAAGAAACAGCCACATCTCCCGGTTTTGACTGAGAGACCTTCGCCAGTTGGTCCGCCTGTAGATTCTGGACTTACGTTACTAGTTATCCCACAAGCCTAGTCTGTGGCTGATACTGCTGTCTTCATTGTTTTCTGGGACCCACAATCTTCTGCCCCATGTGATGTCTCACTGTCTCAGCTTCTTCAGGGCTCTGGGTTGCTAGCCCCTCAAGCAACATTATGAAAGTCCTGGGCTACTGAAATTATACTCCACTCCTCCCTTCTTCCCTCCTGGAGGAGAAGCCTCAGTTCTGCACCGCCTTTCATACTCTGTAAGGTCAGCTGCAGAGGTACCCTGCTCCTGACTGCTGCATGGCAGGTCTTTCAGTTTTTTGTGAGCAAAGAGGCAGAAGCCTGCCCTCTGGAAGTCCTCTAAATCCCTGGGACACTGGACATTCACTCCATTCTCTCACCTCACCCGCCCCTGAGGAGAAGCTGTGCTTTCTTGGTGCTGAGTTTTAATGGCTTGGGAGGAGGGCCTGACATAGGTAACAATAATCTGCTTTTTACCCATTTCAGGGCAGCTGATCTCATTCTTCTGTTCATCTGTGATACAATATTCTTTATATATATATATATATATATTTTTTTTTTTGGTCTGGACCAATTTTTTAAAGGTTTTATTGCATTGCTCATTATATTGCTTCTGTTTTGTGTTGGTTTTCCAGCTGTGAGACATGAGAGATCTTAGCTTCCTGGCCAGGGGCTGAGTGTGTACCTCCTGCATTGGCCCATCGAACTCCTGGACCACCAGGGAAGTCCCTAGGATACTACAATTTCTTAAGTAAAACAGAAACTGCTTGTAAGATGTTTTATTCCTCATATTATCTCAGTGTTTCCGTGGGAAACAAGAGCTGGAATTCTTCTTCCTCCATCTTGCTGAAGTCACTCTCTGTGACATTGAGACTTGCAGCCCATGCATAACTAGTGTTTGGAGAAAGGTGAGTCCACTCCAGAGAAGAAGAATAGTGTTTGGAAGCCCTGAGAGCCATCTTTTTGAGGCATATTTTTTTATTTTATGTTGCTTGGAGATAGCCCATATTTTAAACTGTCATTTCTTAGTTTTTTGCACCTGTCAGGTACCTTCCAGAAGATGAAGGATCACCAAGTCTCCATTTAGGCAGACTTGTTACTGAGGAGATTTAGGTCACTTAAGATAAAACGAAAGAAACCTTTAAGTAAAAATAATAGTTATGATGAGAGCGAGCCATCAAATATCGAGACATTTGCATGTGAAATTATCAAAAAGATCTCAAAAATAGAATGTCATTATGGCCTTCATCGACTTTGCTTTTCTCTTCTCATAGTGTACAAAAATTGCCTGTTGGCCAGACTAGTTGCCTCTAGCTTTGACCTAGTTATAAACACTGCCTATAGCACATCTAGCATGCAATTTGTGATAAACAACTCGACCATGTATTCCTCCTTTTTTTTCTTATATCATTCAGTGCTATGAGATTCCCAATAGGAGACGGTGTGCCCTGCAACACAGGTCTACAATGCTTCCCCATTGCCTCTACTTTCCCCATTGTCTCTGCTTATTTATCCATCTCCCTAGTTTTACCTCCTACCACTTCAACATTACTCTAAAATTGTAGAAAATTCAGAGCTTCCAAATCTTCTCACTGTTAACTCTGTCTGAAAAGTCCCATCCTCTGTCCCCTATATACCTGTTACATTCTTTTCTGCCTTTTGCATCTTAAATCCTGCTATTGCATTAAATACCATTCAGATCTCACTTCTTCCAGAAAGTCTTCTGTGAATGAAGTTAAACTGTGCCTATCATTGATGTTTGATATAGCATGGAAACATCTAATGATGGTAACTATTGTGTATCTGTCTGTTTTCACTCTGGACAATATGCTTCTTGAAAAAAGGAATTCTTTTATGTTCAAGTTTGTTTTCCTGCCTCCAGCACAATACTTATAACAGTCATTTAATAAATGCTTGCTGGAGGATTGTGTCTCACAGGAAAATGATTAAGACAGAAAATTGGCTTTCAAGTCCTGTTTATTCTTTTTGACAAATAGGCTATTCCAGTATTACTTCTATGTCTTCATTGGATTACAACTTTCAAAGATGTGAATGTGCATCCGGTTCCAGCATGGATCCAGCACCTGGGCCATCAGTGTCAGACATGAGTGAAGTTGCAGCTTGCCCTCCATCTCCTATTGCTGATGATCCTTCAGCTCTCCCCTCTCCCACCTCATCCCCCTCCTACTGCTACTGCTACTGCTGCTAAGTCGCTTCAGTCGTGTCCGACTCTGTGCGACCCCATAGACGGCAGCCCACCAGGCTCCCCCGTCCCTGGGATTCTCCAGGCAAGAATACTGGAGTGGGTTGCCATTTCCTTATCCAATGTATGAAAGTGAAAAGTGAAAGTGAAGTCGCTCAGTCGTGTCCGACTCTTGACGACCCCATGGACTGCGGCCCACCAGGCTCCTCTGTCCATAGGATTTTCCAGGCAAGAGTACTGGAGTGGGGTGCCATTGCCTTCTCCCAACCTCCACTCATTTAATACTAGTCCTTGTAGGTCAGCTGTTGTACTATACTACTGTACTCTTCAAATTATTACACTATAGGATTAAAAATGTTTCCTTTATTTTTTGTGTGTTTTTTATTGTATTATTTGTGTGAAAAGTATTATATACAAATTAAAGTATAGCACTACATAGCCTATTGTGTTAGTTGGATACCTAGGCGACTTTGTTGGACTTATGAACAAATTCGACGTACAAACTCCCTCTCAGAATGGAATTCATTTGTACATAGGGACTTACTATACTGCTAATAACATAGTTTTCTAATCCATCTACTGATTTCTCTCCACTTCTACCTATTATTGCTGATTAATCTCTAAAATTACAGGTTAAAAAAAAGGAAGACATTAAGGGATGAAGGTTCTGTATGTTGGGCTAAAGCTGTAGAGACTCACATTCAGATATTCTAAATGAAATAAAAGAACAAAGCACTGACTCCTTACCGATTTCCAAGATACTCCATGGCATTATCTCAATTTTTCGGAACACATTCCTTCAAGTTTCCAAGTTATATGATTTCATTTGGATTTTCCCTTGACCTGAAATCTCTGTTTACATCTTTGCCTGTTAGGCATGATGGAACAAATTTTGAAATGGAAATTCTAAATGAAGATACCAGTATTCGTATAGCTAGAAAATGAGATGTCATTTGTCAGCAAAGAGAATCTGAAACTGAGAGTGTGAGTGGTAAGGCACAGGTAGGATGAACAACTCTCTGGATCTGCCTAGGATGTGCCTGCTTTTAGCATTGGAAGGCTCAAGTCCTAGGAACCTCCTCAGTTACAGAAAAACTGTGACATTCGGTCCCTCTACAGATAGCTGATATAGACATTCTTACAGATCCTTGAGTGACCTGATTATAGAATCCGAAGATCTGTCAGACAGTGAAGAGCAGAATTAATTAACCAGAGAAAGACTGAAGTTATAATGACCAGGTAGGAAGGTATTATACAAATCCAGACCCAAACAGTGAAACCATTCCACTAATGGAATGTGAATAGTGGCTTCTGTTCAATAGTCAACAGAATCTGATGACTCATTAAATAAAGGGATTGAAGAGGAGGATCTATAATCCTGGTATGTTAGCTAAAAAAAAAATCTCTTTAGGAAATAAGACCGAGGACTTCCTTCATAGTCCCAGCAGCTTAGACTTTGCACTCCCAATGCAGGAGGCCCAGATTCAATCCTAGGTCAGGGAACTAGATCCCACACATTGCAGTTAAAAATCGCACATGCCAAATGATTATGATCCTACAAGTCACAACTAAGACCCGGCACAGCCAAATTAGCTAACTAACTAAACAATTTTTTTTTTTTTTTAAGTAAGGCAGAACTGTCATTAAACTTCTGTTCTTGCTAAAGGTGAGCAGCCAAATATCCCCAGAACACTGAGGCCACAAATATTATTCAAAAAAAAAATTGTGGAAAAACAATATTTAAATGAGTAACTGAAATTAACATATCAGATTGCATACTGAGGTAAAATTAGACTTTATCAATTTTGGAGTTGCAGTAGAGAACACTCCATTAACACATCTGGAGACTGTGACAGCATAAAGTTGCTGAACCAGTAGGGAACCAGGGAGGAGCTGAAGAGAATGGCATAGCTAGAGAGACGGTGCTCTGAATCCTACCTTTCTGTTTCAACAAATAATTAAAATAATAAAGTAATAATGCACATCCTATAAAAACAGTTGAAACAAGACCAGGAGCTGACTGTGGCTCAGATCATATACTCCTTATTACCAAATTCAGACTCAAATTGAAGAAAGTAGGGAAAACTGCTAGACCATTCAGGTATGACCTAAATCAAATCCCTTATGATTATACAGTGGAAGTGAGAAATAGATTTAAGGGTCTAGATCTGATAGATAGACTGCCTGATGAACTATGGAATGAGGTTCGTGACATTGTACAGGAGACAGGGATCAAGACCATCCCCATGGAAAAGAAATGCAAAAAAGCAAAATGGCTGTTTGAGGAGGTCTTACAAATAGCTGTGGAAAGAAAAGAGGCGAAAAGCAAAGGAGAAAAGGAAAGACATAAGCATCTGAATGCAGAGTTCCAAAGAACAGCAAGAAGAGAAAAGAAAGCCTTCCTCAGCAATCATTGCAAAGAAATAGAGGGAAACAACAGAATGGGAAAGACTAGAGATCTCTTCAGGAAAATTAGAGATACCAAGGGAACATTTCATGCAAAGATGGGCAACCCTGCTTATTTAACTTATATGCAGAGTATATAATGAGAAACAAATAATTTTACTTACATTTTTTATAATCTTTAGACATTATTTAACAACTACAGTTAATTTGCTGTTCTTAAAATTCAAATGAGTAAATCTGAAGGTCTAATTGGCTTTATTAAACTATTCATGAATTGGCCAGCATCCCATATAGTAAATAGAAAGGCACTTCAAAGGATTGTTCAAAATGGAAGGCTTCACTGGCAGAAGAGTGTGGACCAATGAAGTATTAGCTAAAGAAAAGAAAGGACTGTTTCAGGCCAGGTCAACTTCACTTGGGAGAAAGGAAAGGCAGGCATCTTTATCAAGCAGGTTACCTCATTAGCACTAGCACCAGTGTGTGTGTGTGTGTGTGTGTGTGTGTGTCCCTCAGTGGTGTCCTACTCTTTGTGACCCCATGAACTGTGGCCTGCCAGGCTCCTCTAACCACGGAATTCTCCAGGCAACAATATAGGAGCGGGGATGCCATTCCCTTCTTCAGGGGATCTTCCCAACCCAGGGATGGAACTCTTGTCTCCCACTCTGCAGGCAAATTCTTTACCATCTCTGTCACCAGGGAAGCCTTACCCCACTAGCAGTGATCAGGAAATTTCAGATTGATAGTTTTAAATGTCATATTTCTGTGAAGGGTTAAACTGCAATTAAGTCTTAGTTTACTGATGTAGAGGCTAAATTAATCTATTTTGAGCCTGTTGTCTTTTTTTAAAGACTACACCAAATGCAACACCTATTCATTTTCAATGCATTTAAAAATATATATTATTTGTTTCCCTCTCAAACTTACAAAATTGGGAAAGCTACACAGATAGTTGAAGTGTTGAAGAGGACATACAATACATGCCCACAATCTCATTGTGTGACAATATTATGTATGTATTTCAGAATGAGGGTAAAAGAGGCTAATTCATAACCACTGGAGTTAATGCAGAAGGTATTGTAAAGTTCTACATTGGACTTTGAAGTGTTGATAAGATTTAGGAGATAAACTGAATTTTAACTCACGTAATGAAGAAATTCCACTTTATTTGGTGTTTCATGGGCACCCTACTGTGGTTTAAGAATGACTAGCTTTTTGCTTTTAAAATTTAACTTGTAGCTGTACACTGAATTTACATCTTCACAGACAAAATTAATTGCCAGGTCTTGCAAAGTTCAAAAAGATGTTTCTTTTATTTAGCTCTCAAGTGGAAGTATTAACTTACTGTAGGTATTACCACCTCTCTTTGTAAGGGGAATAAAAGTGTGCAATTAACTTCAGACAGTTTCTTAGAAACCTTGTATCCTACTGGGCGATTTCAAGGCAGCAATTGCTTGGTGATATATTTCTTCTCACCTGACTTTTAGCTCCTGAAACCATTATTGGAGCTTTTCAAGTCTGTAAGTGGAAAGGCACGTCTCTGGTGGAAAGACTATTAATGGAGATCCTAAGTAGAGAGGTTATTAACGTTCAAGGAACTGGGGCCATTCATAAGCCAGTTCAGAGATCATCTTACTGTTGAGATGGCCCCACAGATTTTGGGTTAATAGAAAATACTGGATCAAAGTTTAGAGAGTTGCTTAAGAGCAGGAATGAAGCAAGGTCACTCTTGAAAAAGTTCCCAGAGAATAGCATAAAAAGAAAGGGAATATTTTTCACTAGTCTTAAATTCTCCTTTATACTTCAGTTTAGAAACAGTAACTATTGGTGTTTTTACTATAAATTTATTTATATATTTTCTAATTAGAGGTATCAAAATGTTTACATTTGAATTGCAGATGGTTAAAAGGGAATTTTATTGATTTATCTGCTGATTGTGGAAAACATTACCACCACCAACACTTGGAGGTGATTTCTGTGCCCCTCTCCTTGAGTCTGAGCTGGCTTGCTTATAACAAAAGAATGCAACAAAGTGAGACTGAAGAAAGGGGGTAGGACACACTCTTTAAAAGAATGACATACCTGTTGAGAATATGACATTAACTGGTTTAAACAACTAGGTCCAAAATGGTAGAAGACTGGATTTCCAGTGGCCTTGAGCCTCATTATATGCTCACTGTAATACATTAGGATGTTAAATAACACACCCACAGGCTCACCATGACAGTCCTATACCAAAAAGAGGGTAGTGGCTCAGTTCCTGGAAATCCTCACCCCTTTCCCAAACTAGTTGAAATAATCTTCCCACTCGATAGCCTATAAAATTACTCAGTCCAAAAAAAAAAAAAAAACACCAAAACATATTTCAAAGCCTCTGGCCTCAAAGCCTCTGAGCCTCTTGGCCTCTGGCCCAGACTCTGTCCATGAAGTATGTTTCTCCCTGGGCCACTCTTACCTTCTATGATGGACTGCATTCTATCAATAAAATGTATATCTCTCTAAATAAATTCACTTCTTATCTATCACTTAACCTCTCGCTGAATTCCTCCTGTGCTAAGACATAAAGAACCTGAGTTTCATTAAATCCTGAGACCAAGTGTGTGATCTCAATTAAAAGACAGTGGGATCAAGTCCCAAACTCAGTTTTTGGCGGGGTTTGAGTCACACATGAGTTTTGTGGTTTCAGCACTCTGAGCCACAAAAAGGCAGCACAACTTTGACCTGGCTTTCCTGGAATCATCATTCTCTGTGTGGCTTTATAGCCAATCATCGTGCTATGAGAAGCCTAAGCCGCAGAATAACCTGTGTATAGGTGTCCCAAGATGAAGGCACCATTGGAACCAAGCAGGACTCTGTGGGGCTCCAAGCCACAGAAGCCTTTTTACAGAACTAAAACACCCAGCAAATGGAAGATGTCAGCATTCTTCATTCCAGAGAAGGTCACAGTTTGCTGACCAGAGAAACTCATCAAGAGACCATGTGGTGCCAGTTTAAAGGAGTGCAGGCCCTGCACACATCCTGATTCTTATCAACAACCCTACTCTTGACAACTGTTATAAAACTCCTCACCAGATCCCTCCTGGTTGGGACGCACTGTTTTTCAGGGCATGAGCCTGCTGTGTCCACCTTTGCCTGTTAAAGCAATAAAGTGGCTCTTTTCTACTTCACCCAAAAGCTGTCTCTGAGATTTGATTTCAAGCCAGTGCACAGAGGCTGAGCTTTCAGCATAATTTCCTAAATTTGACTTCAATAAACATTGAAATCTTCAGTTCAGTTCAGTTGCTCAGTCATATCCGACTCTTTGTGATCACTTGAATCGCAGCATGCCAGGCCTCCCTGTCCATCACCAACACCCAGAGTTCATTCAGACTCACATCCATTGAGTCAGTGATGCCATCCAGCCATCTCATCCTCAGTCGTCCCCTTCTCCCCCTGCCCCCAATCCCTCCCAGCATCAGAGTCTTTTCCAATGACTCAACTTTTCACATAAGGTGGCCAAAGTACTGGAGTTTCGGCTTTAGCATCATCCTTCCAAAGAAATCTCAGGGCTAATCTCCTTCAGAATGGACTGGTTGGATCTCCTTGTAGTTCAACGGACTCTCAAGAGTCTTCTCCAACACCACAGTTGAAAAGCATCAATTCTTCAGCGCTCTGCCTTCTTCACAGTCCAACTCTCACATCCATACATGACTACTGGAAAAACCATAGCCTTGACTAGATGGAACTTAGTCGGCAAAGTAGTGTCTCTGTTTTTGAATATGCTATCTAGGTTGGTCATAACTTTTCTCCCAAGGAGTAAGCGTCTTTTAATTTCATGGCTGCAGTCACCATCTGCAGTGATTTTGGAGCCCCCCAAAAATAAATTCTGACATTGTTTCCACTGTTTCTCCATCTATTTCCCATGAAGTGACGGGAACGGATGCCATGATCTTCGTTTTCTGAATGTTGAGGTTTAAGCCAATTTTTTCACTCTCCTCTTTCACTTTCATCAAGAGGCTTTTCAGTTCCTCTTCACTTTCTGCCATAAGGGTGGTGTCATCTGCATATCTGAGGTTATTGATATTTCTCCCAGCAATCTTGATTCCAGCTTGTGTTTCCTCCAGTCCAGCATTTCTCATTATATACTCTGCGTATAAGTTAAATAAGCAAGGTGACAATATATAGCCTTGAGGTATTCCTTTTCCTATTTGGAACCATCTGTTGTTCCATGTCCACTTCTAACTGTTGCTTCCTGACCTGCATACAGATTTCTCAAGAGGCAGGTCAGGTGCTCTGGTATTCCCATTTCTTTCAGAATTTTCCACAGTTTATTGTGATCCACACAGTCAAAGGCTTTGGCATAGTCAAGAAAGCAGAAATAGAATTTCTTCTGGAACTCTCTTGCTTTTTCCATGATCCAGTGGATGTTGGCAATTTGATCTCTGGTTCCTCTGCTTTTTCTAAAACCAGCTTGAACATCAAAGAGTTCACGGTTCACGTATTGCTGAAGCCTGGCTTGGAGAATTTTGAGCATTACTCTACTAGCATTTGAGATGAATGCAACTGTGTGGTAGTTTGAGCATTCTTTGGCATTGCCTTTCTTTGGAATTGGAATGAAAACTGACCTTTTCCAGTCCTGTGGCCACTGCTGAATTGTCCAAATTTGCTGGCATATTGAGTGCAGCACTTTCACAGCATCATCTTTCAGGATTTGAAATAGCTCTACTGGAATTCCATCAACTCCACTAGCTTTGTTCTTAATATAAACTAAAATCAAACACAAAAGAGTATCTTATGAAGACCTTATTGTTTAGCCAATTTTCATCATAAGTTGTGCTCATTGTTACCAGGTTCTTTTTGTTACTGAAAACAAGTTTGCGTGCCCAAAGCACAGTGAGGTCAAACAAACCGAAACATCAGAATTTGGAGCAGAGAAAGGTTCATTTCAGGACCAAGCAAGGAAAACAGATGGCATGTACTCAAGAAAACCGGAACTCCCTAATGATCTTCAGGGAGAAATATTTAAAGGCAAAATTTGGAGTGAGGGCTTTAGGGTGTGTGACTTCCTTCTGATTGGTTGATGAGCAACCAACTGGTGAGAGGATGGTGTTCCAGGAATCTTGTGTTCCTCCACCTGGGTGGGAACCTTAGTTCCTACAGAACTTAAAGGTGTTTTTACGTATATTCCTTCTGGAAGAACTAGGACTCTGCCCCCATGGCTGCACTTCTGTTGCTTGACGCTCCTCCTTTGTTTCTGCATCCCTTCCCTTCCCTGATTAACAACGGTTTGAACCTAACCTTAGGATCCCAGGGAAGGTCTTGGAGGCTGAATGAAGCCTATTTTCTACCAACAAAAGAATGGGGATAGAAATGCTTTGTAAATGGGAGCTCCATAGGGTCCTGCTTGACTTTGATTCTTTTGGGCCTTTGCAGCTCCTTGAGCAAGAAAATATTTGCGTATACTAACCTGTGTATATGCATGTATCTATAAAGATCTAAATCTAACTATCTGTGTTAATATTAACTAAACATGAGTTCATTCCGATGTCTCCATCTTTTTAGCCCATTATCCTTTGGATTATTCTGGCCTCCTTTGCTTGCTTATTCATTAGTTCAGTTCAGTCCAGTCACTCAGTCGTGTCCGACTCTTTGTGACCCCGTGGGCTGCAACACTCCAGGCTTGTCTGTCTGTCACCAACACCCAGAACTTGCTCAAACTCATGTCCATTGAGTCAGTGATGCCAACCAACCATCTCATTCTCTGTTGTCCCCTCCTCCTTCTGCCTTCAGCCTTCAATCTTTCCCAGGATCAGGGTCTTTTCCAATGAGTCTGTTCTTTGCATCAGGTGGCCAAAGTATTATTCATTAACCCTTATTCAAAAAGTAAGAATTTGCCTACCTCAACTAAAGATCCCACATGCCTCAACTAAAGATCCTGCATGCTGTAAAGAAGGTTGTAGATCTGACATGCTGTAACTAAAACCCAGTGCAGCCAAATAATACTTTATTTTTAAAATGTAAGAAATCAGGCTCCTATTGTGTGTCATCAATTTTCTTACTTTTTCAAATCAACTATATGTACAAAGCAATATCAAAATTGTTAACCCATATGCCCTCAGAATACTTTATCAGCTACAGTAAAGTGCTTATGGTCAGTATCTTTTGCTTTTAACTTACAGACTCAATTCATTTCTAAGCTTACTGAGGTCAGCATCTTTTCTCTCACCTCCTTCAGTGAGATTGTTTAATACATTTGTAATAAGTTAAATTCTCTTGTCAATGTCTATTTTCTTCACTGAGAGTCCCTGTATTTCCAAATGATTCTTTTAAATTTGCATATATTAAGCTTCACTTTTTGTGCAGTAGAGCTGTGTTTGACAAATGCATAATGCCACATTTCACCATTACAATATCAGCAAGAATGCTTTCACTGGCCTAAAAATCCCCTCTGTGTCAACTATTCATTTTCTTCACCATTCTCTAAAGCCCTGGCAACCACTGATATTTTTACTATCTTTGTAGTTTCAATTATTCCAGAATCACTATTGCTTCACAACCTCTTTGGAACTTCTTGGGAATAATCTGTAACTGGACCCTGTACACGCAGGGCAAAGACAGACCAAAGGAAGAGGGAGACCACTCCAGATTGGCAGATGGCAAGTCTAATAAGGAAGGGGACTTACATAGAAGGCTTTTCTGGGGGCGATGGGGGTGGGGGTCATGACTTCAGTAGATTCCCTCACCTACCCACCAAATTTTAAACCTTTATATAAAGCCTTCACCTGCTTCAGTCACCTATGCCATCCAGATTGTCTCCAAACCACATTTTTATCTGGAGGCTGTATTCTCAAAATAGCTTCTGGAAACAGAGAAGGTGAACAAAATACACACTCCAAAGATAGGGGAGTAGGTGAAGAGCCTCAAATTGCCTGGGTCCAGCTAAAGGGTCAACTGTCAGTCTCATCTTCTCCATGACCTCCTTCAACAATCATACACTATGTAGAATTTTTAGATAGATGTCTTATATTTATCAATATACACTTAAGATTTCTCCATATTCTTTCCTGCTGATAGGTTTTTAAATTAATAGAGCACTTTTAGAGAAATTTTAAGCTTACAGAAAAATTGAACAGAAAATACAGAATTATCATATACCTCTTGTACAGCCAGTATAGTACAATCACTACAATTAACGAAATAATATTGATATGTTGCTATTAACCGAAGTCCATAGTTAAAGTTAGGGCTTCCCTGGTGGCTCAGAGGTGAAAGTGACTACCTGCATGTGGGAGACTCAGGTTTGATCCCTGGGTCAGGAAGATCCCCTGGAGAAGGAAATGGCAACCCACTCCAGTATTCTTGCCTGGAGAATCCCATGGAGAGAGGAGCCTAGTAGGGCTACAGTCTGTGGGGTCCCAAAGAGTTGGACATGACTAAGTGACTTCACTTTCACTTTCATAGTTAAAGTTAGTGTTCTCTTTGTATCATACAGTTATATGGATTTCGACAGATGCAAAAATGTCCAACATCACCATATTGCATAGGATAGTTTCACTGGCCTAAACATTCCCTGTGCTTCATCTATTTTCCCCCTCTCCCCTTCCCCCTGCTATGCCAAACCCTTGGCAAGTACTGATATTTTTACTGCCCTGGTAGTTTTACCTTTCGAACCACGTTATTAATATATATAGTTGGGATCACACAACATGTGCCCTTTCCAGACTGTGTTTCAATTGTAGTGTTAGTCGTGTCTGACACTTTGTGACCCCATTGACTGTACCCCACAGGCTCCTCTATTCATGGAATTCTCCAGGCAAGAATACTGGAGTAGGTGGTCACTTCCTTCTCTAGGGGATTGTCCCCACCCAGGTATCGAATCTGTGTCTCTTGCATGGTAGGCAGATTCTTTACTGCTGAGCTATATGCATTTAAGGTCCTGATAGGTGTTTTCATATCTAGACAGTTCATATCTTTTCAGCTCTGAATAATATTGCAATGTATTGGCATACTGCTTGCTTAACCCTTCACCTGCTGAAGGCATTTTACTTCCAACATTTTTTACAACTATGAATAAAGCTTCTATAAATATTTGTGCATAGGGTTTGTTGATGGCAAAATTTCAACTCATTTGGGAGAAGATCAAGGAGCGTAATTACTGGATTATGTATTAAGAATATAATATGCTGTGTAAACAATGGCAAAATTGCCTTCCAAAGCGGTTCCAGCAGTGTCTTTCCTAGAGTCATTTTTAATTTTAATAAATTCAACATATCAATGTGTTTTTCTTCATGGATTATGATTTTGGGGTATACTTAAAAATATTGCCAAATCAAAGCAGAGCTAGACTTCATCATATGCTGTTTTCTAGAAATTTTATAGTTCTGAATTTTACATTCATGTCAGTGATTAATTTTGAGTAACTTTTCTGAGAGGTATAAGGTTGATTTTAATATTCTTATTGTAGTTTTAGTTTTTGGCATACACACATCCAATTTTTATACTACCATCTATTGAAAAGGCTACCCTTTATCCATTGAACTTCCTTGGCAACTCTAATTGGCTAACTAGATTTGTCTTGGTCTGTCTCAAGCTCTCTACAATGTTCCGTTGATTGATGTATCTATTCTTGCAATAATACATGCTGCCTTGATGAAAGCAGCTTTCATATAAAGTAAGTTCTTCCAAACCTATTTTTCAATATAATCTTGGCTATTCTGGGTCTTTTGGCTTTCCATATTTACTTCAGAATCAGTTTGTCAAAATTCACAAAATAGTGTGCTGGTATGTTGATCTGGACTTCATGAAATACATTGAAAAATTGGGGAAAAACTGATATTTTGACAATGTTTTTTAGTTTTTCAGTTCATAAACATGGAATATCGACTTATTTAGATATTCTTTTTATCTTTTTTTAATCAGAGTTTTGCCACTGAGTGCATGAAGGTCCTAAACATCTTTTGTTAAATTTATGCTAAAGTATTACATTTTTTGGTGCTAATTTAAACAGTATTGTGTCTTTAATTTCAAATTCCAACTGTTCATTTCTGATATGTAGAAAAAGAAATGGACTTTCATGTATTAATGTTATATTCTGTGACTTTGCTAAATTTGCTTATTAAGTTTCAATTTTCTGTCTGTTCCTTGTGATTTTTGAACCTAGACAATTATGTCATATGTGAACAAATAGAGTTTTATTTTTCATATTCAAACGTTTATATCTCTTCTTTCTTTCTGTTATCTTATGCATTAGTTCAGATTTCCTTTATAATGATGAATAAGATTGATGATAGAAAACATGCTTTCCTTGTTCTCGAATTTAGTGAGAAAATCCAATTGTTAATCATTAAGGATGATGTTGGCTATCATCATCCTTGGTGGTTGGTAGCCATTGTTTATCAAATTAAGATTTTTTTTTTCTATATGTAGTTTGCTGAGAATTTTTATCATGGATGGGTGCTGAATTTTGTAAAATGGCTTTTTGGCATCCATTTATATGATAATATTATTTTTCTTTTCTTAGCTTCATGGTGTTGTGGGTTGTGTTAATTAGTCTTCAAATATTGTACCAGCTTTGCATACCTTGAATAAATCCCACTTGATCAAAGTACATAATTCATTTTAAACATTGATGAGTTGGATCTGTTAAGATTTTGTTAAATATTTTTGTATCTACATTTCTTTGAGGAATGGTATTCACAGTTTTCCTTTCTCATGATGTTTTTATCTCATCTTATTATTAGGGCTATACTGACCTATACTGACCAAGTTAGGAAGTGGTTATTTGCTTCTACTCTCTGGGTAAAATTGTAGAGAGTTGTTATCATCTCTTTTTTTATATATTTGGTAAAATTCACCAGGAAAACCATTTATACCTGGTACTTTCTTTTTTGGAAATTATTAATTTTTGACACAATTTCTTTAAAACTATAACATATATAGATTATATCTCCTTTTGTGTGAATTTTGATTATTTATGTCTATCAAAGAATTACTCTGTTTCCTATAAATAAAGTTTGTGGACATAGAATTCTCATAAATTTACTTTATTATAATTTTTATATCAAAGAGGTAAGTGATAATTATTCCCCTTCTTTCATTTATGATATTAGGAATTTATGTCTTCTCTTTTTTTGTTCTTTACCTGGATGAGGTGAAGTCACTCAGTCGTGTCCGACTCTTTGCGACCCTGTGGACTGTAGCCTAACAGGCTCCGCCGTCCATGGGATACTCCCGGCAAGAGTACTGGAGTGGGTTGCCATTTCCTTCTCCAGGGGATCTTCTCTACCCAGGGATCGAACCCAGGTCTCCCGCATTGGAGGCAGACACTTTAACCTCTGAGCCATCTTTACTGGATAGATTATGATAAATCTTAGTTTTTCAAGGAACATATATTGGTTTCATTTAATTTGTTTTTAAATTCATTTTTTCTGCACTAATTGTTTTTTCTTTTTTAAAAATATTTATTTTTAATCAGGATAATTGCCTTACAGTATTGTGCTTGTTCTTGACATACATCATCCATAGGTATACATATGTCCTCTCCCTCTTAAACCTCTCAGCAATATTTACAGTTTACATAGCTAGCACTATTTACGTAGCTAAGTCACGGAAGCAACGTAGATGTCCATCAACAGAAGAATAGACAAAGAGGCAGTGGTACATATATACAATGGAATATTACTCAGCAACAAGAAAGAATGCATTTGAGTAAATTCTAATGAGGTGGATGAAGCTAGAGCCTTTTATACAGAGTGAACTAAGTCAGAAAAAGAAAAACAAATATCACTTATTAACTCATATATATGGAATCTAGAAAGATGGTACTGATGAACGTATTTCCCTGGTAACTCAGTGGGTAAAGCATCTGCCTACAATGCGGGGCACCTGGGTTCAATCCCTGGGTCAGGAAGATCTCCTGGAAAAGGAAATGGCAACCCACTCCAGTATTCTTGCCTTGAAAATCCCATGGGCTGAGGAGCCTGGTAGGCTACAGATCATGGGGTCACAAAGAGTCGGACATGACTGAGTGACTTAAACAACACTAAACAATGGAAATGCAGACATAAAGAGACTTGTGCACATAGCAGAAGAAGGAGAGGGTAGGACAAACAGATAGTAGCACCTAACCTATACATTCAGCTCAGTCGCTCAGTCATGTCTGACTCTGCGACCACATGGATTGCAGCACGCCAGGCCTCCCTGTTCATCACCAGCTCTCGGAGTTTACCCAAACTCAGGTCCATAGAGTCGGTGACGCCATCCAACCATCCATCCTCTGTCGTCCCCTTCTCCTCCCATCTTCAATCTTTCCCAGCATCAGGGTCTTTTCAAATGAGTCAGCTCTTCACATCAGGTGGCCAAAGTATTGGAATTCAGCTTCAGCATCATTCCTTCCAGTGAACAACCAGGACTGATCTCCTTTAGAATGGACTGGATGGATCTCCTTGCAGTCCAAGGGACTCTCAAGAGTCTTCTCCAACACCACAGTTCAAAAGCAGCAATTCTTTTGAGCTCAGCTTTCTTTATATTCCAACTCTCACATCCATATATGACTACTGGAAAAACCATAGCCTTGACTAGATGGACCTTTGTTGGCAAAGTAATGTCTCTGCTTTTTAATCTGCTGTCTAGGTTGGTAATAACTTTCCTTATAAGGAGTAAGCATCTTTTCATTTCCTGGCTGCAGTCTCCATCTGCAGTGATTTTGGAGCCCAGAATAATAAAGTCAGCCACTGTTTCCACTGTTTCCCCATCTATTTGCTATGAGGTAATGGAATCGGATGCCATGATCTTAGTTTCATGAATATTGAAATTTAAGCCAACTTTTTCACTCTCCTCTTTCACTTTCATCAAGAGGCTCCTTAGTTCTTCTTCACTTTGCCATAGGATGGTGTCATCTGCATATCTGAGGTTACTGATATTTCTCCTGGCAATCTTGATTCCAGCTCATGCTTCATCCAGCCCAGCATCTCTCATGATGTACTCTGCATATAAGTTAAATAAGCAAAGTGACACTATACAGCCTTGACATACTCCTTTTCCTATTTGGAACCAGTCTGTTGTTCCATATCCAGTTTTAACTGTTGCTTCCTAACCTGCATACAGATTTCTCAAGAGGCAGGTCAGGTGGTCTGGTATTCCCATCTCTTTTAGAACATGTACATTACCATATGTAAAATAGCCAGTACAATTTTTTTTATATGACACACGGAGCTTAAATCCAGTGCTATGAGAGTGGGTGCATTATTTACTATTTATTTTCTTCTGCCAGCTTTTACAGTTCAGTATCTGACTATTAATCTTTATCCTAGAAGCGCTTTGATCAAGTAGGCACTTTTCAAGATCCCTGCTACTTATTATTATGACTAACCACATTTTATCTCTGAAATTAAATCTAGCAATTGTTCCCAAGGTATCTTTTCAGTGGAAATCTCATCATTCCTCTATACCTTCCTTACTTAAATAGAACATCCACCAGAATATTTTGAGAAACTGGTATTTATTTCTTTGATGTACTTCTCATTAAAAAAATTTTTTTTGTTTGTTTTGGAGAAAAGTGTTTTCTGTGATTTTCTCTGTTGAGAGAGGTTTGTACTTAATGCACTCATTCTAATTCTCCTTCTAATTCTCACCACATCACATGAAGGAATATCTGATGTTTTAGTTTCATTTAGCAAGGTCACAAATGAATTCAGCTTTCAGTCAAGCAACTAACTGTTCAATCAGTTATATCCTGAACTTTATATTAATACATTGAATCTAGAATTTCAGTAGTTGCAACCATTTTGATAAGATCAATCATACCTAAACTGTCTTTCTCCCTCTTGGGTCTAGCGTCCTCAGTATCTAGTGCCATACGCATCCATAGCTAATCAGTTAGAAAAATCTCACAGTTGTGTATATTACTGTGAAAACCTTTTCTTATTTTGTTTAAACTGTTCCATCTGTCACACCAAGTTCATGCTGGGATTTGACTTTATAAGTCTAGGAAGGGAAGTTGGTGAAGGTAGAACATAAGAAGAATTGAATTTCTCTTGCCAGGTGACTGTCTCAGGCAGGCTTTTTTTCAGTCTTCAAACAAGGCAATAATATGTTCATTACGCAGTGGGGGACAGTTGGCACAGGATATCCAATGAAGCATGTGGATACAAGGAAATTTCAGTCACCTGAATCTTCCTCTATATCTTATTCCATCCCCCCAAACCTTTGAGTTATAGCTCTTCTCAAAAATACTGCAACTTTTCCTTAAGGAATTTAGTAAATATTTAAATTAAATTTAGCTATTTAATATAAAATTTTAATTATTCATAATATAAATTATTTTATATGTGATAAATATTTATATAATATTATTTAATTATACTATATTATCTATCAATATGATAAACATAACTGTTTATATATATTTAATATATTAGATACAGTATATAATATTTAATATATCATATACAAATATAATATATATAATACTATATATAAAATATGTAAACAACAAGGACCTACTATTTAGCACTGTATAGCATAGTGAACTACACTCAATATTTTGTAATAATCTATCATGTAATAATCTGACATATATATACATTATTATCTATGAATCACTTTGCTGTACACTTGAAAATAACACAATATTGTAAACTAACTGTACCTTAAAAATGAATTAATTAAACACTGTTCATTTGCCCAGTTTTGACTGGTATGTTTGTTTTTCTGGTATTAAGCTTCATGAGCTATTTGTATATTTTGGATCTTAATCCCTCATCCGTTGGATCATTTACAAATATTTTCTCCATGCAAATCAGTGGGTTCTATATTCCTTTTGTTTACTTTTCTGTGCAAAAGCTTTTAAGTTAATTAAGTCCTATTTGTTTATTTTTGCTTTTATTTCCATTACTCTAGAAGGTGAGTCCAAAAAGATATTGCTGTGATTTATGTGAAACAGTGTTCTGCCTATATTTTCCTCTGAGTTTTATAATATCCAGTCTTACATTTAAATCTTTAATCCATCTTTGAGTTGATTTTTATGTTGGTACTAAAGATATTCTAATTTAATTTCTTTCTTTTACCCATAGCTGTCCAGTTTTCTGAGCACCACTTATTAAAGTGACTATCTTTTTTCCATTATGTATTCTTGTCTCCTTTGTCACAGATTATTTAACCGTAGGTGCATGAATTTATTTATAGGTTTTCTGTCCTGGCCCATTGATCTATATTTGTTTTTGTGCCAGTGCCATACTGTTTTGATTACTGTAATTTTATAGCATGGTCTGAGATCAGTGAGCCTGATTCCTTCAGCTCTATTTTTTTAAATAGGCATTTCTCCAAAGAAGACATACAGATGGCCAAAAAGCACATAAAGATAAGACCAGCATCCTTAATTGTTATCAAAATGCAAATCAAACAATCAGGTATCCTCTCCCACCAATCAGAATGGTCATCATCAAAAAGTTTATAAACAATAAATGCTGGAGAGAATGTGGAAAAAAGGTGACTATCCTACACTGTTGGTGGGAATGTGCTGCTAAGTCGCTTCAGTCGTGTCCGACTCTGTGCGACCCCATAGACGGCAGCCATCAGGCTCCCCCGTCCCTGGGATTCTCCAGGCAAGAACACTGGAGTGGGTTGCCATTTCCTTCTCCAATGCAGGAAAGTGAAAAGTGAAAGTGAAGTCATTCATTCATGCCTGACCCTCAGTGGCTCCATGGACTGCAGCCTTCCAGGCTCCTCCGTCCATGGGATTTTCCAGGCAAGAGTACTGGAGTGGGGTGCCAATGCCTTCTCCGGTGGGAATGTATATTGGTATATTTACTACAGATGAAAATATAGAGGTTCCTTAAAAAACTAAAAATAGAGCTACCATATGATCCAACAATTGCAATTCAGGGCATATATCCAGAGAAAACCAAAATTAAATAAGATACATGAACCCAATGTTTGTAGCAGCATTATTTACAATAGCCAAGACATGGAAGCAACCTAAATCACCATCAACAGATGAATGGATGAAGAAGATGGGATACACATAGACAAGCCATAAAAAAGGAATGAAATAATGCCATTTGCAGCAACATGAATGGATCTGAAGATCATGAAACTAAGTGAAGTCAGTCAGACAAAAACAAATACCATATGATTATCACTTGCATGTGGAATATAAAAGAACAATACAAATGAACTTATTTACAAAACAGAAAGAGACTCATAGACTTAGAAAACATACTTATGGTTACCAAAGGGAAAATGTGGAAGGGGGAATAAAATAGAAGTTTGGGTTTATCCTATATGCAATACTATATACAAAGTAGATAATCAACAAGGACCTATTATATAGCACAGAGAACTCTACTCGATACTCTGTAGTAACCTAAATGGGAAAAGATTTTGAAAAATAATAGACTATGTGTATGTGCAATTGAATCACTTTCCTGTATATCTGAAACTAACACATTTTAACCAACTATAGTTCAATATAAAATACATTTCTTAATTTAAAAAAATTAGAAAGTAAAAATTCAGCATTTGAGAGTATCAAATGCTGAGTTTGCATTTTAGCTACATTAATGTTTTGATGGCATATGCTGATATTCTTTAGAAGGTTATATAAATTCTGTGGTTCTTAGACAATGCCTTGTTCTGAGAATTTAGGATTCTGAGTATATCATTTCTTTTCTCTAAACCTTCCTGCACAATTAAAAACATGAAACCAATCCCTTATTCTTATACAACCTATCTGAATAAACTGTTCATTCCCCCATAGGTTTGCTTTCAACAGTCACTGCATTCAAAGCAGTTACAAGAAATGCACATATTTATTTTGTCACTGCACACCCCTGTGATAAAGTTTCATGCTCGCTGAATTCTTACTGTCTTTGGGATTGTCCTGCCAGATAAAAAAGTGCAATTTCACCATGAGTTGGAGGTATGTTTCCTGCAACCACTTATAGTCCTCCTATGTATGTTCAGGACCTTAGCAGCAACAAGAAAATTCACTTTGACTCAGGCAGGCAAAAATTGGATTTATTAAAGAATATTAAGAAAAGTCTTGATTATAGAAAATACAAAAGAATTATCTTGATTCTCCTCCTCCAGAAACATAACCTCAAGTCTCAAGAGAACTGACCTCTTGAGCAAAGTGCTGGTGCTTCACTTTCTATTGTCAGGCATAAAATGAAAGGTGTTCACCTGTATGAACCACTGCCCAGTACCAATTCCACTTCTGCCTCAGCAAATCAATCAATCACACAACTTCCAGTGTTCTTCCAATACTTTGTTACAGACTATATAAGCAACTCTGGAGTTGTGCCCAAAATCCTTACCACTGGTCACTTGCTATGAATCAAACCTGTGTGAGTCTGATTGGCAAAATACCAATCACATACCCACCTTTTATTTTCTATGGAGTCTGAGAATTCAAATCCCGGTTTCTATGTCAGAGACAGGATTCATGGATATCTCTGTGGTTATGGAAACGCTATTCCAGAGGCTATCATGAATACACGTATTAATGACAGTAACCAGCTACTACTATTAAACTTCTTCTTACCCATTTGGTCTTTGAGTCACAGAAGCCACAGTACTGACTACAGTCATGACTCCTGGCTTCGTCATTCACTGTTACTGCACACTTGCAGAAAGTCCGTCTCCTTTCCCGTTCTCTTGAGTAGACCTGATTCATGACCCAGTACAAGCAAGTAGTTATTAATAAGTGTGATGTGGAGTTTTATTAACTGTGATTTAAGACTCCAAATTATGATGGAGAGTGTAATACTCCTTGATTTTGAAAATGAACCCAGCTTTAAAAAGGATTCTTTCTTTGGCCTCAATTCAGAATTAATGGTGTGAGGAGAGTCGCAGCATCAGGAAAGGCCCCAGCTCCAGAATGCTGGCGTTGGTCTCTACCTGTGCCGGCTGTGGTCCTGCCACACCTCTTATTGAAATAGATGCTCAGGCAGCAGAGCAAGAAGCAACAGAGATGACAGCTACAGGAAAACCCCAGCTGCCAAGAAGAGTGTGTAATTATCTCCGCTCCCTAGAGCATGATTTTTTCACCAGGGCTTGTTGAAAAATACACCTGCTGGGCCCCATTCCAGCCGAGGGAGTGATGGGGTGGGCCTGGGGTAGTCCTGGAGGTTCTAATTTATAGAAAAACAAGCAGATATATGTTTTATGTGATTCTGAAGTGTACTCTGTGGTCATGGAAGAAAAAAATTACCTTTTTTTGTAGAGATAAGAGTGAGAGAGCTGATATTCTGTATTTGGTTAATACCTACAAAGAAAGACAAGATTACAAGTGCCTACCTTTAGCTGTAACCTCAGAAGGGGCCTTGTATAGAAGTTGGGTGGAGGGAAGGGGCATAAAAGCAACAGAAGGAATTACAGCTCTCCTTCTTCAATATAGAAATCAAAATATTGAAATGAACATAAAAATATCTGAACTCTGACTACAACAGAGAGATGGCAATATTTTTTTATATTATTCTGAGTTACATAGTTTTGTTTTACATCTATGTTTCTTTACCTAAATTCAATTTGTTAATATTTCTTTGTGGGATAGCTAATTAGCTGAAAGATAAAACTTTAGGTAGGAAATTGAATCTCTGAACTATCTTTTCAGTAGACAGTTACTTTATGTGTGTGTATGGGTTCAGTTGTGTCTGACTCTTTGTGACCCCATGCACTATAGCCCGCCAGGCTCCTCTGACTATGGAATTTTCCAGTCAAGACTACTGGAGTGGGTTGCCATTTCCTATTCCAGGGGATCTTCCCAACCCAGGGATCAAACCTGCATGTCCTGTGTCTCCTGCATTGCAGGTAAATTCTTTACCCACTGAGCCACCCGGGAAGAATTACTTTATGGTATGGCTTATTTTGGGCTTCCCTTATGACTTAAACAATAATGAATCTGCCTGCCATGCAGGAGACACCAGTATGGGCTATATGCTTCCTGTAATTTTGAACATAAATCATTCTATAAATTAAATGTGGGAATGAGCCCATGTGTGTGCAAATTCCAGTAGAACACAATATCAGTATTGGATATTTCATCACTTCTCTTTTTAGTTACCCACTTTGAGGCTTTAAATCCTAAAGTCTAACTGCAGATGGTGACTGCAACCATGAAATTAAAAGACGCTTATTCCTCGGAAGAAAAGTTATGACCAACCTAGATAGTATATTCAAAAGCAGAGATATTACTTTGCTGACTAAGGTCCGTCTAGTCAAGGCTATGGTTTTTCCTGTATGGATGTGAGAGTTGGACTGTGAAGAAGGCTGAGCACCGAAGAATTGATGCTTTTGAACTGTGGTGTTGGAGAAGACTCTTGAGAGTCCCTTGGACTGCAAGGAGATTCTGAAGGAGATCAGCCCTGGGATTTCTTTGGAAGGAATAATGCTAAAGCTGAAGCTCCAGTACTTTGGCCACCTCATGCGAAGAGTTGACTCATTGGAAAAGGCCCTGATGCTGGGAGGGATTGGGGGCAGGAGGAGAAGGGGACGACAAAGCATGAGATGGCTGGATGGCATCACCGAGTTGATGGACTTGAGTTTGAGTGAACTCTGGGAGTTGGTGATGGACAGGGAGGCCTGGCATGCTGCAATTCATGGGGTCACAAAGAGTCGGACACGACTGCGCGACTGAACTGAACTGAACTGAAATGAAACGTAACTAGACATATTATTCTTCACACATGTCCCTCCATCAGCTCTTTAGGAAGTTTAAAGAGAATTAGAGAGTTTCATTTCTACAGGTATCCCTTCCTACATTCAGATGTTACTAATCTCAAACTCAAAGTTCTTGAACAAATGGATAAGATCTTTATAGGAGGAAAACTATAGGGCTTTGAAACTTGAACAACAAAGACTGTGGAAGGCACAGACCTTAACCTCCAGGTATTGAGGGCAGAGTTAAGTTGATTAGCTATCTGGGTTTGATATGGGGGGTTCCGTGTTTCTGTTGACCCCTTTTGTTCAGTGCCTCAAGGATGAAACTGCTGAGTTTTTAATCTTCCCTATTCTATCACGGTCTCCATTAGAGATGTAATCACTCAACTGTCAAATCTATTTTGAAAAGGATTTTGGAGAGAGAATACAGCAATTTACTTCTTTGAAATGATCTTTTCTGAAAATCACACCACAAGCATACACAGGGGACAGTGTAATACAATCCCCGACAGCATTAGTTTGCTAACCTTATCCAATAAAGAGATTCTCCTCACAAAGTTTTATCATATTACCTCATCCTATGGTGGTAGTGCTCTCTTTGAAAAAAATTACCTGTTCAGAGAAATGCAAAGAAAATAATACCTTGGAAGGGTAAACACATATTCTTATGTTCACGGGGTCACATGAGCAATGCAGCAGGCATCGGATACTGGCATACAATCAGTCTACTATCATATACAATATACAAATGCATACATTTCCCTGAATGTAAAGTGTACGATAATCAACCCAATCCGAACCAGAATATTTACTTGTCGTTAAGACTGAATGGCATAGTTTTCCATCCAACTTTATAATCCGAGCATCAACATTCTAAATTAGCAATGCATGGAGTATGAATGCTGGAGAAGATATGAAAACTGGAAAGTTCCAAGTGATGATTTACACAGACAATAAAATTCATTCTAAGAAACATTAACAGTGTTTGCAGTGGTGCTTTTAGAATGTCTCGGAAGCAGCCTATGATTTGAATGAGAGCTAATATTTTGTGAGACTGAATCTTTAGTTCTGCAAGCCAACTGTTCACCCCATGGGAGAGGGAGGAATCATCAATCCAAATAGTCCAAGATGGATGAGATGAGACAGATGACAGTTTATTCCTCACATGTACTCACAGCCTCGGAAAGTAGGACCTAGCACGTTATGGAGGGCCACATAGGGGTTTCAACTCAGAACTGAGTAAAGAAATAGAGATTTCAAGAGGCAGGCTTTGTAGTGAAAAAGAGGGTGCTAGGACGGTTGGTCACCAATCATTCTGGTTTATTTGAATAATCTGTGTGCTGTCAGGGAATTTAGACCCACAGAAGAATCTGTGCAGGCAGGGGTGGGGCATGGGGGTGAGGAGAGAAACTGATGATGTGGCCAGTTGGAACCCTCTTAATTTTCCCAGATGTCAAGGCTGCACTTAATGTCTTTTGGATCTTACCTCCAGGCCTTAATCCACATATTTGAATAAATTAAAAATTATTACACAGTATTTATATTTTCTCTTTTTTATTCAGATCACCACATTGCCAGTGAAAATTATCTGAAATATAATTAACTTATGTAGAAATTTGAGTTCCTAAAATCTATGCTTACTTGGCTTATTCATCTTGGAAACATCATTTATTTCTAAATTAAAACCTAAATATATTCAATACTTATGTGAAATTCCCACTGTAAAAAGGTTCATATTAAAATTAAAGATGTTTTACTATATCCATTAAGCAGATCTGTGACTTTATCATTAAACAGGTAAATAAAGAAAAATCACACATTTGGGTTTTATAAGTTCAGTTGCTCACACCCAACACCACTTCACCAAGAATTCTCCCTCAGGTGGAATTACATAGTGGCTATTCTATTTCTTCATTTTCTCCAATGCTTAACATTGTTGTTATAGTATAACATTTAGTCTTGTCTTTCAAATCATAACACTCTTTTTGCTATTTTAATTAATGTGATTTCTTTGTAAGATAATCAGTTTTGAAATAGCATACTTTTTGGAAATCATGTATTATTTTAGTAAATTTTTAACTAAAATATTAGAGTCATTCAAAAAAGCAAACATGTTTATTAAGAACATTTAATATCACTGTTAGACTCATTGCAATAATTTGCATACTACATTTCAGAAACTATGGAAGGCATGGACAACTGTCCATAGTGTTCCATTAAAAAATATACCTATACTAGGTTTTATGCCTTAAGAGAATTTTAATTCAATATACACAAATATTACAGATCATTGAGTTATATTAGGAACATATCATTATAAGGAAATTTCATTTTTAAGGAAAATAAAAATAGGTTGTATATTAAACCAATACAGTATTGTAAAGTAGCCTCCAATTAAAATAAATAAATTTAAATTAAAAATAATAATATAAATAGTTCAAAAGGTATATTTTTGTTATGTACATTTTAACACAATAAAAAAAAGAAAGGAAAACAAACAAAACAAGTTTATAAAGTGTTTTTGCACTAAAATGTAGAGATAAGTATGTAAGTAAACTCCCCCACATAAAATATCATCCTTGCAATCAACAAACTATCCACCAAGCATGTCCTTCCAAATAAATTATATCAAAATGTTATTTTGAAAATAATATAGACTTCTGCCTGTAAAAAGCAACCAAGCCCCTGTTGAAAACTACACTGACATTTATGCATTTCAAATGAGGCAGAATTCATACTACAGTTTAGTGTGGCAGAATATGGTCACATGGTCACATATACTCATATAGTAATATGAGTATATTACTAGTTTCCCACGTTATAGTAAGGAAAAAAGTCCTATGTAATTTTAAAGGCAGAGTATCTGATCTGAACCATAGTTTAATATAACTGGATGCAGGGTTTAAGAACTCAACTATAAATTTAAAATTGTGATATTATTTAAGTTGTCATGCAATAGATACTTGCTCATGTAGCTGAAATTTCCTTAAGTAGGGTTAGTTTCAGGCATAAGTCAGTCAAGTGGTAGGATGCTTTCATATCTGCTCTTCTCTGTGAGGGGGCTTATCCTCTGGCTTGCTCTTGGGATCTGAAACCATGGCGACTAGATTTCCTGCACACCTTTAGAAGGAAATAGAGAACGTTTCTGAACCATAGGGCCATTCCTTGAGCCTTGCTCTTATTGGACTGATTTCTCCTATATGAATATGCCTGAAGTCAATTATGACCACGAATTATGACCAAGAATTCCAGGTTCTAACTGAAATAAATTAGGAGTCTTTTCAACATGATTTCTTTGACCAGGGGAATGGTATTACCTCGAGTGTTTAGGACCACCAAGGAACCTGGGATAGGGTCAAAACTAGATTAGATGAAATGAAACTTGATGATAGCCACAATATCAACAATAATGGTAAAGTATTATACCAGGAGTTCTCCAGGAAGTGTAAATGTTAACTGAAATTTTACCAAGGATTAAGAACCAGAAAATTAAACGTCACACACACACACACACACACACACACACACGGCCACTGGCCAAACTACAAAAATCTGGAGGCTGTGGGCGGACCCCAGAGGCAGGCTTGTTGTCATGCCATTGTTGGGGTCCTGAGCGCTTCCCTTCACCCCAGAGCCGAAGCGGCTCTCCAGGCAGGTGGGTTGGCTTCAGCATTTGCCTCCCCCGCTGGAGCCAGCTCCTGACCTCTGCAGGGTGGGCTCCCGGGCCATATAGCCACCAGCCTTCCCTGGCTCGCTTTTCTACAAGCACTGGATCTGCTGGTCCTGCGGCAGGGGCAGGGAGAAACCCCCGGCCCAGGCCCCCACCCAGCAAGTGTATACAGTGTAAAGAGGTGAGGCGTGTGCCGCAGCGAGGTGCACCTCGATTTACACCGCGGCTGCAGCGCCCGACCTCCCCGTCTTAGG
This sequence comes from Aepyceros melampus, assembly GCA_006408695.1. NCBI lineage: Eukaryota > Metazoa > Chordata > Mammalia > Artiodactyla > Bovidae > Aepyceros > Aepyceros melampus. Next base: position 562,342 of record SJXQ01003488.1, read on the forward strand.
TGAGATGTTGATTTATTATTTCTGAGTAAACTTCTCATGGTAGAAACCAAATTTCCTTTAATATATTACCTATGTATGTACACACTCATGTGAAATGTATGTACTTTGAGGGGAATCTACTTATGTTCCATTGGGAGTCATTCTTTCCTATCGGGAATCTCACCGCTGCTTCGTCTCTTTGGTCGGATTCCTGGCATGTTTTGTTTCCTGTTGTTTAGTAAAGGTGCTTTTTCTGGGATGTACTAAACACACACACACACACACACACACACACACACAAAACAAAACAAAACAAAAAAACCACCTGCCAGGTGGATTCTTTAACCCACCTGCCAATGCAGCAATTGTAAGAGATGTGGGTTCGATTCTTGGATCAGGAAGAGCCCCTGGAGGAGGGCATGGCAACCCACTCCAATATTATTGAATGGAGAATTCCATGGACAGAAGCAGGTTACATATCTCACATTATATTGATATATATAGATCACTAATCTATAACTGTGGATTTCCTTGTGGAATAAAACAGCCTCCCCATACACTTGGGAAGATAAATTTAACATGATCAATATTATTAAAATGCAGTTTTTGTTTTTTTTAAATACACTTTCAAATGGAAAAAAGAGTCATAGATATTACATTTTATTATTGAGTTTTCTGATAAAATAATACAGGTCCATTTAAACCAATATGGAAATATAAAAATCAGTAAAAAATAAAATTAATATCACTGATAATTCTGATTTACAGAGCTCAATTTACCAATATAGTGGTGTGTTTTATTTCAGAATTTTTTCAATGTATAAATGTAATTATAAAATTGAAAAAATGAGTTGTCTCACACTATATATATTTTATCTCAAAATATGCTTTATTCACTCATAGTATTAAGTTATTAGCATTTAATATTGTCATTAAATATTCCTCCAAAGTTTGCTTAATCGATTCATGTTCCAGTGGATGGATTCATCACTGTATACTTAGGCATTTTCCCTATTTCTTTGTCAACTGCATCACTACTAAGAATAATACTGCAATGGATAAGCTTACTCATAAACCTTCACTCACATTCTTTATTTTTCTTTTAGGGTTTTCTTTGTAAATAACGCTCCTACTTTGGGAATATATGCTTCCTATTTTACTGTTGCTCCATCTTAATGAGATTTATTTTATGGAAAATCAATACTTTGTCACTCTGTTCTCACCTGTTTAGATGTTGATATATATATCAACTGGGTATATAGCAATCTGATGATGTGGGCACAATAAATACCATTTTGCAAATGTTTAAAATTTTCTGTGTCCCTGATGTTGAACACTCAAAAAGGCAAAAATCTCATAAAAGTCAAATAGGTTCCATGGAGGCTAGCAAATTGGAGGGAACAGCAAGGGAGGAAAGTGGAGGTGGGAGGCACTGGGAAGGAATATATTGATATTCTACCCTGAAATAGTATAATGTTTCATGGCATATCAACATTTGATTTTTGCATTCCGATAAAGTGAAAAACACTTTTTATATTTCATCAGAGTTTAAATTTTTAAAATGATATGTACAAAAATGATTGCTTTTTATGATAGACAAACCAGAAGTGATATGAAAGGGAAGAAATGTTTTTGTATTTTTTTTAAGAAAATATTATCACTGGTTGTATTCTTATTTTAGATGCTTTAAAGGAATCATGAGGATGTGGCTTTGGAATGAGAATAGACTGTGCTTACATTAAGAATATATATTCAAGTAACCTATTGGATAAGATTTAATATTCCATTATTTTAGTGTTTGGATAAACCTGTATAGTTTTAGTCTTCTGACTCTTTTGGTATCAAAATAGGCTGACAGGATAAATAAAGCACTTTGTTAAATTTCAAGAGAAAATTCAATATCTATTGTCATTTTGAATGGCAAGACATTTATCTTACAAGTTCATATGGTGAATTGAGAATGGAAGGCAAGCCTGGTTACCAAATATGGATTTGTCAATTATGAAAAAGATACCCTAAAAATATAAAGAAAAATAATTGTAATTATCTATGTCCAATATGAAAATTAATCTGTTCAAATTGCTTTTTTTGTTTCCCTGGTCTCCTGTCCTTCTATCTGAAAGAAGCAGGTACTTATAATTACATGCAGTGGTGCACGGGGTCCTTCTTCTCCCTGATACCAAGCTTTAATGAATTTCATTATTCTTTTTTAATTTACATACTCTTGCAAATAAAGATTCCCAAATCATTAACTAATTTGATATGTCTGAAATACCAATTCAATTGTCTAGTCCCCTGAGATTTTCAAATATCTTGTTCAAACACCTCTTAACTTAGTTTCTTAATTAGATACACCGTGATGGATGGGCTTTTATATCATACTCTCAGAAGGACAGTGAATCAGTCTAATTTTTATGACAAGTTAGGAGACATAGATTAGAAGTCATTTAAAGCAATAAAGTCAGAGTTTATAAAAAAATATTTAGGGTCCCATGAATAAATGTTTAATTTATACAGATATGAATATAATAAATGTTAAGAATGCTAATCATATTCTGTTAGTGAATAACAAATATTGCTGAATGAGATCTAAAAATATGTGGTTTGTTTGTTATAAGGAATAAAACTACTTTATAAATATACATCAGGTTTATAGAGAAAGGGATCAAAAACTTAAGGCTTACAATGAACAATACTGTGAAAATTGTTGAGAATTTCAAAGGGCCTATTTTTCTGCTAGTCTCCACAGAGGCTACAAAGCATATGATTTTTTTCCTATATCTTTCCTTTTAATTTTTTATATTTACATTTATGTAAAATGAATATATAATAATATGTCCATGTTAAAAAACAAGATTAAAAAAAGAGTTTCATATGTGTTTTTCTAAAAGCTGTCTATTTTATAATGGTACTATATATGTTTAAGGTTTTGTTATTATTATGATATATATATGAATACCAGAATCTTCTTTGATAAATCATATTTTAGAAAGTTGGATTTAAACTTAAGAATTTTATGCATTTTAAAAAGTTTAACTTGTTTTTGTTAATAAATTTAGTTCTCCCTGGTCACTGAGGGCAAAACAGCAGGCTCTATATAGTGTCACTTTCTACAAATGAATGAGTGCAATGCAGTTGAACATTATGGTAGTGATAACTTTATTGGAAATACTAATCTTGTCATATTATGCCATTTTATGAGGGCCTGGAAAGGAGCAGGCATTCAAAAATTAACTGCTAAAAGAAAGTATCTGAAATACATTCTCATCATCAGGATATTGATTCATTTGTATGTTAATATTTACAGCCTGGCAAAGAATTGCGGTGTTGCTGAAGTGATACATTTATATTTAAAAAGCTAAGATGATTAAAAACACAAAAGCAATTAAGTACCTTAATATTCTCACACATATTTGGTGTAATATAACAACCTATAAACAATGTTTATAGCATGCATTATTTTCTATGAATCTGTTTTAAGTGATACCTCAAGCAAATGATAGCTTTTAAAATATAGCCAATAGACAAATTGTTTAGTTTAAACTTCTAAGTTTGGAATTTCCAGGAATGGCTTATCAGAATCTCTTGGAGAAAATAGGATAATGAGATGTCAAAACATTAAACCAAAATCCAGACTTAAGGTTTAGGTTTTCCCCAGTATTAACTTTATAATTTCTACTTTGGGGTGTTCAGATTCCTTACTCTAGGGAGACTGGGCAAAGACTTCTCATCTATAAAATTCAAGGACTTTTAACTTTTGCTTTTGTTGATTGAATATTTTATTTATATAGTAATCGTATGTGTGTGGAGAGTGAATTTGAACACAGAAAAAATATATATATAGTAGATACCACTTTATATTGAATATAGACACACAGAAAAAATATAAAAAAGACTATGCACATTATATATACAAGGCATTATATGTATATAACATTTTCTACATTTTTCTATATATTATAGTTATAATATATCATATACATGGTATTGTATTGTAGAAATAGACAAAAAAACCTTGCCAACTAAGTCTGAGTGTTGTCAGGGAAGGAGTCTAAGTTTGAGGCAGAGGCTTGATCAGTTATCAGATTTCCTTGTCTGGTAGAAACTTAAACATTAATGCTTTTATGTTGTATGTAAAAACAACTCTTATTGAACCAGTGGAAATGAATAAATTAGAAAAATTTTACCCTACTTGGGAAAATAAGGCCACACAGAGATTCAAATGCAACAAGACACATCTGAGTGCCGTTGAATCCCTGTGCAAGATAAAGAAGACTTTTTTTCTTTATTATTTTTTTAATTTTACTTTACAATACTGTGTTGGTTTTGCCATACATCAACATGAATCCACCATGGGTGTACACGTGTTCCCCATCCTGAACCCCCCTCCCACCTGACCATCTCTCTGGGTCATCCCAGTGCACCAGCCCCAAGCATCCTGTATCCTGCATTGAAGCTAGACTGGCGATTCGTTTCTTATATGATCTTATACATGTTTCAGCCATTCTCCCAAATCATCCCACCCTTGCTCTCTCCCACAGATTCCGAAAGACTGTTCTATACATCTGTGTCTCTTTTGCTGTCTCATATACAGGGTTATCATTACCATCTTTCTAAATTCCATATATATGTGTTAGTATACTGTATTGATGTTTTTCTTTCTGGCTTGCTTCACTTTGTATAATAGGCTCCAGTTTCATCCACCTCATTAGAACTGATTCAAATGTATTCCTTTTAATGGCTGTGTAATACTCCATTGTGTATATGTACCACAGCTTTCTTATCCATTCATCTGCTGATGGACATCTAGGTTGCTTCCATGTCCTGGCTATTATAAACAGTGCTGCAATGAACATTGGGGTACACATGTCTCTTTCAATTCTGGTTTCCTTGGTGTGTATGCCCAGCAGTGGGATTGCTGGGGCATAAGGCAGTTCTATTTCCAGTTTTAAAGGAATCTCCACACTGTTCTCCATAGTGGCTGTACTAGTTTGCCTTCCCACCAACAGTGTAAGAGGGTTCCCTTTTCTCCACACCCTCTCCAGCATTTATTGCTTGGAGACTTTTGGATCATAGCCATTCTGACTGGCATGAAATGGTACCTCACTGTGGTTTTGATTTGCATTTCTCTGATAATGAGTGATGTTGAGCATCTTTTCATGTGTTTGTTAGCCATCTGTATGTCTTCTTTGGAGAAATGTTTATTTAGTTCTTTGGCCCATTTTTTGATTGGGTCGTTTATTTTTCTGGAATTGAGCTGCATAAGCTGCTGGTATATTTTTGAGATTAGTTGTTGTCAGTTGTTTCATTTGCTATTATTTTCTCCCATTCTGAAGTCTGTCTTTTCACCTCGCTTATAGTTTCCTTTGTTGTGCAGAGCTTTAAGTTTTAATTAGATCCCATTTGTTTATTTTTGCTTTTATTTCCAGTATTCTGGGAGGTGGGGCATAGAGGATCGTGCTGTGATGTATGTCGGAGAGTGTTTTGCCTATGTTCTCCTCTAGGAGTTTTGTAGTTTCTGGTTTTCATTTTATTCTTTTGAAATCCTGATCCTTAGTATTGGGTTGGCCAAAAAGTTCGTTCTGATTTTTCTGTAAGTGCTTATGGAAAAACCTGAATGAACTTTTTGCCCAGTCCCTGTCCTGGCAATTCTAGGTTTCCATAGGCATGATGATAGATGCTTTTGTAGAATCATCTCCTCTTGATAATAAAGTAAATAATGATACTCAATAATTTTAAAATAAAAACTGTGATGTCAACAAAAAATTAAATTAGATGCCACAGACCAGTAAAGATATACTCTGTTCAATAATATAAATTGAGTAAAACTTTAGCTAAAGCCTCCCAACCCCCAAATGACTGTTAATTCCAACAGATTTTGGTAGCATATCATTGCTTATTATAAATTCCAACTCTGGGCTTTAGAATAGCATTACATGTTTTGGGGTATTTTATTTGTAAGCAATCAGTATTCCAATGTCAGTGGAAAAAGAGGACTTAAACCTTAGGGAGGAACTATCCCCATATTTTTAAGTCAGCAGAGTGCCTTATGGACTTTACTGCGTGAAGAAGCCAAATGACTCTATTATAGATTAAGCTGGATCCTTGATATGTGAAATATTTACTGGATCTAGATGGATAACCTAAAGTTCAAGAAAGACTACTTTCAGGAGAAGTGTAACTTTATATTTTACCTCTATTACCAAAAAGTGTCCATAAACATTTAACACCAGAAATTTTGAAATTTAAGAAAGAGCACCACGTTTGTGAAGATAGTTGTTCTCTTCAATAAGGTGAATCACTTGGAGAAATGTAATTTAAAAATTAAATATAAATAACTTCCATTATCACATGAGATTTTGAAGGGATTTTAAGAAATAAAGGAAAAGAAATGTATTGGAATAAAATTTTAGTTATCTACATAAATGTAGATACAGAATTTTTGTAACAAAAAATTTTAAAAGGTGTGATTTTATTACTACAAACTACATAAAAAGATATAACTAAATCCAACTTAATGCATTTGTTTGTGTTCACCACCTGCCAAAATTTAGTTATTGAACCCCTAACCCCAATGATAATATTTGGAGGTAAAATGTTAGGAGGTAATTAGGTCATGTAGTGGATCCCTCATGAATGAGATTAGCACACTTCTCCCTGGTGGCTCAGATGGTAAAGCATCTGCCTACAGTGCGGGAGACCTGGGTTTGATTTCTGGGTCAGGAAGATCCTCTGGAGAAGGAAATGGCAACCCACTCCATTACTCTTGCCTGGAAAATCTCATGGACAGAGGAGCGTAGTAGGCTACAGTTCATGGGGTCGCAAAGAGTCGGACACGACTGAGTGACTTCACAAAAAGAAGCCAGGGAGCTGGCTAATTCATTTTTTTTTTTTTTTTTTTTTTTGCCACATAAGGATACAGGGAGAAGTTGGCAGTCTGCAAAGTTGAAGAAGGCTCTCACTAGAACCTGAACTTGCTGGTGAACCCATCTCCACCTTTTGGCCTCCACAACAGTAAGAAATAATTTTGTGTTGTTTATAAGCTGATCAATCTATGCTGCTGCTAAGCTGCTAAGTCGCTTCAGTCGTGCCCGAGTCTGTGTGACCCCATAGATGGCAGCCCACCAGGCTCCTCTGTCCCTGGGATTCTCCAGGTAAGAACACTGGAGTGGGTTGCCATTTCCTTCTCCAAATTTATCTCCATAAGCAACCACTTTTCCCAAAACTTGAGTCTTTCAGTTGGGAGTCAGGGTTTGTCCCAAGATAAACATCACATCCTTCCAAGTAAGGTCATGAAGCAAAGTAATACCTTTAAAAGCTCTAATATATTTATAGACCATCTATAATACTTTGTAATAGTAGTGCAACAGCCCACTCCTGTATTCTTTGTTTTAAATAAATTTATTTAATTGGAGGTTAATTACTTTATAATATTGTATTGGTTTTGCCACACACCAACCTGAATCTGCCACAGGTATACACATGTTCCCCATCCTGAAGCCCCCTCCTTTGTCCCTCCCCATACCATCCCTCTGGGTCATCTCAGTGCACCAGCCCCAAGCATCCAGTATCATTCACTTATATCAAACCTGAAGTGACTATTCATTTCATATATGATATTATACATGTTTCAATGCCATTCTGCCAAATAATCCCACCCTTGCTCTCTCCCACAAAGTCCAAAAGACTGTTCTATACATCTGTGTATCTTTTAGTGTCTGGCATACAGGGTTATTGTTACCATCTTTCTAAATTTCATATATATGTGTTAGTATACTGTATTGATGTTTTTCTTTCTGGCTTGCTTCACTTTGTATAATAGGCTCCAGTTTCATCCACCTCATTAGAACTGATTCAAATGTATTCCTTTTAATGGCTGTGTAATACGCCATTGTGTATATGTACCACAGCTTTCTTATCCATTCATCTGCTGATGGACATCTAGGTTGCTTCCATGTCCTGGCTATTATAGACAGTGCCGCGATGAACATTGGGGTACATGTGTCTCTTTCAATTCTAGTTTCCTTGATGTGTATGCCCAGCAGTGGGATTGCTGGATCATAAGGCAGTTCTATTTCCAGTTTTTAAAGGAATCTCCACACTGTTCTCCATAGTGGCTGTACTAGTTTGCCTTCCTACCAACAGTATAAGAGGGTTCCCTTTTCTCCACACCCTCTCCAGCATTTATTGCTTGGAGACTTTTGGATCATAGCCATTCTGACTGGTGTGAAATGGTATCTCATTGTGGTCTTGATTTGCATTTCCCTGATAATGAGTGATGTTGAGCATCTTTTCATGTGTTTGTTAGCCATCTGTATGTCTTCTTTGGAGAAAGGTCTATTTAGTTCTTTGGCCCATTTTTGATTCGGTCATTTATTTTTCTGGAATTGAGCTGCATAGGCTGCTTGTATATTTTTGAGATTAGTTGTTTGTCAGTTGCTTCATTTGCTATTATTTTCTCCCATTCTGAAGTCTGTCTTTTCACCTCGCTTATAGTTTCCTTTGTTGTGCAGAAGCTTTTAATTTTAATTAGATCCCATTTGTTTATTTTTGCTTTTATTTTTCAGTATTCTGGGAGGTGGGTCATAGTGGATCCTGCTGTGATATATGTCGGAGAGTGTTTTGCCTATGTTCTCCTCTAGGAGTTTTGTAGTTTCTGACCTTACATTTAGATCTTTAATACATTTTGAGTTTATTTTTGTGAATGGTGTTGGAAAGTGTTCTAGTTTCATTATTTTACAAGTGGTTGACCAGTTTTCCCAGCACCACTTGTTAAAGAGATTGTCTTTACTCCATTGTATATTCTTGCTTCATTTGTCAAAGATAAGGTGTCCATAGGTGTGTGGATTTATCTCTGGGCTTTCTATTTTGTTCCATTGATCTATACTTCTGTCTTTGTGCCAATACCATACTTTCTTGATGACTGTGGCTTTGTAGTAGAGCCTGCAGTCAGGTAGGTTGATACCTCCAGTTCCATTCTTCTTTCTCAAGATTGCTAAAGTCAGAAACAAGACACTTAAAGTCAGGAACAAGACAAGGGTGCCCACTTTCACCATTACTATTCAACATAGTTCTGGAAGTTTTGGTCACAACAATCAGATCAGAAAAAGAAATAAAATTTCTTTTTCCAAATTGGAAAAGAAGAAGTAAAATTCTCACTATTTGCAGATGACATGATCCTCTACATAGAAAACCCTAAAGACTCTACCAGAAAATTACTAGAGCTAATCAATGAATATAGTAAAGTTGCAGGATATAAAATCAACACACAGAAATCCCTTGCATTCCTACACACTAATAATGAAAAAATAGACAGAGAAATTAAGGAAACAATTTCATTCACCATTGCAACAAAAAGAATAAAATACTTAGGAATATATCTACTAAAGAAAATAAAGACCTCTATATAGAAAACTATAAAACACTGGTGAAAGAAATCAAAGAGGACACTAATAGATGGAGAAATATACCATGTTCATGGATTGGGAGAATCAATATAGTGAAAATGTGTATACCCAAAGCAATTTATAGAATCAATCCAATTCCTATCAAGCTACCAATGGTATTTTTGACAGAGCTAGAACAAATAATTTCACAATTTGTATGGAAATACACTCCTGTATTCTTGACTGAGGAATCCCATGGACAGAGGAGCCTGAAAGGCTACAGTCCATGGGGATCACAAAAGAGTCCAACAGTTTTAGCCACTAAATAGCAATAGTAGTCCAAACAGACTAAGACAACATCTCAAGCAAGTTCAGTTCAGTTCAGTCACTCAGTCATGTTTGAATATTTTTAACCCCATGGACTGCAACACGCCAAGCTTCCCTGCCCATCACCAACTCCTGGAGCTTACACAAATTTATGTCCATTGAGTTGGTGATGCCATCCAACCATCTCATCCTCTGCTATCCACTTCTCCTCCTGCCTTCAAACTTTCCCAGCATCAGGATCTTTTCTAATGAGTTGGTTCTTTGCATCAGGTTGTCAAAGTATTGGAGCTTCAGCTTCAGCATCAGTCGTTTCAATGATTATTTAGAACTAATTTCCTTTAGGATTGACTGGTTTAATCTCCTTGCAGTTCAAGATACTCTCAAGAGTCTTCTCCAACACCACAGTTCAAAAGAATGAATTCTTCAGTGCTCAGCTTTCTTTATGGTCAAACTCTCACATCCCTACATGCTACTGGAAAAACCATAACTTTGATTAGATGGACCTTTGTTGACAAAGTAATGTCTTTGCTTTTGAATATACTATCTAGGTTGGTCATAACTTTTCTTCCAAGGAGTAAGCGTCTTTTAATTTCATGGCCACAGTCACCATCTGTAGTGATTTTGGAACCCAAGAAAATAAAGTCTGTCACTGTTTCCATTGTTTCCTCATCTATTTGTCATGAGGTGATGAATCAGATGCTATGATCTTAGCTTTCTGAATGTTGAGCTCTAAGCAAACATTTTCCCTCTCCTCTTTCACTTTCATCAAAAGCTTCTTTAGTTTCTCTTCACTTTCTGCCATAAGAGTGGTGTCACCTGCATGTCTGCAGTTATTGATATTTCTCCCAGAAATCTTGATTCTAGTTTCTGCTTCATCCAGCCTGGCATTTCTCATGATGTATTCTGCATATAAGTTAAATAAGCAGGGTGACAATATATAGCATAACTTGACATACTCCTTTCCCAATTTTGAACCAGTCCATTGTTTCATGTCTGGTTCTAACTGTTGCTTCCTGACCTGCATACAGATTTCTCAGGAGGCAGATTAGATGGTCTGGTATTCCCATCTCTTTCTGAACTTTCCACAGTTAGCTGTGATCCACACAGTCAAAAGTTTGGCATAGTCAATAAAGCAGAATTGGATGTTTTTCTGGAACTCTCTTGCTTTTTTGATGATCCAATGGATGTTGGCAATTTGATCTCTCATTCCTCTGCCTTTTCTAAATCCAGCTTGAACAACTGGAAGTTCTTGGTTCACATACTATTGGAGCCTGACTTGGAGAATTTTGAGTATTACTTTACTAGCATGTGAGATGAGTGCAATTGTGCAGTAGTTTGAATATTCTTTGGCATTGCCTTTCTTTGGGATTGGAATGAAAGCTGACCTTTTTCAGTCTTGCAGCCACTTCTGAGTTCCAGATTCACTGACATATTGAGTGCAGTACAGCATCATTTTTTAGGATTTGAAAGAGTTCAACTGAAAGTCCATCTCCTCCACTAGCTTTTTTTGTAGTGATGCTTCCTAAGGCCCACTTGACTTCACATTCCAGGATGTCTGGCTCCAGGTGGGTGATTATACCAGGTAGTGCACCACACAAAATTCTTATGTTTTTGTGAGAACTTATCTGCATTTACAGTTTCAAGATATAGTTTTTAATGTGAAACTATGAGGTCCCTAACTTGGAAGCATATACAGCTTGAAGCTATTGCTAAATCCTTTCTCTGGCTTCTGTGAAATATTGTCATTAAGGCTGCACCAGGTGGAGCTGGAGGCAACCTGAGCACAGTGGTTATTTGCTACAGCTCATCCCATCCTGCTGCACAAACAAGCTTGCATTCAGTCTCATAGGGCCAGCTTACTGAGTGGAACTGTTGTCTTTAGAGTTGGCACTGTTATGTTCTCCTTATACAGATAGAGTTGGCTACTATAAATTATTTTCTAACAAATATTTGCATTTGTTATAATTCCAGAGAGCCTAGTATTGGAGTTTATCACACTGCAGTGAAATATTTAACAATTGAGTTCTGGTTTTGCACCTGAAATATATTCAAATATTTAATGCATAGTAAAATACTTAAAAGAAAGTATATTGTATTAACTTTCCTGGAAAATTTAATAGCTATAAATGTCTTCATATGGGAAAATGTCTAAATAAAATAAATATGTTTTTTATATTATCAATTATAGGTAATTTTTCATGAGCATTTGCATAATTCTTTGGCTTATAGGTTAAGATACAAGTGAGCATCTTTGGAAGAAAAACGTTATTTCTATATTTGTATATATTGTTATTAAATCTCATCTACTTCTCTATTTCATCTTCCAAATAATTTATAGCTTTCATATGTTACAAGTAATGTGTCTTTTCTTCCTGTCTCCTATTTAAAAATTTTCTTTGAAAGTTTAGAGTTTGCTTTAAAAATATCTCTTATGAAAATTCACAAGTAGCTCAGGCTTATCTATAAACTTACATCACTCATGTCAGTCAACAAGTCTTTACACTTAAGAAAATCAATAGGTAAACATCTGGACTTACTTAATAAGTAAATTATGACATAATTATTTACTTATTTTTTTAAAATGCCACATTTTAGCTCTCTTTTATCATGCTATTTAAATAGATGACAAAAGTTAACTATGTTTCATGGCCTAAAGACTTAAATATAAGACATGACATCCTAAAACTCAGAACATAGGTACAAACATTCTCTGACATAAACTGCAGCATTTTCTTAGTCAGTCTCACAAGTCAAAAGAAATAAAAGGAAAAATAAACAAATGGGACCTAATCAAACATTTAAGATTTGCACAACAAAGGATACCATAAACAAAACAAAAACACAACCTATGAACTGCTAGAAAAAATGTGTAAATTATGTAACTGACAAGGACTTATTTTCCAATATTATAAATGGCTTATATGACTCAGTAACAAAGAAACAAACAACTTAATCAAAAATAGACAGAAACTCTAAATAGATATTTCCCAAAAAAAGACATACAGATGACCAGTAGGCACATGAAAAGATACTCAACATCAGTAATGATTAGAGAAATGCAAATGAAAGCTACAATGAGCTACCACTTCATAACAGCCATCATCAAGTCTACAAATAAATACTGGAGAAAATGTGTATATAAAAGAGTGTGGAGGAAAAGGAACCCTACTATGTTGTTGGTGTAAATGTCAATTGGTATCAGTTCAGTTCAGTTCAGTCACTCAGTCGTGTCCAACTCTTTGCGACCCCATGAATAGCAGCACGCCAGGCCTCCCTGTCCATCACCAACTCCCGCGGTTCACTCAGACTCATGTCCATTGAGTCCATGATGCCATCCAGCCATCTCATCCTCGGTTGTCCCCTTCTCCTCCTGCCCTCAATCCCTCCCAGCATCAGGGTCTTTTCCAATGAGTCAACTCTTCACATGAGGTGGCCAAAGTACTGGAGCTTCAGCTTTAGCATCATTCCTTCCAAAGAGATACCAGGGCTGATCTCTTTCAGAGTGGACTGGATGGATCTCCTTGCAGTCCAAGAGACTCTCAAGAGTCTGCTCCAACACCACACTTCAAAAGCATCAATTCTTCAGTGCTCAGCCTTCTTCACAGTCCAACTCTCACATCCATACATGACCACAGGAAAAACCATAGCCTTGACTAGATGGACCATAGTCGGCAAAGTAATGTCTCTGCTTTTGAATATACTATCTAGGATGGTCATAAATTTTCTTCCAAGGAGTAAGTGTCTTTTCATTTCCTGGCTGCAGTCACCATCTGCAGTGATTTTGGAGCCCCCAAAAATAAAGTCTGACACTGTTTNAAAACTGATCTTTTCCAGTCCTGTGGCCACTGCTGAGTTTTCCAAATTTCCTGGCATATTGAGTGCAACACTTTCACAGCATCATCCTTCAGGATTTGAAACAGCTCCACTGGAATTCCATCACCTCCACTAGCTTTGTTCATCATGATGCTGTCTAAGGCCCACTTGACTTCACATTCCAAGATGTCTGCCTCTAGATTAGTCATCATATCATCATGATTATCTGGCTCGTGAAGATCTTTTTTGTACAGTTCTTCCGTGTATTCTTGCCACCTCTTCTTAATATCTTCTGCTTCTGTTAGGTCTATAACATTTCTGTCCTTTATTGAGCCCATCTTTGCATGAAATGTTCCCTTGGTATCTCTCATTTTCTTGAAGAGATCTCTAGTCTTTCCCCTTCTGTTCTTTTCCTCTATTTCTTTGCATTGATCGCTGAAGAAGGCTTTCTTATCTCTTCTTGCTATTCTTTGGAACTCTGCATTCAGATGCTTATATCTTTCCTTTTCTCCTTTGCTTTTCACCTCTGTTCTTTTCACAGCTATTTGTAAGGCCTCCCCAGACAGCCATTTTGCTTTTTTGACATTTCTGTCCTTTATTGAGCCCATCTTTGCATGAAATGTTCCCTTGGTATCTCTCATTTTCTTGAAGAGATCTCTAGTCTTTCCCCTTCTGTTCTTTTCCTCTATTTCTTTGCATTGATCGCTGAAGAAGGCTTTCTTATCTCTTCTTGCTATTCTTTGGAACTCTGCATTCAGATGCTTATATCTTTCCTTTTGTCCTTTGCTTTTCGCCTCTGTTCTTTTCACAGCTATTTGTAAGGCCTCCCCAGACAGCCATTTTGCTTTTTTGTATTTCTTTGCCATGGGGATGGTCTTGATCCCTGTCTCCTGTACAATGTTTGGAAGACAGCATGAATGTTCCTCAAAAAACTCCATATACTCCAGCAATCCTATTCTCTGAGTATATATCTTGATAAAATTACAATTCTAAAAGATGCATGCACCTCTATGTTCATAGAAGTACCATTTATAATAGTGAAGACAGGTAAACAACCTTAATATTTATCAACAGACAAAGAGATAAAGAAGATGTGGTACATATAAAATGGAATATCACTCAGTCATAACAAAGAATGAAATAATACCATTTGCAACTACATAGATGGACCTAGAGATTATCATACTGAACAAAGTAAGTTGGAAAGACAGTGTCTTTATGATATCACTTATCTGTGGGACCTAAATAAAATGATACAAATGAATTTATCTATGAAACAAACTCATAGTCCTGTGGTTACCAAGGATGGGAAGGGCACAGAGGATGGTTAGACTGAGAGTTTTGGACTAACAGATGTAAACTATTATATACAGAGTGGATTAACAACAAGATTCCATTATATATCACAGAGAACTATATTCAGTATCTTTCATTAAACAATAATGGAAAAAGTTATGAAAAATAATGTATGTATATGTAAAATTTAATCACTTTGCTGTATACCAGAAATTAATGCAACATTGTAAATAGCTCTACTTCAATAAAAAATTTAAAAAATAAATAAATAATATTTTAAAGCATTAAAAATGGCCATATTTCTAGAATATACCAATCATATAATTAATATTTTACAAAATTCCACTTGCATCAGCCCTTGTCCATGTTAAGCTAATCCGTAACTCAGCAGTGAATTTTCCTGTTTACATAAGTCAGATCATCTTACAGTCTGCCCAAGGCCCCTCAGAATCAACTTCCTACTCTGTTTCCCTGATTTTTTTCTTGATATTTATCACAATTAACATAATATAATTTTATTTTATTTTTGCCTGCTTAAGAACTGAATCCATTTCTAGAGTATAAGCTCCAAGAAGGAATTTTTATGTTTTGTTCAATGCTACAGTGTTAATGCCTGGAGATGAATCTGACATATAGCAAGCAAGGTTTCAATAAACATTTGTTGTGTGCATGCTAAGTCACTTCAATCGTGTCTGACTATTACTCTTCTTATTCACTTCCTTTCTTACAGTAAGGATTCTGGGATTCTACTGGGATTGCATCTTTCTAAAGGTAAAGGTAAAGCTCCTCACCCTTGACTCTTGACCCTTTTTGCCCCATTCACACCTGGTGGTGGTGACTCCTGCAGTTGTTAAAAACAGATTCTGCTTCATTTCTTCTGGATTCTTTTCAACTGCTATCACCTCTGCTAAAGAGCTCTTTGTTAAATCTCTTTCATCTTGTTTAACTTTCTGTTAAACCCTTTTGAGATTGCCATCTGTTTCCTGCCTGAATCCTCTCTGCTAGAAACGTATTGGGATATTGAAACTGCATATGAATAGTAAGAGAAAGTCAATGTAACAGTGAATATAGGTACAATGTCAGATAAGTTATTTCCTTGTCAGATATCAGTGACTTACTGTACAAATTTAGAAAAGCGCTTAAATACTCTGGGACGTCAGTTTCTCCATTTATCAAATGAAGTCATTGGCAAAACACTTTCCAGCCCCTTTCAATTGTCTAATGCAAATTATTTAAGTGAAGAAAAATACTATACAAGACTGTATGCCTGCTGATTGTCTTAACTTTACTAAATGGTACAGAGACCCATTAATGTCTTGGGAGACATTAACTCTAACTCTTCACTCAAGAGTTTTTTAGTATCATATTTTACTCTTTTTCCATGACTTCATGGTAGGAGCAATGTACTTTTTTACAAGCTGACTCTGAGATTCATCATGTTTCATGTTTGGGCCCAGGTGGCACAGTGGTAAAGATCTACCTGCCAGTGCAGGAGATGCAAAAGACATTGGTTTGATCCTGGGTTGGGAAGATCTGCTGCAGTAGGAAGTGGCAATCCACTCCAGTATTCTTACCTGGAAAACCCCATGGACAGAGAAGCCTGGTGGGCTGCAGTCCATGGGCTCACAAAGAGTTGAGCATGAATGAGTGACTGAGCATTAAATGTTTAAGCCAGTGAAATACCTTTGGCCACCTGATACAAAGAGCCAGCTCATTGGAAAAGACCCTGATGCTGTCTGCGAAAGATTGAAGGCAGGAAGAGAAGGGATGACAGAAGAAGAGATGGTTGGCTGGCATCCCTGACTCAATGCACATGAGTTTGGGCAAGCTCTAGGAAATGGTGAAGGACAGGGAAGACTGGTGTGCTGCAGTTCACGGGGTTGCAAAGAGTCAGACACGGCTGAGGGACTGAACAACAATAATGAGAAAAGATTTATTAAAAGTGCCTGGCTATGAAAACAGTATGTCTTGCTGCTATGAAAATAACATGTCTCAGACAGTCACATGTTCAAGAAAAAAATGTGGAGTCATACGGAGTAGATCTGAATCCCAACAGAAATTTGAAGCTAAAAGCAGCTAAAACATGTAACCTGAGGTGAAACTGGCTGACAGTTCCATATGAGAAAAGTGCCTGCTTGTTACTTTAAGCCAGTGATAAAGCCAGTGATGTAGTGGCAATGTAAATTGGTGCGACCATTACAGAAAACAGTACAGAGTTTTCTCAAAATACTAAAAACTAGGGCTATCGTATAATCTAGCAATCCTGCTTCTGGTTAATATCCAAAAGAATTGAAATCAGGACCTCAGAGAGAGAACCGCAGCCCCACGTCCCACGCCCATTGCAGCTTAAATACCCATTGATAGATGAATAAAGAAAATGTGAGGCACCCATATAATGAAAATATTGCTCAGCTTTAGTAGCAGGAATAGTGTTAGTTGTTCAGTGGTGTCTGGCTCTTTGTGACCCCATGGAGTGTAGCTCGCCAGGCACCTCTGTCCATGGGATTCTTGGCAAGAACACTGGCGTGGGTTGCCATGCCTGTCTACATGGGATCTTCCCAACAATTTTAAACAGAAGGAAACTCTGCCTTATATGATAATATGAATGACCGTGGAAGACATTATAAGTGAGATAAGCCAGACACAGGATTCCACTGGCATGGTTTATAAGAGGTAGCTAAATAGTCAAACTCATAGAAACTGTAGAAACAGCTACATAGAATTGTAGCTGCCAGGGACTAAGGATGAAGAAGTGAGAGGTTATTCAACAGGTATAAATTTGCATCTAGATAAAATGAACACCGACTCAATGGACATGGGTTTGGGTAGACTCGAGCAGTTGGTGATGGGCAGGGAGGCCTGGCCTTTTTCGGTTTTGAAAGTTTCTGTAATGTTTGTATTAATAAATACAAGATAGCTGGATTCTCATATTTCTTTCTACATTCAGTCCATTGTATATTTTTAAGCTCAAGCATATGAAGAGAATCTTAACACAGACAAGTAATTTGAAAAGTTAGAAGTTTCTAAAGCTTTTTCAGGTAATTATAGATATTTTCCTTTGATACAATGTCAAAACTTACTAAGTGGTATCTTCTTAGATGTTAATTTCAATAAGAAACCTGAAACCATATTCATATACTTTTTGTAATTTATTACATTAAAATTCATTGGTCTATCTTGTATATTGAATGGATCGTTTCCAGATGAGTGGTTTTCTAACATCCTCCATTGGTCATTTAAGGAAATATCAGTCCACAGAATAATGCAAATATATTTAAAAATTACATTAAAAAGTGTTTGCAATGTATAACTTAAATAGACACAAACTATATAATAATCATTGTCCATAAGACAAGAAGGAGATCACTAAAGTATATTCTTGTAAGATTATACAAATTATGAATAGTGGTATACTACGTTTTGATGGTGAAATGTAGTGAAAAACTAGTAGTAGTAGAAAAATGTAGTGTAGAATAGTAGTAAAAACTTCATCTATTGTTGTAGTCTTTTCTAGTTACCCAATCAGTTATACTGATTTTTATATGCATAAAAATTAAGATAGTTATATCTTCCTTATAAATCATCCCCTCTGTTTAACATTTTCCTCTTAATCCACAGTACTTTTCTTATTTTAAAATCTACCATGTCTAGTGTTAATGTTACTTCTTATGCATTTTATGAATCAGTTTGATAAAATGTATCTTTTGATCCTTTTAGATTTAAATGTATTAATTTTAAAAGTATTTTTTTATGTAGACAACTTACATCTTAGCCCTTTTTTCCCCCATTATGATAATGTCTGCCTTGCTCATGGAGTTTAAACCTTTTATATATAATATTAATATCACCATGACTGAGTTTAAATATACAATCTGATTTTTATTTCTTATTTTTACCTTTGTTATTCGATCTAGTTTTTCCTCTTTCTCTGCCTTTACATGAATTCATTTAATATTTTTAAAGCATGGTATTTTCTTTGTTACTATTAGCTTAGTAACTATATATTTGGTTTTTTTTTTTCTTTTTACCATTGCTTGGCTTTACAAAGTGCATTTTTTTAAAACACATTTGCTACATTTCAAATAAATATGGTAAATCAATAAAGGACTAAAGCAATATCAAAGTTTGATTAATAATCAGAAAAATTGTTTAGAAATCATCTTTATTTGCATCACATTTGTCTTGAGAAAGTTTAGTTCAATATTCTTTTATTATCACTCACCTTAGGAGATTATAAAAGTCTTGAAATACATATTTTCACAAAATTCTTCTTAGTGTGTCAGTGAATACTCATTACATTTATATAATTTTATTAATATGAGATTTATTTTAATATGTCTACTTTCTGTCAAATTAACTTTTTAGTGGCATATTTTTCTATAAGTCTATTCCAAATGATATTCATTTTAAGTAAAACCCTACCAAATCATGCAGCAAATTTCTGACAACTTTATCTAGGGCTGACAATGAGGTAATGGTTGTAGCAAACATCAAAAACTACTTTGGACCTAAACTCAAGTGACAAACTAAACTCATGTGAATCCAGACCAAAGATGTGCTCATATTTGTGTAATTGAAATATAGAAGAGCTAGTGATTAGAGATTGAAAGATAAGAATAACCCAACCCGAATTAAATTGGAACACAGAGTGACATGAGCACAGAATTAGAAGGCAGGTTGAATGCTAAACAAAGACTTTTTAGCATCATCAAGAAAGTCACCAAAATATTCTCTCTGTGGGACATTTGTAGCAATAGCTAGCCTTGTACCAATGGAATAACAATATATATAAGCCATAAAAAAGAACAAAAGGTGCAACTTACCAGAAGATATATGCTCAGTATATAAAACCCAAGGAAAAATACAGCCTTGATTCCATGCTTCAAAAGGTAGCCTCATTAATCTGTGAATAGGAAAAAAAAAAGAGGCAAATAAGTCAGAGAGTATTTCTTTAAAGGGATAAAGCAAAGTCACAGGAAAAAGAACTTCTTTTGCTACCATTTCTATATAAAATATTATGGAAAGAAACCCCAAATAGAAATCTTTTACAATTTATATCTTAAGAAGAGATATACCTCCAGCTACTTAGGTCTTTATATTACAAAAAGTTATTTTTTTTAATAGAACAGCAAGATATCATATCTGAAATACTCCTTATTTAAATGTGGAAAAAACAAACTAAAAAGTAGCTAAGATTGTAAGAGTTAGCAAATTATTTGTATACATGTTGAATTTATTTTATGATATGGACATTATCACAAATGCCCTTAAGAATTATCTGCAAATGAAAAGTGGACACTTACTGGCAACTGGTGAGCCGAGCTGGTGTCTAAAGTAGTTGATCTACCACATAATTTATAAATTATCTTAGAGACTTTTTTTTTCTCCCATCACTTTGATTTCCATTTTCTGGGTTAGAGTCTGCGGAAGAACAGCTGAAGACCACGCAACGATTGTGCCTCCCTCTCTGTGGCCTGAGCTGTGGGAGTTATAGCCCATCTTCAGTGGCATTCTCACCAGTGTCTGGGTGCTGTTGTCCTCAGCGGGGTCTGCTGGGCAAGTACGGAGGGCATCTGCCACCTTGGGACTAAGCTGGCACCTCTGATGGGTAGAGCAGCAGTCACTTCAGGAGCTGGGGCAGGCGGCTCACCCTAAACTCCTCCTTGCGTACATCCTTCTCAGCTGCAGCCTGCCCCTCCTATACCACCTGTTGAGGATCTTGGCTCCGGTAAAGAGCATGTGGGATGAGTGCAAGACGCACGTAGGACTCACGGGAGAGGGAACCACGCATGCACAGAACTCCCCGGGTCAGTGTCTATCACATCAGACCCACAGAGTGAGCTCCTTTGCTGTTGTAAGGATGGCGGTGTCCACACAGCACAGAGACTAGTGTGTGTTACAGGGGGCAGGGGTAGGCAGGTTCACAGAACATGCCTCTCATGCCAGTGGACAGCCCTGGGGTTGGGAATCACTCTGAGTCGAGGCTCCTAGAGAGCTGGTTGCCTGGCTCAGGTGAGAGGATTCCAGGAGCGAGGTGCCCAGCACATACAGGAAAGAAGAAAATGGAAGTATTAAAAAATGGTATATGAGGTGCTTGTGTCCTATCCGTAACCCTTAGAAGAAAGAGATCGGTGGATATCAGTGATCAGGTTGTTTTGTTAGTTGCTAAATAAAGTTTTGAGTTCCAACATATTTCCTATTTTTCCTATAGCGTTTCCAAAATTAGGGGAAAGGACACATACATTTATTTGAAAAACATGAATAATCTAATAAGCATAGAAATGAATAAGCAGTTTACACACAAATTAACATAATGATGCATAAATTCACATGAAGTTAAATTAATGCAAGTCAAAAGAGCATTTATAATGTGTAAACATATAAAATATTAATAATCTCTAGTGCAACCTTTTTAAAAAAATATCAGGATAATTAAACTTTGTGAAATGTAAAATATCATGTATTTCCTGGCCTATCAGTTTCATAATTAGGAATGTCCTCTTCTCATATATACTAAGAAATATATAAAATGTTTATTTCAGCTAAATTATTAGTAGCCAAAAAAGAAACAACTTAATTATTCTGTAAAATTTTACACAGTCTATGCAACTATTATAAATAATTTAATAATTATAAAAACACCAAAACAAAGTATTTCAATAAAATGAGTAAATTATTATATCCTGTTAAAAATCATCTTGCCAAGGATGTTCAGAGCTAGATGTTCAGATGCTAAGAAACCTGGGTAGGAGGGTAATATTTCTATTCAATATTCCTTGATTCATTTACTCATGATATTAACAGTAATATAGTTGAGTCTTGCACAACAAGGGTTTGAACTCTTCTGGTCCATTTATAGGCAGATTTATTTCAGTAAATATAGTACTCCTACTTTCAGTTTATAGCTATTCAAGTGTGGGGAAATTGGTGCGTTGGATTAGAAATCACAGCATGTGGAATCAAAAGAACTAGGGTTTGAGTCCTGATTCTCTCCGTTTTATGTCATTTCCTGTTTTTTGGTGAATAATCTATCAATTCCTTAGTTTTTTGAGTCAGAGACTGTGAGCTGGCATGGAGGGTACCTGCAGCCTCAGACCAGGCTGCCCCCTCAGGAAGGTGGAGCAGCAATAAATTCAGGAGCTAAGGCAGCCCATTAACCTTTAATTCCTTCTTGGTGACAACCTTCTTAGCCACAGCCTGCCCTTCCTTTACCACCAGTTGGGGATCTGGGCTCAAGTAGAGAGCCCATGGGGGCACACTTGGGATCCACATGGGACTTGGTGGGTGCTCATGGGAGAGGGAACCGCACACAGGCAGAACTCCCTGGGTCAGCATCTGTCAGGTTGGTGGCACAGGGCAAGTTCTCTTGTTGTAAGGATGGTGGTACCACAATGCACAGGGAGTTAGTGTTACAGGGAGCAGGGGTAGGCACCATCACAGAAGAGACCTCTCATGCAGGCAGTTAGCCCTGGCTGGGGTCAAGAACCATCACAAGCTGCAGCTTCCAGAAAGCCACCTGGGTTAGATACCCTGGTTGAGAAAGTAGATTCCTGCATGCATCCTGCAACTAGGACTCAGCACAGCCAAAATAAATAAGTAAAAAAAAAATAATAATAATATATATATATATTAAAGGTCATCGACATTTCATTTATTAATGAATTCATATCATCTCTTTACTCTTAGTAAAGCACTAAGCTAAATACTACTCATAAAAGAAAAATTCACTCTTTTTACGTGTCTATTCTGCAGTGTCTCATAGAGCACAACTGGTACTGATAAACAAAGAATGGAAAGTAACCTTCTTTTGAAGAAACTGCAAACCCCCCACCCCTTTGGAGTATATCAGGGAAAAAAAAAAATACAGTGGTTTCCTTCTAGGCACAGCTAGCACAGTGTTCTCACAGAATTCCTGTTGGGCCAAGAATACAAAAGCTACTTTACAGTTCTTGCTGCCAGTCCCATTAGCCAGGCACCATTAGGTAGGATACACCCTGACAACTTTACTCATAAATGTTAGAACTTGGGAAAGATTGATGCAAATATAAGCATATGATTGAATCAATATGCTTTCTTATTTTCTCTGTAACTTTATTTATAAAAGTTGAAATAAATGCATTAGTATAGCAATTGGAAGCTCATTATGAAATACTCTGTATATTTAGAACTTTAAAATCTTTTCACTTTTATTTGTAGGTTCTATGGAAGAAAGACTGTCGATCATTGCTCAGCTAACAACTTTCTGATGTTTAACAACAGGCACTCATTTCACACGGTAGTAAAGTAATGCTAAAAATTCCCCAGCCAAGCTTCAGCAATACGTGAACCGTGAACTTCCAGATGTTCAAGCTGGTTATAGAAAAAGCAGAGGAACCAGAGATCAAATTGCC
The DNA here is from genome assembly GCA_006408695.1 of Aepyceros melampus. Classification (NCBI taxonomy): domain Eukaryota; kingdom Metazoa; phylum Chordata; class Mammalia; order Artiodactyla; family Bovidae; genus Aepyceros; species Aepyceros melampus. The sequence goes on from SJXQ01003488.1 coordinate 585,533, forward strand.
AACATCCGCTGGATCATGAAAAAGCAAGAGAGTTCCAGAAAAACATCTATTTCTGCTTTATTGATTATGCCTAAGCCTTTGCCTGTGTGGATCACAATAAACTGTGGAAAATTCTGAAAGAGATGGGAATACCAGACCACCTGACCTGCCTCTGGAGAAATCTGTATGCAGGTCAGGAAGCAACAGTTAGAACTGGACATGGAACAACAGACTGGTTCCAAATAGGAAAAGGAGTACGTCAAGGCTGTATATTGTCACCCTGCTTATTTAACTTATATAAAGAGTACATCATGAGAAACGCTGGACTGGAAGAAACACAAGCTGGAATCAAGATTGCCAGGAGAAAGATCAATAACCTCAGATATGCAGATGACACCACCCTTATGGCAGAAAGTGAAGAGGAACTAAAAAGCCTCTTGATGAAAGTGAAAGAGGAGAGTGAAAAAGTTGGCTTAAAGCTCAACATTCAGAAAACTAAAATCATGGCATCCGTTCCCATCACTTCATGGGAAATAGATGGGGAAACAGGGGAAACAATGTCAGACTTTATTTTTTGGGGCTCCAAAATCACTGCAGATGGTGATTGCAGCCAGGAAATTAAAAGACGCTTACTCCTTGGAAGGAAAGTTATGACCAACCTAAATAGCATAATCAGAAGCAGAGATATTACTTTGTCAACAAAGGTCCATCTAGTCAAGGCTATGGTTTTTCCAGTGGTCATGTGTGGATGTGAGAGTTGGACTATAAAGAAAGCTGAGTGCAAAAGAGTTTATGCTTTTGAACTTTGGCATTGGAGAAGACTCTTGAGAGTCCTTTGGACTGCAAGGAGATCCAACCTGTCCATCCTAAAGGAGATCAGTCCTGGGTATTCATTAGAAGGACTGATGCTAAAGCTGAAACTCCAATACTTTGGCCACCTCATGCAAAGAGTTGACTCATTGGAAAATACTCTGATGCTAGGAGGGATTGGGGGCAGAAGGAGAAGGGGACGACAGAGGATGAGTTGGCTTGATGGAATCACTGACTTGATGGACATGAGTTGAGTGAACTCTGGGAGTTGGTGATGGACAGGGAGGCCTGGCGTGCTGCAATTCATGGGGTCACAAAGAGTCAGACATGACTGAGCGACTGAACTGAACTGAAGAATACATTTGTTTTATGTTGAGACTATCACGGAATAAAGCATGTTTATGGTAGTCTGTTTCAAATGCAAGAGCAGGATGAGAGCAGTAGAATATGCGTTCTAATGACTTTGGTATAGTTGTAATTTTTGCACTCGCAGATAAGAGAATTCCCAGTGTCTGTTTGAAGCATTTAATTCTGGTTCCCAGGAAAGCATATTTCCCAAAACTGACTTTAAGCTATGTAAAAATTAATAACAGAAACCTTAAATAAAGAGAGTCTGGAGATCAGAAGTGGGAGCTCTGATGCCCTGCAACATAGCAGAGCCCAACAAGAGGAAGAAAGACTTCATTCCTCGCAAGACTCAGCCAATGAAAAGCCATAGACTCTTTGTTTACTACAGCCCTCCCACTTCCCTCTATAAAAGCCTTCTCCTTCCCCATGCTGTGTGGGTCTTGGGTGTGGCTTAGTGTTGCAGACCTTGAATAGCAATTCTCCAAAGATCTCAAATAAACCCATCTTTGCTGGAGAAATATCTGGCAGGCTATTTATTTCAGGTCAACAGCACTGTATCCTTTACTTTTTCTGCTCTATCTCATGGGATCTGAATTTGATATTTGGACAAATTTATTTGGGCATTGAGGGACTAAGAAGGAGTAAAAGAGAAAATCACCTTTAAATAATGCTTTGCCTGCCTTCTCTACCATAGTTTTCAGATATGTTTTCTAAAGACTTTATCTGAAAAGTACCTTTATTTAGCTTTATTTTGATTAAAGTTTAGTAGTAGTATCAATAAAATAGAATAATTGAATAGACAGTAGCAGCTGAAGAGGAGCAGAATATGTCATTCCAAACATGCCTCTTGGGCATGAGGATTATTTTGAGTTGTTTATTTTTAAAGAAACAACAGGCATAGGAAGAGCTCTGAAAATGCGTAGTAAAGTTACCCTTTTGTAAGAAAGATTTATAAGGGAAATCTCTATTTGTAAGAGTGTCTCTGCACCAGGGAAAGAGTACGATTCTAAATTTCTAGAAATTCTTTATCAATGAAGAAGATTTAAATCTGCATTAACAGTCTTACTTTCATTTACTGTGCTTTTCTTGATAGCTTTCCAGGACTGCCACCTCCCACCAGAGGATCTTCTCTTTTAGATGGAGATAGTATTTAAGGTGGTAGCTTGAGCCATTTGGGAGAGTTATTCAGTTTTCCTGGGAATCTTCCATGTAGACAGTAGGTACATATGTTATCAAACTTGTTTTTCTTCCATTGATTGGTCTAGAATCTAGAAGGATAGAGGGAAAATTTTTTTTTTCCTTTACATAGAACAAGATCAAAAGAATGATTAAAAAGGGAAGGAAATCAGCAGCTTTTGTTTCATCAGTAAAGAAATCTTATCTCAGAAATTAATTATGTTTTGCATATATATCTGTAATCAGCATTTCTTTAACCTGTAATCTTTAATGAAACTATAAGAATATTGCTACCTTGTGATTTAATCATTGGGAAAATGTACATGGTAAACAAGCTTCCTTTGCTTGCTGTGTCTTTGCTAACACTGAGAGAAAGTTTTGCATTTTGCATTTGTTTTAAATTTTTTATACCTATTTGAATTTTTGTACTGCTGATTATTTTTAAATAGTCTACAGAAGGATTTATCCTGAGCACTTACATTTTTCTTATTTATTTAGCCACTAGTATACCCAGAGCCTTTGTGTGGATCACAATAAACTGTGGAAAATTCTGAGAGAGATGGGAATAACAGACCACCTGACCTGCCTCTTGAGAAATCTGTATGCAGGTCAGGAAGCAACAGTTAGAACTGGACATGGGACAACAGACTGGTTCCAAATAGGAAAAGGAGGATGTCAAGGCTGTATATTGTCACCCTGCTTATTTAATGCAGAGTACATCATGAGAAACGCTGGACTGGAAGAAACACAAGCTGGAATCAACATTGTCAGAGAAATATCAATGACCTCAGATATGCAGATGACACCACCCTTATGGCAGAAAGTGAAGAGCAACTCAAAAGCCTCTTGATGAAAGTGAAAGAGGAGAGTGAAAAAATTGGCTTAAATCTCAACATTCAGAAAATGAAGGTCATGGCATCTGGTCCCATCACTTCATGGGAAATAGATGAGGAAACAGTGGAAACAGTGTCAGACTTTATTTTTTGGGGCTCCAAAATCACTGCAGATGGTGACTGCAGCCATGAAATTAAAAGACACTTACTCTTTGGAAGAAAAGTTATGACCAACCTAGATAGCATATTCAAAAGCAGAGACATTACTTTGCCGACTAAGGTCTGTCTAGTCAAGGCTATGGTTTCTCCAGTAGTCATGTATGGATGTGAGAGTTGGACTGTGAAGAAGGCTGAGTGCCAAAGAATTGATGCTTTTGAACTGTGGTGTTGGAGAAGACTCTTGAGAGTCCCTTGGACTGCAAGGAAATCCAACTAGTCCATTCTGAAAGAGATCAGCCCTGGGATTTCTTTGGAAGGAATGATGCTAAAGCTGACGCTCCAGTACTTTGGCCACCTCATGCGAAGAGTTGACTCATTGGAAAAGACTCTGATGCTGGGAGGGATTGGAGGCAGGAGGAGAAGGGGATGACAGAGGATGAGATGGCTGTATGGCATCACTGATTCAACAGATATGAGTCTGAGTGAACCGAGGGAGTTGGTGATGGACAGGGAGGCCTGGAGTGCTGCGATTCATGGGGTCGTAAAGAGTGGGACATGACTGAGTGACTCAACTGAACTGAACTGATACTCAGAAGAGTATTGGAAGATATTCCTTAAGGATATGTTTTTATTAAAGTGTGATGTTTATATATTAAAATTCTATGTAAAATGAATTCTGATGAGATGACAAAGACATTGATATGTTAACTAAAACTGAAATTTTAAAAAGAAAATTGGGTAATTACACTTCAACACAAAATGAGAAGTAAATTAAAGAAGTCAAGAGGTTTGATAGTTCTTGTTCTAATTGAAGTTACTAGGAAGAGAAGAAGCTGCAAACATTAATCTGATAAAGATGTGGCTTAAAAAACCTGTTTAATCTTTAAATGCACATGAATAAAATATTAAGAAAGAAGCAAGTAATATTATATTTTCTTTTACTATTTTTCTTTACTGAAGCTATGATGTACTAGAAAAATAGCTTTATACTTTATTTTTTTTTTGTTATGGTGTGTCTTCCAGACTAACTTAATTAGTTACTTATATTCTAGACTTTTAAGCTTTATTTAGTAGGGCATCATTTAATAATAAAAGACACTTGAAGTATGAAAATAAAAATCAACCTTAACTTACTCTTGCATAGCTAGCTAGCTAAGTTGCTTCAGTCGTGTCCGACTCTCTGTGACCCCATGAACTGTAGGCTGCTGGGCTCCTCTGTCCATGGGATTCTCCAGGCAAGAATACTGGAATGGGTTGCCATGCCCTTCTCCATACTCTTGCATAGTCTCACTTAAAAATAAATTTAAAGAAAAACTCACACTTACTTGTTCTACATATAATTTGTGTGGATTGACTTTTAATATAAATTTTATAATACTGCTTTTACGACCTTCGTGTTAAAAGTAAGGAATCTGAGGAAAAAAGAGGTCAGCATTTGTCCACAATTTCACAGTGAACAATCAGTCAGTCAAAAAACTTGTGTAATCTGGCTACAAAACTGTGTTACAACCACTATGCTATTTTGCTATAACCACCCTACAATTTCTCAATATATTACAAGTGATGTTTTTTGCACACAAATACTGATGAAAACATCTTTGATATTGGTTTCCTATTTTCATTTTAATCAAATATGTTAACACTACATAGCACTATAAGGCAAACTGGTGAAACTTTAGAAAAAATTTTTAATTATTTCTCTATAGAATCATATATATGTTAAAAAAATTGCTGAGTGGATTGTTTCTATATATTGCTATAGCAATTTCTGTGTAAAGTTGCTCAAATAAATGAATTTCTACATTCTGAAAGAAGAAAGAAGAGACTTTTTCTTTCAAGCAGTATGTTTAATGATGGAAACCTCTGCCTAACCTTTATGCTTTATTAATCTTCTGAGGCCCCAGCCTCAGCTATGCAAGGCAAGTTTAAAATCCCTAGTGGAAGAAGTCTATTATGACAAGTATTCTTCCAGTTTCCCATACAGATGCTCTTCTTTTCCAGCTTCCCCTTATCCATTCTCTTCCTTCTTTTCCCTGCTGTCTTATTCAGTATTTTATTTTTCTCATGCTTTGTCTCTTTTTATTTTCCTTCCATTCTACTAGTCTTGTCTCATCTCCTGTGATCAGTATACAGTTTCTCTTTCAGTTTAAGCTACATGCAGAAGTATTACAGAAGATGCTATGATGATACTACTGTGGACTTTAATTTTTTTCTAAAGTGTAATTATTATGCAAGGCTTATTTTAACACAAAACAGATGCAATGCTAATATATTTGTGAAAGAATTTTGATATGCATTTTATTTTTCTTTATACTACTTGATTAATAAACACTTGAATCTTATAATACTTAATAAAGAAAGTAATAGGTTAAGTGATGGCTTAAGGCCTCAAAATTAGTAACTAAATGTGAAAAAGAACATAGTCCTTTAACATCCACTAACCACTGACCTCTCTGCCACTCTGCTTCATGGCCACTGGAGAAGTAAATATGTGTGTTAGTCACTCAATCGTGTCCGACTGTTCGTGACCCCATTAACTGTAGCCTGCCAGGCTCCTCTGTCCATGAGATTTCCCAGGCAAAAATACCGGAGTGGCTTTACAGTTCCTTCTCCAGGGAATCTTCCTGACACAGGAGTGGAACCTGGTTCTCCTGTACTGCAGACAGATTCTTTCCCATCTGAGCCACCAGGGAAAAGAAGTAAGCTGAAAGGAATCAACAGAAAATTGAGTTGCTACTATATGCTATGTGTTGTTGGTGTTAACTGAGAAATATATGCTATGGTGTACTCAGGAGCCTCCAATATTCACATGCACCACTCAAATAGAGTACAGCCCAAGTGAGTGGCAATGATGGTGGTCCTCAAGATCATTGCACCAAATAGTTCCATCATGGGTTCTCTGGAGGCTCTAAAATTGGAGACTTACTATTCCAGGGTTGAAGATTCTTAAGTCTTCAAGAGGTTCCCAGGTCCCTAGATGTATTAAAAACACATCATGATTTTTTTAATAGACAGCTGGGCCTTCAGTGTATATGAAAGGAGATACCTTATAGATTATAGAGGATTCCAGGTTAAGGAAGAGACACAGTATAAAAAGGAGTGTGTGGGTGTGTAATCCTAGTTTATCACACTTTTATTTAGTACTGGTTTAGCTGTCAGGCTTACCTCATTTCTTATTATTTATTGTCACTCACTCTTAGAGAATCATATAGTTCACTTGCTCTCTAATTTACAACTAATTCTACATGTTTTCCTGAATTATTTTTCTCTTTGGAAATTTTCCTGTAGTCCTACAAGATTCTTGCTTGAAAGTTTTAAGGTTTCAAGGACTGAGCAGTTAAATGTCCAGCAACCTTGTCTGTTAGATTCCTAATTCAGGCCTCCTGGTGCATCCAAGTTGTCTTATTAATTGACTGATCACATCATACATTCATTGAAATGACACTTACTTTGGTTCAATCTATGCCTTATAGGAAAAGTTGAATAAATAATATGCACATCATCACATCAAAATATATTTAGAGAGAATTCTAAGGTACAAAACTCAATAAAATGACAATGTTCTAAGTCTTCTAAATCATTCTGCAGCCCAAACTGACAGGCATGTGTTTCTTTTATGATGCTAAATATTTCCTGTAATGTCATCTGTCATTAATGCTTTCCTTCGCTACATCACTAGGCAACTGGCTTCAACCAGTCTAATCTGTTTTGTCCATGATACTAATGACTGAGGCAATCTTGATGTATTAGCTAATAGCCCCAGATATTGTTATGTTTAGCATAGAATTTTAAAGCTAAACAGCTCTCATGTTCTTAGGTACCATTAGTTCAACCACATAGTAGACTGGGGGATAATGAGGCTCTGAGGTCTTTCCTAAGATTACCTGATGGCCAGACAAGAACCTAGATCTCAATTCAATTAACTAAATTTACATCTCGTGGGAGGCCTTTAAACTTCTAAACCCTAAAGGGTTTTCTATGGAACGTTTGAATATCATGATGGTTTGAAGGCAAGTGTTGGAGAAAAGGAAGTTATTTTTTACTAAAGTAGTCTTTTAAAATCACATCACAAAGAGAGCTCTTCTTGCCACTGAGTATCAGAAGAGGGTATGATGTTAATTTAATTAGTTTCTCCTCTTCTGAGAGACTTTACCAAGGGTTTAGAATGCTGTCCTCATTTGGGTTAGTGAATTGCTGAAATACCCTATTTCAGTGTTAATGAATTTATTTAATTTGGTATGATATCTGAGTGCAATAAAATTAAAAGTATTATTGAGATAGAAGACTTTTCAACTATAAGATTCAAGATTAAACCATTGGATTTCCTGAACTTCACTATCTGGGGTTAGGAACTCAATAAACTATAAGAAAAACAAATCTTTGAGTTACCTAAACAGAAAAATAAGTTTGAATTTCAATGTATACTTGGCATTTAACTGCTTATTCTTTCTTAAATAGAAAATATAGTCTCTGATATTAAAATGAAAAGTCTGCACACATATTATTTACACTACAGTAGAAGGTTTTGTTGTAAAGCATTACAGATTCAAATTGCATGTCTTCCTGATAGAGTCTCTACTTCTCTCTCTAATCAAATACTTTTATGCCAAATGTCACTTAAAAGAAGCCAGAATTTGAATCTTTTGTGTTTTCTCTTAGTTACTAAACAAACTTCAAAAGCAAAGCAAGGCAGTGACCTTGAAATGAACCCTTTGCCATAATAAAATCATGGTTATTTGTTGTAATAAAGGGCTTGCAAGATGTAGTATTTCTCTTTTATATACAGATATCTAAATGGATGCACTTTTCCTCTGAAAAATATCTTTTTAAATTAATTTTAAAACATTTTTTGAAAAAAAAAAAAAAACTGCTTTAGATGCTTTTAATTTTGCCCAAAGCAGCAAAGGTAAAGATTCAGAACATAATTAACTTAAAATATACCCTAGAACATATCTGACTCATCATGCTTTAATGAGTCTTCATAAGCAGATGATCTCTGCAAAAATAAAACAGAATACTGATTGCAGAGGCCTTGACTCCTACCTGAATAGAAAAATCTACACAGTGTATCATTGGAGGAAGTTTAAATGTCACCAAACAGAAATAAAAACAAAATCTGGCAATTTAATTTCCTTGACTTCCCCAAGTGTCAGAATAAAGACGTCAATAAGATTAAAGAAAGTAGGCAGGATATAGATTCTTCAGTTATATAAATTAAGAAATATAAAATATTCATTGTTTGTTTAGAAAAAAGATTACATATCAGCCATAGATTGGTATTTTGTATTAAAGAAACTAGATGTAGGAGGAGAAAATGTGGTGCTTATACAGTCACAGATTTAATGGGACACAATAGATTCTGTGGTCAAATTGCATTGTTAGGCAGTGTTTGCATAGTTGCTTAGATAGAAAATGTACTAATATGCATTAGCTCATTATTTCAACCCATTTTCTTGCAGTATTAAATGCTAATATTCAGAAATTTGAAATTTTTAGCATGCTACAATTAAAAACTATGGTGTTCCTTTATCTGTGGTATGTATATATATATATATATATATATATATATATATATATCTAGCTATATATTCTGGAGAAAGAAATGGCAACCCACTCCAGTATTCTTGCCTGGAGAATCCCAGGGACGGGGGAGCCTGGTGGGCTACCATCTATGGGGTCGCACAGAGTCAGACACGACTGAAGCGACTTAGCAGCAGCAGCAGCAGCTATATATTCTCTATTAGAAATTTGAAATTTTAGAAATGGAACATGGAAAGTGATGGAAGGAGGAAATATAGACAAATTATAATTATGAGAATTATTGTTAATCTTCAAGCTTTTAATATTCTTACTTAGAAATCTGGAAAGTTATTTTGCCTCAGACATTAGGGACAAAGACCCAGGAGAGGAGTACAAATTATGGTTCCACAAGCCTGAGTAAAACATCTGTTTGGGATATAGGGGCATATTCCTCTCCGTGGAAAGGGAAAAGTAAAGAAAGACCAAAATGCATTAATTATAACATTGATGAAATTTTTGGTCTCTATTCCTCTGATAGCTGGGGTGTAGGTATTTTAACTGAAAGAGATTATTTCAATATTCCCTAAAAAGATATCAAACAGGGAAGCATAGAATTTTATTCCCATGCATTGTTTATTTTTGAAGGAAACCCACATTGATACCTAGTGGAACTACAGACATTACAAGATAACATGAGTGCTATCAGGTCATGTCAACTCAGTATCTGGAAACTAAAAGAAACTGATGTAACTCCGTGTCTTCACCAGTGACAATATCACACAGAAACAAAAAATTCAGTATATGGAATACACAATCAAACTTTTATGAACCATTTTGAGTTACTCCTATTTATTAGAGACATTGAAAGATACATTAGGTCCAAGTGGTATGTCAAGTTCACCTGCTACAGCTCAAGTAAATAAATGATTATACATATAAAAATGATGATATATGTAAATTATTTAAAATCATTATACATGAAGGTGTTCAGGCTGAGCTTTCCTACAATGTTCCAGTTTGGCATGAGGATTACATGGAGCCAAAAACAATGGAAACCAAAAGACTCAAGAGAAGCTTTTTTACCTCCCCTTCAACAGACTAAAAGAATCCAGATAGAGAGTCTGATTCAGAAAGAGAGACGTCACCAGACAGAATTATAAAGAGTTTAGGTAGGAGTAGTCAGCTGGTGGGGGCTTGGGAATTTAGGTAGGGGTGGTCAGCTGGTGGGGGGCTTGGTGTGCCTCTTTGTTTAAAGACCTCTCATGTCCATTGTCTCTGGTTGGCAGGACAATAGTTTTTTTGCCAAACATTCGCTCTTCCCATCTTCCTGTGAACCATCTTCCTTTCCTTTGAAGCCCCAAATCCCTACCCTCTTCTTTTTGGCTCAGAAAGTCATAGAAGCTTCAATTGCCTACTGTATGGCAGCCTCTCGTTGAGTTCGTAGGGCTCCTATATCAACATGAGTTTGTTTTGTTTTTCTCCTCTTGTTAATCTGCCTTTAGTTCAGTTCAGTCGTTCAGTCATGTCCGACTCTTTGCGACCCCATGAATTGCAGCACGCCAGGCCTCCCTGTCCATCACCAACTCCCGGAGTTTACTCAGATTCACATCCATCTACCTTACATCAATTTAATTAACAGATCAACCAGTAGAACCTAGAAGGATACAGGAAAATTGTTTCTCTGCAACACAACAAATTATATATGATTACAGAGAAGAAAGTTCCAAATTCTAGACAAGTCAAGAATTTGCAGAACAGTGAACGTTCATACTATCTTAATATTTGAATAGGAGCTTGATTCAAGTTTAGGGAGAAGGAAAACATAGTAAGCATTTCTAATAGGATGTGTATATTAAGTTTAGGTATAAAGGAATGCAATTGTGTGAAAATCAAAAGTGGGATTTAAAACAGTAACAAGTGGTTGTATGTTACATAAGCAACAATCAACTAGAAATGAAAGGCAAATCAGAGGGAGGTTGGTGTGCTTTGATTTTATCTTTTTTAGCATGAATAATAGAATGCTTTTGCGAATTGTGGAGGAGAAAAAGACTTAGGACCAAGGTTCTCATGGACTCTATGAGATTGTGGAGGGAAGGTACATGGGGTACATCTAGATAATGTCTGTGTGGTGCTTTCCCCAAAATTTCCATGGTCTGTACAGGGTGGTAAAAGTGAGGGTAGTAGTGGTCAGCTTTCTCTGACTGCCTGGTATTTAGAAATCATCTGTTTGAGGATTGCTTAAGAAGTAAATGGAAGTTCTGTAAAGGGAGCTAGGGGGTCTTTTACAAGAAACATGGACACCAGCTGGCCCAGTGGTATCTGTCTGGGAGAAATTAGTAGCAGTAGAATGAAACATAATAGGGCTCCAAAGGCCAGTTAGAAGGAGTTTGAAGATGGGCAGCCAGAGAGGCTTGACATTTGCTTGTTCACAAAGGTGGTGACCAGAAGCTCATAACTGGATTTTCCTGACATCGTTTTAAAATAAAACATTTAAATAGAATTGCTTTGGGCTTCTCTAGTGGCTCAGATGGTAAAGAATCTGTCTGCACTGCAGGAAACACAGGTTCGATTCCTGGGTCAGGAAGATCCCCTGGAGAAGTAAATGGCAACCCACTCCAGTATTCTTGACTGGGAAATCCAGTGGACAGAGGAGCCTGGCGGGCTACAGCCCATGCGGTTGCACAGAGTAGGACACAACTGAGCAACTAAGCACACACATACACACATAATTGCTTTAATGTCTATCAAAGCTGTAAGATCCTAATCCACTAAGAGAATCATTAACTGTGATAACATTTTAAACTGAAGCATCAGTTTATTATCTCTCTGCCTCTTTTCTCCCCAGATGAGATCTCAAATATTCCTCCTGGAAATTTTTCCTGATTCTCCTAGTCTGCATCATTTGCCCCATTTCCCTGCAGTCTTATCTGTATATATTGGCTTACAATGTTCTCTAATAATTATGTATGTGAAAATGTCATCTTTGAAGTTGTATTATATGTTTTTGTTTACCTTAATGATTAAAGCAGTGCTGCATAGAGCAGCAAAGACTTGCCTCGTCAGATGTATAAAATGGCCTTGGAATATTCAAGCTTATGACTGAGTGGTTTTAGGTGATGTAAGAGCCTTTTAATCTGTTTCTTCCTCTGAGGAACTCTATCATCATCCCAAAAATGTCTTGCAAAGCCAAGTTGATTCTCCTTTTTTGACCTAGAAAAGTGCATATGTTCTATATTTATTCAACAGTATAAACTGGTAAATTTAATTGATTTGGTCAATTTTCTAAATAAAAATTGAAAACAGTTGAGTACAGCTTCAAGTACTGCTGAAATAAAAATGCAGGATAATTAATCTTATTTAATATTATTGGAAACTAATAAAAGAAGAAAGAACAGCACATGAAAGGGAGGTATGTGGCTAGGGAGAAGTTATAATTTTGTGGATGAACATTTTTGAAGTGTTAGTCACTCAGTCATGTCTGACTTTTGTGATCCCAGAGACTCTAGACTCATGTCCATGGAATTTTCCAGGCAGGAATATGGAGCAGGTAGACATTCCCTTCTCCAGGGGACTCAAGAATTGAACCTGCGTCTCCTGCATTGCAGGCAGATTCTTTACCATCTGAGCCACTAGGGAAGCCCAGTTTTGTGGATATGTACAACAAACACACGTCTATTAAAATAATGAATTTCCTACAGGGCAGGACAATGTTAATGACCTGAACTTGATACAGTGAGGGAATCAGATTTAATTGAATAGATGCATATCAAGCCCTAACATATGCTAGATACTGTGTTAATCACCAAAATACAGTAAGTGAAAAAGAAATCCCAGTTTTTATGAGTGTTATATTTTAGTGAGGTTAAATATGGAATCATACAAATAGAAATTATAAATTTATGCAATCAAATTATATTACAAGTATTCCATTTTATATGTATATGATTATGTGCTTATATACATCTATTATCCATAATGTAAATTAACTTGGATTAACTGGGTATTCAAAATTCCAGTGTGATTTTTTTCCCTAATCATTTTATGTTTTTATTATTTCTTAACATTAAAGACTTAAAAATTTTTGAGATTGCAAATTATATTACTGTTTTGGTTCTTATTAGCTGTGGGATCACTGAAACTATTTAATTAAATTGTGGATAAATTGACAGTTCCATAGGGTATTATCCCTCCTAGTTTGGGATCTGTCCTTGTCCTTCACTGTTCTTGAAACTCACTTGTAATGTTAAAAATATAGTATTTGTCTCTTTATAAAAAGCCATAAGTTATACTTTGCCTACTAAACAATTGTCATTACCATAAATAAAAATGTGTTCATTACAGAAAAATAGCAAATGATTGCAAAAGGCCTTGCATTAATCTACAAACACATAGATTCATTAAGAGAACTTTGGTGCTCCAGTTTAAGTTATATTTGATAAAGCACATAAATTTGAGGAGAGGTAACTATAAAAATCTCAAATAAGCAGCTTAACACATTTTAATCTGCCTTTTAAGATGAAGAAGTTAATAAAATATGCAGTTATTTGAATCATTTTCTTACCACTTAAAAAAAAAAAAACTCCATACTAATTTATGTAGTTCTGAATTTGGCTTTGGTTTTGTTAATATTCGTAGACATTTCTGTTGGGTGTAAGTTTTCTGCCTAGCCGAAGTTTGGGCAATTTGTCAATCATACATTTCTATTTCCTAGATTCATATCTTCTTAGCAAGATAGATAGATAGATAAGTCACATCAGTCGTGTCCAACTCTGTGTGACCCCATAGACGGCAGCCCACCAGGCTCACATCCCTGGGATTCTCCAGGCAAGAATACTGGAGTGGGTTGCCATTTCCTTCTCCAATGCATGAAAGTGAAAAGTGAAAGTGAAGTTGCTCAGTCGTGTCCGACTCTTCACGACCCCATGGACTGCAGCCGACCAGGCTCCTCCATCCACGGGATTTCCCAGGCAAGAGTACTGGAGTGGGGTGCCATTGCCTTCTCCCTGCTTAGCAAACAGTGTTCCCTATGTTTCTTCTTTCCTGGCAAGGGACACTCCACTCGTATATACTGCCCTATGTTATCCTAAATATGCTAGATATTTCCTTACACTTCCCATGTTACTATTTGAAAACAGCCCAAAATTCCTTGATATTTTTCTAATAGAGAGGGTGTCTGTATACTCTCACCTTAAATTTAGGTGGGTTCAACCAACAGTTGGTTGCAGAAGAAATTCTTGTGTCTTCTGCAGTTAGGTTACAAAACTAAGTGGTTTCCCATATGGTTTGAGAACGCTGCTGGAGCCCTGAGCATTCATGTTTGACCAAAAGGAAGTACAAATATAATTTGTATTTTAAGCTTTTTAATTCATAAGGTTCTAATGATACCCTAATAAGAAGTCTTATAGCCATCCTTGCCAGGAAATCAGACTTAGGGATGTGGCCTCAGACACTCTGCCTATTGAATAACAACAATGACCTTCATCAGTGCCAGATGAATAGGAGAATTATCCATCTCACGTGAGCTTTTTATGAGTTCCTGATACACAAAGTTATATGATATAATAAGATAATTGTCTCAAAACTAAGTTTTTGCTGTAGTTTGTTAGGCAGCAGGAGATAACTGGAACCTTTGCCACCAAACCTTCCTTGACTGATGAGCCATCTAGTTGGCCTCTGGTCTTTAGTTCAACAAGACTATTCGTGTAGCTGTATTCCCTGGTGGCTCAGAGGTTAAAGTGTCTGCCTGCAATGTGGGAGTCCCGGGTTCGATCCCTGTGTTGGGATCCCTGTGTACTCTTGCCTGGAAAATCCCATGGATGGAGGAGCCTGATAATCCCATGGAGGGAGGAGCCTGGTAGGCTACAGTCCATGGGGTCAGAAAGAGTCGGACACGACTGAGCGACTTCACTTCACATCATAAAATAAAACACATAATCAGATGTGAAAGACTGGTGATATAATTTTAATGTTTTCTTTCTTCCAAAATCATCTACATTTTAACACAAGTCAGCACCTATAACTAATCTCAGGTGATCTTGGCCTGTGGTGGCTTGAAGCAAGGCTTCAGTTCCTGGCCAGAGATTGAAGTCAGACCATGGCAGTAACAGCACTAAATCCCAACCACCAGGAACCAGTCGCCAGTGAGAAGGCCCTGGCCTTTTAGCTGTGTGGAAATGAATTTCCACTTACAGATAGAAAATCGTGAAACAAGTAAAGCATCCATTGGAAGGAAAAAGTGAAGTATGTGTGAATAGACACATGGGTGGGCTCAAAGAGAGAGTTGTGCTCTCTTGGTAACTTGGATCACTTCTGAGTTTCCTTTGGCCAATCACCTTGCTTGCCTGCCACCTTGCTTGTCTGCCTCCAATGTGGGAGATCCAGGTTCGATCCCTGGGTCGAGAAGATCCCCTGGAGAAGGAAATGGCAACCCACTCTAGTATTCTTGCTTGGAGAATCTCATGGACTGAGGAGCCTGGTGGGCTGCAGTCGATGGGGTCACAAAGAGTCGGACACGACTGAGTGATTTATTTACTTACTTACTTACTTGCTTGCCTGACTCTGAGTCTGTATTTGGTATATCTTCGTTCGTTCGTTCAGTCACTAAGTCACGTCCGACTCTTTGGGACCCCATGAATCGCAGCAAGCCAGGCCTCCCGGTCCATCACCATCTCCTGGAGTTCACTCAGACTCACGTCCATTGAGTCCGTGATGTCATCCAGCCATCTCATCCTCTGTCGTCCCCTTCTCCTCCTGCCCCCAATCCCTCCCAGCATCAGGGTCTTTTCCAATGAGTCAACTCTTCACATGAGGTGGCCAAAGTACTGGAGCTTCAGTTTTAGCATCATTCCTTCCAAAGGAATCCCAGGGTTGATCTCCTTCAGAATGGACTGGTTGGATCTCCTTGCAGTCCAAGGGACTCTCAAGAGTCTTCTCCAACACCACAGTTCAAAAGCATCAATTCTTCGGCACTCAGCCTTCTTCACAGTCCAACTCTCACACCCGTACATGACCACAGGAAAAACCATAGCCTTGACTAGACGGACCTTAGTCAGCAAAGTAATGCCTCTGCTTTTGAATATACTATCTAGGTTGGTCATAACTTTTCTTCCAAGGAGTAAGTGCCTTTTAATTTCATGGCTGCAGTCACCATCTACAGTGATTTTGGAGCCCAAAAAGATAAAGTCTGACACTGTTTCTACTGTTTCCCCATCTATTTCCCATGAAGTGATGGGACCAGATACCATGACCTTCGTTTTCTGAATGTTGAGCTTTAAGCCAACTTTTTCACTCTCCTCTTTCACTTTCAACAAGAGGCTTTTTAGCTCCTCTTCACTTTCTGCCAGAAGGGTGGTGTCATCTGCATATCTGAGGTTATTGATATTTCTCTCTGCAGTCTTGATTCCAGCTTGTGTTTCTTCCAGGCCAGCGTTTCTCATGATGTACTCTGCATATAGGTCCTCCAATGTGTGCACGTGCATCTCTTAACCAAGATGGATTCTAGAGAAGAGGCCTGTAGGTATCTTGACATCACTTACTGTGAGGTGAGCCTTATATCTTTTTGACTTCCAAGGAGACTTTCTGTGCATGTGTAGTCAGAAACGTCTCCTTGACTTTGCAAATATGTGGTCTTCCATCTCTTACCTGAGCAGAGCCCAGTCTCCTGCATCATCCTGCTTTCATGGAATTTCTGCTCTTATGGAATTTTTGCTATTATGGAGTTTTGGCCTGCAGAGAAGAAACTGTTCAGCCTGGCACCCATCTATCTCCTGCCTCATAACCTGATTATGTACTTTGCATGAACATTAGCTAGCCTTAACACTTGGAGAAGCAGAGAAAGGTCTGGAGAAGAACATTCATTATAGTGAATGCTTAAAAAGGCTAATATAAGAATCTGCCTACACTTGTATATATCTAAGATTCAGTTTTTAACTAAATTTAAAGAATTTATAATCTACTTCCTACAGGAACATATTTTCTATATTAACCAGATTCCTTTTCAAAATGAAGTAAACTGTGAGTAAATGATGAGCTTCTAGGTGGGTTTGGAGCTGATGAAGGCCTTTCTAGAATGATCTCTGACTCTCATAAACTGTTGTCTTAGGAACAATAGTGCTAAAATGAGAATGTTTTGTTGGCCTTGTTTATCAAATGAAACTGCCGCTGCATTGGGATAAGAATGAGCTGGTATCCAGGTCTGCATAGTCAGGATGGTATCAAGGATTGATGCTAAGAGGAGGATGCACTTTATAGCATAAAGCTCATGAGCATGGCAGCTGTACATACTTCATGTTCAGCTATACAAAACTCCTGAGCAAGTGCTAAGGACCCAGAACTTGCTTGGGAACAGGAGAGACTCCTGGTGTGTTGAGTGATTATCCATAAAAGAAGGCATCTGGAGCCAATGTATTGTTTTAGTAAATTACCCTATTAAGTAAAAATAGTGAAATACCTTAGATGTAATACGTTATGGACAAGACTGTACATAGAAACCTAATAAGCATTTGGTGGTCTTAATGTGAAGAAGGTTTTTCAACAGGTGTTGAAATGTGACTGATGATAGAATAAATAGAGGAGATAGGAGGAAAAGAGGAATCTGTTAAAGAGAAACAAACCTCCAGATCAGTGATGCAAAACAAGAAGAGGGATTAGTTCAGGTGGTTGCAAGCATGTCTTTCTATTTATTTAAGCTAGTGAAGGATTAGCAATTGCAACAAATTTCGTTTACTGAAGAAGATATACAGTTAGGCTAAAAATGAAATGCTGAAATGTGTAACATGACTATAGCCACTTGATATGTTCCTCAAACATTAAATACTTTTTACCACTGATTAACCAATGTCACATGAGCTTTCCTGGTGGCTCAGTGGTAAAGACTCTAGCTGCGAATGCAGGAGATGTACATTTAATCTCTAGATCAGGAAGATCCCCTGGAGAAGGAGATGGCAACCCACTCCAGTATTCTTACCTCAGAAATCCCATGGACAGAGGAGCCTGGTGGGCTATGGTCCATGAGGTCATAAAGAGTCAGACGCAACTTAGCGACTCAAAAACAACAAACCTGTGTCACTTTATATATGCACTAAATATGATCTGAGGAGGATAAATGGTCTATACACAAATGTTATGGTTAGGTTAAGTATGACTCATTCCAAGCACTGTTTCATAAGTCTGGATAACATAGACTGTCATAGTTATAGTAAATGTCAATCTTGGCATAACTGAACACTCAGCTGATGCCAATCAAAGCTAAAAAATGATAGTGTACCTCATGTAGCGTCAAAGAAAATAAACATATCTAAAACTAGAGAAGATAGCCAAGTAGATAATACTTGTGTTTCTAAAATGGTATTATACTACCCTTCCTCTGAAGATTATAGACAAGAGGATTTTAGGAGTGGATGAGGGACCACTTCAACATCCACTATAGATGGGTACCCAGGTGAGAGATGTTTGTAGCAGTGAAGGTGGAGGGAAGTGCCAAGAATCAGGAAGCCTTAGAGACAGAATCAACAGAACCCGTGACTGCTAAGACATTAAGAGGAGGAGATGCAGAGGGCAGATGTGACCCCTGAATTCAAGGGTAAGTGGCAGCCCCTTTCCTACGGATGCTGCCTGACTGTGAATGTGAGCAGTGAGCTTTCTTGGACACTCTGAAGACCTCAAAGATGACTAACTCTCTGCCTCGGCTAACAGAGGGACTTGCTCTCCAAAGCAGATTATAAATACAGGGATGTTTTCCTTTGAACTTCCATGGAGGAGGATGATCACAAGGTTTATGGCATTTAGTTCCACTAACCAACTAAACAGTTATTTATTTGCCATAACTACAGTAAGGCAAAGAATTTTGCCAGTTATTCTCTGTATTATTACTGTGTCAAATCTTCTCTCTCTCTCTCTCTCTCTCTCTTGAGGATGCATCATAACCACTCCAGTGTTCTTGCCTGGAGAATCCCAGGGATCGGGGAGCCTGGTGGGCTGCCGTCTATGGGGTAGCACAGAGTCAGACACGACTGAAGTGACTTAGCAGCAGCAGCTTATCTCTATCTGTTTATTAGGCTTTTTTATAGTTTCATAAAAATAGAAAGGCGTAAAACCTTCCTTCCACTGATTTTTGTCTCCACTCAGTGGTGATGAATGATTTAAACTAGAACCCTGTTTGTAAACCTGAGTTACCATGTTTATTTTTCAAATATTGTTTTCACTTTCATGGTGCATTTTTAAAAATGATTGACACTTGAGATGTTTGAATAAGAGTCTTGGAATTTCTTAAAACAGAAACTTCCAGAGCAGAAATTAAGAATGATGTTTATTATTTTCATCTATAAAAATGAAAGTGTACAGCAGCATTTTCAAATGAATTATTGCCTGTATTACAAAGCCACTTATCTCTTTACTGACTTGAGGGATAGACTATATATTTTTTTTTTGTAACAGACAAAATGTTCCCTGCTTTAAATAAGACATTCACAGAATCACTACTTTGCTCCAGGCATGTTTCGAGCAGTGGGGAGAAAATGAGTAAAAGAAGAGCAAGGGTCCTTGGCAGAGGCCTAATTAAACCAGCCATTGTATCACAAGCATTAGCCGCTGAAAGGTGATGTGAACTGCTCCATCAGAGAAGCAGCCTATGTTACAACTCAGAGCCTAGACTGGGCTTGGCTGATTTCAGAAAATGAAACGGAGCACAGGTCCTCTGGGAATCTGTGAGGGAGTGAGTATTGGGGTAGAAATGCCAGGGAGTAGAAGCCTGAAATCAGGGCCAGGGGATAAAGAGCTGTACAAACTGTACATAGATTTAAACTTGTGCCCTGGGGCAAGTGGGCATCTATTCACAGGTGTTAAGTAGGGGAGGGGCCCAGGGTTTCTGTGTGTTTGGAAGGTCCATCTGGACATGATGTAGAGTATGGGTTGGTAAGGAAAGAAAAACACAAGGAGATCCTAAGGGGAGTTGCAGAAAACCAGCTGGGTTATAGATCTATTTGCCAGATTAGACAGTCCATGAGCATAGTGATGAGAGGGTCTGGAGAGGTCTGGAGAGAAATCAGCCAGCTGAACCGCTGCAGCTTGGTAGGTTGGCTGTGGGGGCATGGAAGGAGCTGAGACCAAGATGATGCTAAGATTTCTATGGAACCAAAATATTTCCTTATGCAACTCAAGTGGCAGGTATGTCATCTCTTCTTTAAGTTTACTGGCTTGTCTGCACACTGCTTCATATCACCTAGACTCAGGTGCTGGGCTCTTTCTTTGCTCCACTGACAACAACTATGCTTTACCGTCATGTGCACTGGCAATGTAGCAACACCACTCCCCCCCAAAAAAAGCTTTTTATGTGCCAGTGAAACTATGTCCTTGACATCTAATCCTTGGTAGCTGAACTGTATAGCAGTAAAAAGCTCAGACTGTAAAGACACAGAGGCTTGGGTTTTAAACTCTAATTCTACCACTTATTGGCTGTGATGTTAAAATTACATTACTTAAACTTTCTGCATCTGTTTAAGCATTCTGTTTAAACATGACTGAAAGGAGAATAATGGGAATAATGGTCCCATGTCAGATTTTCACCAAGACTTCCAGTTAAATTTGTTACCTTGAAGGTAGTTTTATTTGTTCCATCTTTTGAAATACAGCAAAGCACTAGAACAGTGAAGAGATAGAGAAGCTGGATGGCAGGGGTCAGCGGGGGGAGCAGTGTCCAGTGAAACAGAGAAATTACCTCATCACATTTTGAAAAGAGTAGACATAATGATTCTGGTGCTAAGTGAGAAGTGATGAGAGCTGACACGTCCCTCTCCTATATTTTGGAAGGGTTGTGTGTCATGTGTCTCTAATGGAGAGGCTTCCGGTCCTAGGGTGATCAACTGATTCTAATCACAGGAGCAGAGGGAGTAGATAGCTCAGTAGAGACTCAGCTCACCTCCAGAGAGATTGGGTTGGGAGTTTGTGGAGCTAATGGAGAACGTTCTTTATGGTCTGCACCACTGTCTCTCAGCTGAAGGAATGGCCGTGGCCTACAGTGGGATGAAGATGCAAGGAAACTCAGGAACTGCTTGTGGAAGCAAGCTAAGCAGAGGCAGACATTATAACAGGTGGTACAGAAAGCCTGGGTCCAAAAGGGCACTCCCTAGGGTACTGGATGGGGCAAACTGAGAGGAATGCTCAGGGCAGAGAGCAGGGCAGAGGAGCTAAGAGGGTATTGAGAGTTTCAAAATTAAAAATGAAAAATAAAACCCACTACAGTTGCAATTTTGACTGAAATAACTCTTTCACAACCCTCTGGACAAGTTTTAACATTTCTCAAATGTCTTGTGTTGTTGTTTAGCCACTAAGTTTGTCCCACTCTTTTGCGACCCTATGGGTTGTAGCCGCCAGGCTCTGTGGGATTTTCTGGGTAAAAATATTGGAGTGGGTTGTCATTTCCTTCTCCAGGGATCCTTCCAACCCAGGGATTGAACCAGCATCTCTTGCATAGGCAGGTGTATTATTTACCACTGAGTCACCGGAGCTTAGAATCAAAGAAATCTAATTCCTTGGGACTCTTTTTATAAAATCTTTAAAATTAACATTTCAAAGAAATACAGAAAATAACACACACACACAAAAAAAACATAGTCAGATAAATACTTCTAAAGCAAACATCCATGTAAATATCCAGTGACAACCAGATTAGAAATAGAAAATTGTCAGCAAACAAAAGCTCTAGCTCTCTCCTTTTTGACCTTTAGCCCTTCCTCCTTCCCAGAAGTACATTATGCTAGTATTCATGAGAACCTTTTATTTTTCTATTTTATAGTTTTGCCACTTCTCTAGGTTTCCTCTAAACAATGTGTTCTAATTTTGCCTATTTGGGAACATTATGCAAATCACTCATACTCTATTCATTCCTAATATCAACTTTATGCTGTTGAGATTCATCCATGCCATTGCACATAGTGGCGGCTTACTCATTTTCATGATGATACACAAAATCTTATTATGGATATTTATCAAAATTTGCTTTATCAGTATATGCCTGGGTTCTATTTTGTTTCTGCCCCTACTTTTCTTTTAACAAGGAGAGGAATTTAAAATTTGTGAGCTATTTTTCCTAATGCTTCCTAATGGCACTGCATATTTACCTTGAGCTATAACACAGAATATACGTGAAAAAGATACACATTTCTCTGTTTAGAGAAATTTTTCTATGCAGCTTGAATTAAAATTCCTAGATTCCCTGAGAAAGAGATTCTATCCTCTTTATCAGAAATTAGAGTACTGTTCTTTATCGTCATAATTTCTATATTAGAGTTAAAATATAAGGTACAATAACATTATCATGAAGATGTCATCTAAGTTTCTGCTGTTACATAATGAATCAGTTTGGTAAAATAAATAATGTAGTTTAGTCCAGGTTCCCTGGGTTGTCTAGTCACAAGACACAATGAATTGTTTGACAAAATGGAATGTAATTATTAAGGATATTATATTGTCTGCACTAGTTGTAAAGAATCTGCCTGCTAATGAAGGAGATGCAACAGACATGGGTTCAATCCCTGGTTCAGGAAGATTCTGTGGACAAGGAAATGGCAACCCACTCCACTATACTCGCCTGAAAAATTCCAATGGACAGAAGAACCTGATGGGCTACAGTCCATGGGGTCTCAACACTCAGACACGGCTGAGTAACTGAACACAGTACAGACAGGACATATTGTATTATAACCTTATGATCACTGCAGAAAAATCAGTTCAGTTCAGTTACTCAGTCATTTCTGACTCTTTGTGATTCCAGGGACTGCAGCATGCCAGGCCTCCTTGTTCATCACCAACTCCTAGAGACTGCTCAAACTCATGTCCATCGAGTTGGTGATGCCATCCAACCATCTCATCCTCTGTCATCTCCTCCTCTTGCCTTCAAACTTTCCCAGCATCAAGGTCTTTTCCATTGAGTCAGTTCTTCATACCAGGTGGTCAAAATATTGGAGCTTCAGCTTCACATCAGTCCTTCCAGTGAATATTCAGGACTGATTTCCTTTGGGATTGACGGGTTTGATCTCCTTGTTGTCCAAGGGACTCTGAAGAGTCTTCTCCAAAACCACAGTTCAAAAGCATCAATTCTTTGGCACTCAGCTTTCTTTGTGGTCCAAGTCTCACATCCGTATTTGACTACTGGAAAAACCATAGCTTTGCCTAGACAGACCTTTGTTGGCAAAGTAATGTCTCTGCTTTATAATATGCTATCTATGTTGGTCATAGCTTTTCTTCCAAGAAGCAAATGTCTTTTGATTCCATGACTGCAGTCACCATATGCAATGATTTTGGAGGCCAAGAAAATAAAGTCTGTTTCCATTTTTCCCCCATCTATTTGCCATGAAGTGATGGGGCAGGTTACCATGATCTTAGTTTTTAGAATGTTGAGTCTTAACCCAGCTTTTTCACTCTCCTCTTTCACTTTCATCAAGAGGCTCTTCAGTTCCTCTTCATTTTCTGCCATAATAACTTAGTACAATTTGTTCTGTGGAAACTAGAATAAGAAAGTAAGGTAAATGTTTTACTTTTTGTCTCTTGGGTTACTCAGCTTTTCTGATTTTTTTCCCTTTTCTATATTCCTTTTAATTTGTTCCTTTCTATATCTGACACAACTACCCATGGAAACTTGTCTTGTTCATGATCCAGTAATGGCCATCCAAGTTCTTGAGTATAAATAACTTACAACACTAACCACCATCATCTGGAAGAGTATATATATATATCCCCTGGTTCAATAATTGAGAAAGAAATCTCTTTTTTCACAGATCATCTTTCAAGATTCTTCTTTACAGAACATAAAAGTGCAAATTAGAGCAGAGAAGGATTTATGGAAAGATATTTGGTAGTTCTGAAATTCCTTCTGAAAGTTTGGACTTGAATGTTGTTGCTTGTTGTTCAGTTACTCAGTCGTGTTGAACTCTTTGTGACCCCATGAACTGCAGCATACTAGTTTTGCCAGTTCTCCACTGTTTTTCTGAGTTTGCTAAAACTCATGTCCATTGAGTTGGTGATGCCATCCAACCATCTCAACTCCATTGCCCCCTTTTCCTCCTGCCTACAGTCTTTCCCAGTATCAGGGTCTTTTCCAATGAATCATCTCTTCACATCACATGGCCAAAGCTTTGGAGCTTCAGGTTCAGCATAAGACATTCTAATGAATATTCAGGGTTGATTTCCTTTAGGATTGACTGGTTTGATCACCTTGCTTTCCAAAGGACTGTCAAGGGTCTTCTCCAACACCACAGTTCAAAAGCATCAATTCTTCAGTGCTCAGTCTTATTTATGGTCCAGCTCTCACATCCATACATGATTGCTTTTCCAAAGCTTTGGTTTTCCTAGACCTTTGTTGGCAATGTGATGTATTTATTTTTTAATACACTATCTAGGTTTGTCATATCTTTTCTTACAAGGAGCTTCTTTTAATTTCATGATTGCAGTCACCATCTACAGTGATTTTGAAGCCCAAGAAAATAAGGTCTGTCCCTGTTTCCATTTTTTCCCCATCTATTTGTCATGAAGTGATGGAACCAGATGCCATGATCTTAATTTTTGTATGTTGAGTTTTAAGCTAACTTTTCACTCTCCTCTTTTACTTACATCAAGAGGCTCTTTAGTTCCTCTTTCTTCACTTTCTGCCATTAAAGTGGTATCATCTGCATAACTGAGGTTATTGCTATTTCTCCTGGCCTTCTTAATTCCAGCTTGATTCCTCCAGCCAGAAGTTTGTATGATGTACTCTACATATCAGTTAAATAAGCAGGTTAAATATGCAGCCTTGATGTATTTCTGTCCCAATTCTGAACCCGTCTATTGTTACATGTCCAGGTTTAACTGTTGCTTCTTGACCTGTGTATAGGTTTCTCAGGAGGCAGGTAGGGTGTTCTGGAGGAAATTTCCAACCATTCTATAAGGCTACTGCCGTTGCTCAGTTCCTCTGATAGTAGGGAATAGATGTTGTAAACTCTACAAGCTTAGTAAGGGGATCTGAATTTCTAGAATGTTCATTCTTTCTGGACAGTCTAATATCTCTGCTTGTAGCCCTCACCTCACATCACCCACTGCTACTTGAGTACATTTGCTTGGGGAAGCCTAGATCACATGAGGAATTTCAGGTGCAAGAGGGTCTGATAAATACAGCTTTAGGTTTTCCTGACTCAACTGTGCAGCATCCAAAGAAAGATATTTTGCTGTTGTTCAGTTGCCAAGTTGTATCTGATACTTTTTGACCCTATGGACTTCAGAACACCAGGCTTTCTGTCTTTCATTATATCCTAGAGTTTGCTCAAATTCATGTCCATTGAGTCAGTGGTGCTATCTGACCATCTCACCCTCTATTGCCCCCTTCTTTTTTTTGCTTTCAATCTTTCCCAGCATCAAGGTCTTTTCTAAAGATTTGGCCCTTCACATCAGGTGGCTGACGTATTACAGCTTCATCTTCAGCAACAATCCTTCCAATAAATACTCAAGGTTGGCTTCCTTTAGGATTGACTGGTTTGATCTCCTTGCAGTCCAAGGCACTCTTAAGAGATTTCTCCAGCATCATAGTTTGAATGCATCAATTCTTCTGTGCTCAGCCTTCTTTATGGTCCAATTCTCACATCCATACCTGACTACTTGAAAAACCATAGCTTTGACTGTATGGACTTTGGTAGCAAAGTGATGTCTCTGCTTTTTAATCCTCTGTCTGGGTTTGTCATAGCTTTCCTCCAAGGAGCAAGCCTCTTTTAATTTCATGGCGCAGTCACCATCTGTAGTGATTTTGAAGCCCAAGAAAATAAAGCCTGTCACTGTTTCCATTGTTTCCCCATCTATTTGTCATGAAGTGATGGGACAAAATGCCATGATCTTAGACTAGAATCCTGATATTCTAAATCTGTCTAAGGAGTTTAAAAATTTTTAGCATTATGCAAGGTATCCATAGATATGGTTGTGACTTATTAATCAGAAGTTTAAAAAACTGAATTGGCCCACATTTTACTTAATTCAGTAGGTTTTTTCCCTAAAGTATTTGTGATGTCTTGGCACAAAGAAAAGTGCTATGCATAAAATAGGAATGTCATGCATTTTATCCATCACATGTGGAAAACATTGTTAAAGATGGTGTTGGATTATGCCTTCATACCATTAAAAATCTGAATAGTTATACAATTATGTATTGCATGATTATATAATAAATGATTTTAAATAATTTTATGATACAATTATATAATTTACTTATTTATAATTAGTCAAGATACACATATTATAATTAATTTTGCCACCAATGCTGACCCAGCAAAGTAACAGAGAAAGAACATTCTGTAGAGCACTTTTGACTTCAGTCTTGGAATAGGAGTAGGTATTCTCTTGAGAGAAAATACTGGGAAGATATTTTTAGTTTGGACAAAGACATGGGTATGTGAAAATATATGGCATAAGTGGCTTATCATTAATGATTCAATGAGAGAATCAGAACTAGTAGGAGGTGTGTGTGTATGTGTGTATATGCATAGGTATGTTTATGTATGTGTTTATACATATATGCATTGTTAAGAGTTCAACTGTCTCCCCACAAAATCCATTTGTTAAAGTCATATCCCCAGTCTCTCATAAGGTAAATATTGTTTTATTTATAACTAGAATCATAGCAAATGTAATGAGCTAAAGTAAGGTCAGACTGAAATAGAGTGGGCCCCTAGTCCAGTATGACTGGTATCCTTATAAAAAAAGGAAGACTTGAACACCAAGACTTGCCCTTAGGGTGACTATCATGTGAACATAAAGAAGAGTTGGGGTGATGAATCTTTAAGACAGGGAACTACAAAGATTGCCATAAAACCACCAGGAGTAAGGTGAGAGGCCTGGAGCAAATTTTCCCTGATAGCCTACAGAAGAAAACAGCTTTGATTTCAGACTTCTAGCTTCCAGAACTCTAAACAGCACACTTTTGTTGCTCAAGTCACTCGGTTTGCAGTATTTCATTATGACAGCCCTAGCAAATGAATATACGCATGAATACACACAAAGGGATCTGTTACAGAGATCTGAGTTTATGCAATTTTGAGAGCTATTTAAATAGTCTCCATAAGACTACTAAAGGCTGTTGGGTTGTCATCTTCATTTCTCATGCTGGACACTGAAACTGAAAAAGACAGGACAGTCGCTGGAATTCACATAAGACGTTCTGAAACCATGGTACCCAACACTGCTTCCTACCTTTCATCCTGGAGTAATTTTATTATAATGTCTATATAGTAATAGATTATTTATAAATATGTAATAAACTATACTTTAGAAACCATTTCCTACTTCAGTATATTGGTTACTTTGTCCAATAGCTTATCTCTTAGTTAAAAATTCAGGTGACTAAAAGTAGGCTGAATTATTTAATTTCCTCCCAGATGTTTCTTAATCCCCAAATTATTATCATTTTTTGCATCCATTTTTATAAAATTATAACAACTATTTCATGATGCTACTGGATCTTTATTCACTTTTATTTGCTTGACTTTTGCTTATAAGTATAATGTATACATTCTGTGACCACCTTTGATTCCTGGAGCAGAAATAGAGATCATTTAACCACCAGAAAATAACACTGCATATTTATTTATAAATAACATTTTAAATAATGCCTATTTCTACAATAATACATGGTATGCCGTGAATCAACTATATTTCTTCATTTACATTTTACTGTTAATTTTTTTTCTTATAAAATATCTTGTTTAGTCACTCTGAAATGATGCAGGGTGTCAAATTATGAAGCAGTCAATACAGGTTATATAATTTTAATATCTGAAAGTAGGATTATAAAAATCCATAATTCTCAGAGGAACAAAAGAGGATGCTGGTTGAAGAATTTAAGACAGTACGATAGTACAAGTTGTGATTATTAAGGAAAATGGAAGATATACTGCTTAGAAAATTGAAAGTGACAGCAGTTGCCATTAACTTATGTCTTAAAGAATGATCAGAGATTTTTAACATCTTTACTCCAATTTTGTCACATGTCCAAGTTCAATCTATTGAGTTAAACATAAATTTATTTTTAATTTATTTTAATTCTTATTCATTTATATGTCTTTGCCAGTGTTTTTGTTGATATTTATTTCAAAATATAGGTGTCAGTTTACATTTAATTAACTGAATTTAGAATTAAGGATATTCCAACTTTATACCTGGAAAAAATAATATTAAAGAAAAATTTTTTTCTTGATGACAGTAGGAGGTTAATCTTAGCATCTCATTTGGTAAATATATTAGTTTTTAAAAATTCAGTAAAACTTTTAAAGCAATTAAGTGGTCTGTGTGCTATAGGAATATGCCATAGGGCTGGGAGACCATGCTCTCAATATGCTGTTTATTAACTCTGATGAGCCTGATCATTTTGAGCTTTGATTTTGTAATCTGTAAAAAGAGGATATTATTTGTCTTGCAGGTTTGTTGGTACATTAGTGATGATATGTGCAAAATATATTAGAGTGCCTACTTCCTAGCAGGCATTCAAAATATTTGTTGTGGATGATATTATATTGTATATGGAATAATTAATCTATGATTTGATTATAATAGGATATCTATTATTATATATTATTATGATGTAGGATCTTCTCTATAGCTCAGATGGTAAAGAATCTGCCTACAATGCAAGAGACCCGGGTTTGATCCCTGGGTCAGGGAGATCCTTTGGAGAAGGGAATGGCAATCCACTCCAGTCTTCTTGCCTGGAGAATCCCATGGACAGAGGACCCGGTGGGCCACAGTCCATGGGTCTCACTACTACTACTATTATGATATAGCTAACATAATTTATACTTTTTCACAATAATGCAAAGTAAGACATCTTCCAAGGGATGCAATATCATGTCTGAAATTTGTCTGATGTTAACTCTTTTGCCTTTTGTCCTACCACCATGGCATGGAAGTAGCTGTTCTCTGTCACTATTTTGTATACTTTTAAAATGTGCTTCTGTTATGTATTCATCGCTTAGTGAAGGTAGCACAGTTGTGTCCATCTTAACATTCACACTGATTAGTTTATTAGAAGCCTGACAGAGAACATCACAGAATCATAGAATTGAATAGAGAAATTATTTCTTAAGACAATCTTGAGTCATGAGCATATATTATCTACTTAGTTACTTCTTGGAAGTAAGAGGAGGTAAGAGGCACTCAGCCTAATTGGCTCATCATATTCTCTGGACTGTTCTAGTTATTACAAAAGTATTTCTTACATTGAACTGGAATTCAACTGTAACTGCTATCCATTAGTCATACTGCTGCTCATTGCTGCAGTATAAAAGAGATTTACAGCTTTCTCCACATTATAGATACGAGTGGGGAATGTTTCTGTGCCTGAAAGTCAAGCTCAAATTCCTTGGCATGCTCTATGTGTCTTTGCATGTGTGCTCAGTCACATTCGACTCTTTGTGACCCCATGGACTGTAGCCCACCAGCCTCCTCTCTCCATGGTATTTCCCAGGCAAAATACTGGAGTGGGTTGACATTTCTTACTCCAGGGGAAGTTCCCGACCCTGGGATCAAAGCAGCATCTCCTGCACTGGCAGGTAGATTCTTTACCACTATTTTCTCTAATATTCAGTATTCACCAGCTACTTACCAGCACATCATATTTCAATAATAGCAAGCAATAAGCTCTTTATTGCCTCCAAGTTTGCACATATCTTTTCTAAGGAATTTTGGAAAGTATTTAAAGCTTGTATTATCTCAAGTGGTCCTGAAAAGACAACCCTGTGCTCTCCATTGAGTAACTCTTAAGATGTCATCATTTCTTCCTTGGTTAAACCCTATATTTAATGAATGATTGGGGCTTCCTATTCTGTTTACTTAAAATGTCCAATATTGAAACATCAAGTTAATTGTGTTAAAAAGAATATTCTGGAAGAATAAGGTAATTGTGGGCATATTTGAACATAAAGGGGGTTGGAAGTTGTTTGGAACAGAACTGTAGTCTGAGGGGAACAGGTTCATGTGGTACAAAAAAGAATTCAAAGACATAGCTAAGAAATAATAAAATAAATATACACATATTGAATAGTTTGGAGGAGGCAGAAAAACCTCAATATTCACAATTTACTATGCAGTATCTAATGATTCTTGATTCATTTCTAAGGTGACTGAATTTTATATTTATCATGTGTACACATTTCTTTCATTTCATTTCTGTTAAATTACTCCTTTATTTCTAACCATAGTTGATACTTGAAAAATTTGGGGGCTAGACAGACCCATCTTCCATGCAATTGAAAATTGGAGTATAATTTTACAGTTGGTTCTCCCTATCTGCAATTCTGCATCCCTGGATTCAACTAATATCTAATCATATGTAGTAGTATTTACTATTGGGAAAAAGTATAAGTGGACTATTGCAGTTCAAATATATGTTGCTAAGGGTCAACTGTGTTTCACAAACACAGTTTTCATGGTGTTTTGCAAGCTGCAGGGGTTACATAACAGTTTTGACAAACCCATCAGATAAAGATCACCAGGAACATATCTGTAGTAAAACAAAATCTATTCAATTTATAACTTACTGCAGCAAGAGAGAAAATACAGGATGCTTTCGAAGATGGCGGAGGAATAGGATGGAGAGACCACTTTCTACTGCACAAATTCATCAAAAGAACATCTCAATGCTGAGTAAATTCTACAGGGCAACTTCTGAATGCGAGCAGAGGACATCAGGCATCCAGAAAAGTAGAACATTGTCTTCAAAAACAGGCAGGAAAAACACAAAAGATGAAAAAAGAAACAAAGGAGGTAGGGAGGGAGCTCTCTCCTGGGAAGGGAGTCCTGTCTCTGGAAAAGTTTTAAAAAGAGAGAAGTTTCCAAACGCCGGGAAACATCTCACTGCCGAATCTGTGGCGAGTCATGGAAGCACATAACAGGGAAAGAAAAATAAATAGGTGATTAAGACCAACAGGTTATGAGCCCAATGGTAACTCGCCCAGCGGAGAAGCAGAGCAGACACCTGCATCCACCACTAGCAAGTGGGGGCTGGGCAAGGAGGCGCGGGAGACACGGGCGGCAGCGCTTCTTAAGAATCGGGCCGGATCGCCCGCGCGTTGCCAGAGCGAACTAACTCAGGCTAGCACACCAGACTGTGGGACAGTTACCACGTGAAAAGCTCTAACATAGGACACCGCCAGGACCATGCACAGAACAAAGGACGGAACAGAAATAGCCGGCTGCCCGCCAGCCCCCGCCGGCGACAGGCAGCCAGAGCCGTAAGGGCTGGAACGTGGCAATCGCAGCCCGGAGGGACTTAACTGATCAAACTGCAAGCAGGCTTCTTTGCTAACTGAGACTTCCCGGGGTGCTGGACAGTTACAATTTGCCTGACAAAGAGTCCCGGGTTACACCTGGAAAACTGAGCAGCAGGAGAGGGTGATAAGCCGCGCGACTGCGCTCACCAAACACCTGAGCTGCTTGGTCCTGGGAAGGGCACAAAGCGCAGGCCCAATCAAGTCTGCGACTACCTCGGTGCTGAGCCTGAGAGGCTTAGACCAGGGAGGTGCCTGCAGCCTAGGGCCGGCCTCAGACGGTCCCCGGCGGAGAAACGTAGAGCCTGAGCATTGTGCGCCGGGTGTAGGGGCAGGCCCAGCGGGGCTGAGACACTGCGAATATATGCCAGAGCTATTTGGTAGCAGCATCCCTCCCTCCCCACAGCGCGACTGACCAAGTGAGCCTAAAAAAGAAAAAAAAAAAAAGAGTAACTGCCACCGCCCCTCTGTGTCAGGGCAGAAATAGGACACTGAAGAGACCAGCAAACAGAGGAAGCTGAACAGCGGGAACTGCCCTGGAAGTGACCCCACACTGCCTACAACACCAGAAAAAGTCCCAGAAATATCATTACTATTTTTTCGACATTCTCTTTTTTTTTAGTATTATTATTTTTTAGTACTACTATTTTTTTTGGTAGATGTTTTTGTTTGATTGTTTTTTCTTCCTATTTTTTTCTTCTCCTTTTTTTTTTCTAAATTTTCAAGTCCTCTATTACTCTTTTAATTTTAATTTTTAACCTATTATCACAGAAGAATGGATGCTTTTGAACTGTGGTGTTGGAGAAGACTCTTGAGAGTCCCTTGGACTGCAAGGAGATCCAACCAGTCCATTCTGAAGGAGATCAACCCTGGGATTTCTTTGGAAGGAATGATGCTAAAGCTGAAGCTCCAGTACTTTGGCCACCTCATGCGAAGAGTTGACTCATTGGAAAAGACCCTGATGCTGGGAGGGATTGGGGGCAGGAGGAGAAAGGGACGACCGAGGATGAGATGGCTGGATGGCATCACGGACTCAATGGACGTGAGTCTGAGTGAACTCCGGGAGTTGGTGATGGACAGGGAGGCCTGGCGTACTGCGATTCATGGGGCCGCAAAGAGTCGGACACGACTGCGCGACTGAACTGAACTGAACAAGCTGATCAAGGGCCTGCAACTCAGCATTCCTGCTCCCACACAGGTTTGCAGGGGTGCCAAACTGACATTATGAATCCCAGGAGAGGCCAGCAGCTGGCCGGGCCCCACAGCCCCCAAGTCCCAGCCCTGCAGCCCTCCAGCCCTTTTCTCTCATCCTTCGACCTGCCAGGGCCATTGGTGTGTTTGATGGCTGTCACTTCTCAAGTTGCTCAGCTCCCTTAGTCTGCTGTTACCAGTGCCCAGCTTGTCTTAATCAGCCACTGGGGGGCTTTGCGGGCCCCACTCGCCACACCCCATGTATCCCTAGGATAGGGTAGTGGGAGGTGAGATATTCCCCAGGAGGTTGGGTGATGCAGCCAGGGAACAGAACTCGCGTGCTGGGCCTGCAGAGGCGGGACGTGGCCGGCCTCTGAGGGCTGTGGGTGGGTGGGGCGCCTTCTCGAGCTGAGTCACCCGCTGGCACCAGGAAGCCTGGCCGCATGACCTCCAAGCTGAGGCAACTTGGACTTGCTGAATATGAGCAAAGTTACTACTGTTTCCTAGAAGCAAAGGGGAGTTGATGAGTTTCACCGAGCATCTCCTTCCTAGAATGGTCACCATCCCGGGGGCACCTCCAGGGTAGCGGGGACAGGGTTGAGTGAAGTCACGTGAAGGGTGGGGACATCTCCACCTGCAGACACTGGGTGCCCCCTTTGAGCAGAGGAAATGGTTTGGACCCATTTTGCGGATGCATTTGTGAGACAACTTGTCTAAGTATCTTAGACCGAGGAAGAGATGAAGTGTTCAGGACCCAGGAACTGCTTGCACACTCGGATACACAGACACACACACACACACACACACACACTGTGAGATACACCCAGACACTCACTTGGAACACATCCACACCTTGCAACCCTACGTGTTCATAGACACCCACCCTGCCAGCCCTGCACACACCCTTGGCCTATGGACAGGCTGGAGACCAAGGACCCCAGGCTGATCTGAGACTCCAAGGCTTAGAACAGAAATGGCAAGAACATGCTGACTTTCTGCCTCGGCCCGTTGAGGGCTGCCATGTGTGCACCCTAGGTTCTGCCCCTGACCTGAGCCTCTACTCTCTTATTCATGAAACAGGCATCAAGTGCTGATCAGGTTGCTTAAGTGGAACCACCCCTGAAGCATCAAACATGGAGGCTGGAATACATGGGGACGAGGTGGAGGGCTTCCCAGAGCTCTGGCCTCTGCGTTGGTTCACCCAGCCCTCCCAGCACCGCAGCCTGACTGCTCACCCTGAGTGAACACTCCCCAGCCAGCAGGGAAGCCTCAGCAACCACCTGAGGCTGCTGCAAAGGCTGCAGGGAGTGGAGGAGTCCACGGGGAGGAAGCCCAGCCCGCTGCCCTTCCAGCGCTCCTGCATCGCCACCTGCTGGCCACAAGGAGCCTCGGTGTGCGCCCGGCACAAGCCCTGGGCAGCAGCCTAGGTTCCCAGAGCCCCCCAACAGGTTCAAGACAGTGGGTAGGGGTGTAGGCTGGCAAGGCCAGGGACTTGGCCCCCAATTTCTCGAGTCAGGAAGGGCAGAAGCAAAGCTTTGGCGCCAGGAGCTGGGCTCCGTTCCCAGACTTCCTCTTGGAAATGGGCGAGCACAGGAGGGCTGGACGCGAGC
Organism: Aepyceros melampus; assembly: GCA_006408695.1. Taxonomy (NCBI): domain Eukaryota; kingdom Metazoa; phylum Chordata; class Mammalia; order Artiodactyla; family Bovidae; genus Aepyceros; species Aepyceros melampus. The sequence continues at coordinate 619,430 of SJXQ01003488.1, forward strand.
CACGGTGACCAGCGAAACCTCCCAACCCTGCTCCCTGCCCCAGTCCTCTGCAGGCCCCAAAGCTGAGGCATCTCCTTGATAAAGCAGGGTTCAGGTAAGGACATAGGCTCCCATGGAATGGGTCAGCTGATTCCTGGACTCACCCAGAGCTCCAAGGACATGGCCTGATCTCTAGTCCAAGAGGTGACCCTTGGCAGGACACCCCAAGTCAGCGAACAGGCTGCAGAGGGTACAAAAGAATATTTGGGGGAAGCTGCTGCAAGTTTTGTGTGGCTTGAGTGTATACCTCGAATTCCACTTGAGATAGTGCATTGCCTTTTCACCAAGCTGCACAATCTCTCTGCCTCTGGGCTTTTGCATTCCCACTGCATCGGCTCAGCCGCACAGCTCCTCCACATCCAGGGGACAGCAACTCCGCCCTACCTCCCCCCCCAACCCCGCCGTCCCCAACACACACATGCTGGGGGCGTTCCTGGGTCTTGCTCCTCTGTTATTCAGGAGCCTGGTGTCATTCTTTGTAAAAGCTGACTCTTAACTAAATACAACAGTGTTAACAGTTCACCTAAAAAAATACATTAAAGCTTAATTGAACCAGATCTCTAGTCTCCAGGACACTCAGCTACAACTTGGCACTTAGTCAAGTCCATTTCAACTCACTACTTCACCCAACTAGTTCTCAACCCAGCTCCAGAGAACGGTTTTTTGCCTTACCTGGATTGCCACTTGGAGTTGAAAATTACCAGATTTCACACCCTAGGGAGGGGCTGGACAGGGGAGGAGAACAGGGATGAGGCCCAGGTGCTCCATCCGTGCAGCAATGTCCAGAGCTGACTCCTGGAGGAGAGCCCATTCCAGCCACAGGCAGGTCAGAGCCAGGTGGGCCGGGTGGATGCCTGTGACGGCTGGTGTGGCGGCTTTAAGACACTGCATTATAGACGTGTTAACGAGGGGTTAACCAGACACATGCTTCAGACCATCACACTCTCCCTGGGTCTCCGGGCCTCAGAAATACATCAGAGTCAGACAGATGGAGACCCAGCTTTGCCTACAAGGTCCAGAAACCCAGGGGAAAACACTTGGGAAGGAGCATGTGTTGGTGACTTTCTGAGAGACATGAAGCACGTTTCCTGCGTCACCTTTAAAGTCAGGCTGCTGCTGCTAAGTCGCTTCAGTCGTGTCCAACTCTGTCGACCCCATAGATGGCAGCCCACCAGGCTCCCCTGTCCCTGGGATTCTCCAGGCAAGAACACTGGAGTGGGTTGCCATTTCCTTCTCCAATGCGTGAAAGTGAAAAGTGAAAATAAAGTCGCTCAGTGGTGTCTGACTCTTTGCGACCCCATGGACTGCAGCCCACCAGGCTCCTCCATCCATGGGATTTCCCAGGCAAGAGTACTAGAGTGGGGTGCCATCGCCTTCTCCATTAAAGTCAGGCACCTGACTCCAAATGATCCTGGCAAAGGATGCAAAACATGGTTTCCCTGTTATGAGAGTGAAAGGGAAAAAGCAGGAAGAAGGGAGGGGCAGAGGGGAGACAGGCTGTGAACGCTGCCCTCCTGCAGCCCCTCTGAGCACTGGAGTCAGTGGTGCTACCCAAGGGGCCCCAGTGTCACCCCACCGGCCACCCTGCCTGAGATGCTGCTCCTCCTGTCCAAGCAGGCCTCTTGCTCTTCCCATAGTGCCACTTCTGGGCATCCCCCAGTGCTCCAGTATGGTGCCCAGCTTTGGGGTTCATGCCTTGGGGCTGACCCTCACCTGTCCCACCACTTCTTCGGCTACCCAAGGGAATGTACACAACTGTGTACACAGCTCTCACTCCCGCCAGGCCCCCACTAGACACTCACGGCTCCCCTCTCACAACCCTTGTTAAGGACAAATTATTCACTGGACACTTGTTAGAAAGTGCGAGAGACTTTATTTAAGACTCTGGCAAATGTGGGAAGAAACTGACTTCAACTCCCAGTATAACAAAGACAGAGGGAAGAGTTACAGCCCATGGCCAGGTGAGGATGCAAATGCAAATTACTAAGAGGAGCTCGGTTACTTCAAGGGTGGGGGATTCTTGGCTGGGACAGGACTTAGCAGGCACAGGATGAGGCCTGGAGGAGAAGAGGTGCCAGGGAACCAGGCCTGAGTTTGCTCTGCCCCCCCTCAACACACAATGTCCCTGTCCCCTTAAGTGGAGGTTGAGGTCAAGAAACAGTTTCAGTTCAGTTCAGTCCAGTCGCTCAGTCATGTCTGACTCTTTGAGACCCCATGAACTGCAGCACACCAGGCCTCCCTGTCTATCACCAACTCCCGGAGTTTACCCAAACTCATGTCCATTGAGTCAGTGATACCATCCAACCATCTCATCCTCTGTTGTCCCCTTCGCCTCCTACCCTCTATCTTTCCCAGCATCAGGGTCTTCTCAAATGAGTCAGTTCTTCGCATCAGGTGGCCAAAGTATTGGAGTTGCAGCTTCAGCATCAGTCCTTCCAATGAACACCCAGGACTGATCTTTAGGATGAGCTGGTTGGATCTCCTTGCAGTCCAAGGGACTCTCAAGAGTCTTCTCCAACACCACAGTTCAAAAGCATCAATTCTTCAGTGCTCAGCTTTCTTTATAGGAACCTTCCAAGGAAAAGACCCACTGTGGTTGACAGATCCAAAGCCAGAGATGGATGCCACATCTAATGTGCCAAGACTCAGAAGGTGAGTCTCCTCCCAAGTGTGTCCCTTTGCACTTGAGGCTCTGGTTTTCTTTCCCTCCATCCCAGGCCTGCCTTTCTCTCTCTGCCTCTCACTAGCCTCTGCTCCGACGTTCTGGGCAGTTGTGAGCTGCTCTCTTCCCGCCCCCTCTCCACTGCTGCGTTCTCTGTCCGCCTCCCTTTCCATGGCCTCCACAGAATTTCTAACCCTGAGCCCCATGCTCCGCCCGGACCAACCACAGCCCAGAACAGATCTGCTGATTAGGCTGTGTGCACCGCACAACATGCTTCTGTGCTGTGTGCCTGCTTCTAAAGGTGACAAGTACAGTGCTTTATCTCTTCTTCTTTCTTGAAATAAAAATCCTAACGACAAAATAATTTGCCCTTAATGGACTGTGCCCTGCTGGAATCTCTCTCTACAGGTGGCCCGAGAGGAAGGGTTTCTTGGAGGAGGCTGAGCCCCTGCAGACAGAGGCTCTCAAATAATCGGCAGGGGGATAGTTTCCTGGAGGTCACATCCGAAACTTCCACATCCCAGAGGGTGGCCCAGGAACCTCCCCTCCTCAAAGCCCAGTAGCCAAGTAGAAACCGACGTTCCCCTCCTCCCCCCTCACCAGGCCAGTTTTTCCTGCTTGTCCTGTTTGGGGACTCCAGCCAGAAACCCAATAAGCAGAGGGGAGGGGGCAAGGAGAAGAGGGGAGGCAAACAAGAGATCCCAGACTCTGTACCGTGCCTGGAGAAGGTGGGGGACAGGGCATATAAGAGCCTGATGGCGCAGCAGTAAGCCCCCAAACACTTCCTCACCTGGTCTCAGGACCTTGCTCACAGCACCTCCTCGGGGGTCCTGTGCAGGAGGTACCTACCCCCACCTTTGGAAGCTGGGTGCCCCTGGGCTCACCTCCTTGAGTGGTCTCTCCCCCCACACTTCCTGCTGTCTCCCCACAGAGCTCCTCTTCCCCCCAGCTCCAGCTGCTTCCTCTGTTGAAGACTCTGAGGTCACCTCTCACACGTCACATCCAAAGAAGAGCCCTCCATTCAATCCTGAAACCTCGGGCTTCCCGTTCAGTAAGAGGCCATGTTATTCTAAATGCTCAGGCCAAATCGCAGTGTCAACTCTGCTTGGCTCTTTCTCACAAATCCCACATCCTTCCTTGATTTCTTCCTGCTCTACGTTTACAATGTATTCCAAACCCAGCACTCCCCTCACACACTCCCGTCACTGCCAAATAATCAATGCTTTCGAATTGTGATGCTAGAGAAGACTCTTGAGAGTCCCTTGGACTGTAAGGAGATCAAACCAGTCAATCCCAAAGGAAATCAACCCTGAATATTCATTGGAAGGACTGATGCTGAAGCTGAAGCTCCAATCCTTTGGCCACCTGATGTGAAGAACTGATCATTAGAAAAGACCCTGATGCTGGGAAAGATTGAGGGCAAGAGGAGAAGGGGATAATAGAGGATGAGATGGTTGGATGGCATCACCGACTCAATGGACATGAATTTGAGCAAACTCCGGGAGATGGTGAAGGACAGGGAAGAAGCCTGGCCTGCTCCTTCATAGGGTTGCAAAGAGTCGGATACAACTTAGCGACTGAATAGCAACATCACACATCACCACCACCCTGCCTCCCGCTGATCTAAACTACCTCACCAGGGCCTGGATTCAGGTAAACAGTCTCCCAACCGCTCCTGCTGTCTTCCAGCTGCCCTCACCCACAGAAAGACCTGACCATGACATTCTTCTCTCATCTCACTTAGAATGAAATCCAAAGCTTCATGATACTCATAACCTGGTTGCCCCCTCTGTTCTCACTGCTCTGCAGATACTCTGGGCTCTGACTCTCCTCAGACAAGCACCCCTGCCTCAGAGCCTTTGCATGTCCCACGGATCTGTTAGAAAGCTCTTCCCACAGGCATGTGCATGGCCCATCCCACTTAATTCACACCAAAGCTCATCTTACTTGTCTATCATCTGCCTCCTTGCAAGAACTGGAGCTCCCAGGGCTCATGGAACACATTTTCCTCCTGCTTTCCCAGGCCCTGAGGTGATGGCCAGCACATTGGAGATGCTCAGTAACATGAGTTATGGATAAATTAGTGAATGGTCAGGGCTGCAGTGTAGGGGTGCTCTGGAGCCTGTGTCCTGCCCTGAGAGGTGCGTTCTGAGCCCTCACTCAGCCCCTGCCCGCACCCAACTATACAGACCACCTGGCTGCTTTCTCTGACCTTTGTACATGCAGCCCCACCTGCCTTCTTCACAGACCCTCTTTTCTTCCATTCAAACCCTGCTTCTACCTCCCGGCCAAGCTCACCTCATTGTCCTCCACATCACTGCTGTGTCTGGGGTTGGGGGGAGTCTAGGGCAGCTCTGCCAAGGGGCTAGTGTTAAGACAAGTTCAGAGCAGAGTTGCATGAACTGCACCCTTTTCCAAAGGGCGGGGTTCTTCCCTGATGCACCTGGCTCCTAGACACCTGCTGGGTGATTGAGGGTATTGACCAGGCAGCAGCAAAGTTCCTCACGTGTCCAGCCCTCACTGAGCTTCCCTGGTAGCTTAGCTGGTAAAGAATCCACCTGCAATGCAGGAGAACCCGGTTCAATTCCTGGATCAGGAAGTTCCCTTGGCGAAGGGATAGGCTACCCACTCCAGTATTCTCGGGCTTCCCTGGTGGCTCAGATGGTAAAGAATCTGCCTGCAATGTGGGAGACCTAGGTTCAATCCCTGGGTTGGGAAGATCCCCTGGAGGTGGGCATGGCAACCCACTCCGGTATTCCTGCCTGGAAAAATCCCCATGGACAGAGGAGACTGGTGGGCTACAGTCCATGGAGTCTCAAAGAGTTGGACACGACTGAGAGTGACTAAGCACAGCACAGCACTGATGGAAATGGGCCTCCCGCCGTGGGACTGACTGCCTCAGGTGTTCTGTGCGGCCCCCGCCCACCCCTTGCCCTGGTGACTTGCTGTGTTCTTCAAACCGAAAGCAGCTGCCCCGTGCACACAGAGGTGTGAGTCCTGGCTGCCAAATGCCAAGAGGGGGCTGCTGCCAGCCTGTGCTGGAGACTGATGAGTCCTACAGCTCCGAGGACGCTGACACCGGCTGTGGTGCTTCTGTACAAACGGCTGTTGTGAACACCTCATTACTGTCCAGTGGGTTCTCACCCCTCACTGCACCCCAAGATTTCAAGTTCCTGGAGCCTGTCGGAGAGTTCGTGCTTTTCCTCCTGTGCCGGCCATAGTTCCAGGAGGAATACTGTGGGGCCCTCGGGGAAGGGGGTTACAATGAAGGGAAAGGGATTCGTGTTTTTATAGCCAGTCACTCACCTTGCAACAGGCCCTGTGTGTGTTAATGATCTTGCCTGTCAGGGACCTTGATCCCCCAGTCAGAGCCTTAAGGCACTAAGTAACTCACACAGAATCCCAGGCACGGCTGCTGACCACACCCAGTGGTCGGGTGCCTCTGTTAAACCCACTTCTGATTCCAGGCTCGGGGCATTTCACTAAAGCCAGGTGTTGGAGTCCAAAGCCTTTCCTGATGAAGTTCTTTGCGAGAGAAAGAGACAACACAAACCAATAAACCACAAAACAGCCAAACACAGCTAAGCTCTGTAGCACAGAAGGAACACAGGGGGCCTCCCCGGCCTTAGAGTGACTCTGAGCTGGGGTTTGCTGTTTCCTCTGCTGCCACCCAGCGCCCCCAAAGAGAGGCTGACCAGAAACCACACCAGTTTCCTTTAGCCTCAGCTCAACAATATTGGGGAGGGTAAGTAACCCTTTGAGAATCTGCTTGCTGCTGCTGCTAAGTCACTTCAGTTGTGTCCGACTCTGTGTGACCCCATAGATGGCAGTCCTCCAGGCTCCCCTGTCCCTGGGATTCTCCAGGCAAGAACACTGGAGTGGGTTGCCATTTCCTTCTCCAATGCATGAAAGTGAAAAGTGAAAGTGAAGTCGCTCAGTGGTGTCTGACTCTTTGCGACCCCATGGACTGCAGCCCACCAGGCTCCTCCATCCATGGGATTTCCCAGGCAAGAGTACTAGAGTGGGGTGCCATTGCCTTCTCCGTGAGAATCTGCTTAAATGTGGGGGAAATCATACAGGAAAATGCACATACCCCAGTTTTTGAAAACACTTGTAGGGGTATGCCAAGGATGCTAGATAAAGAACTCCCTTTTCAGAATTTAAATTTGAAATCAGGAGTGCTGTTTGTACTCTATGGCCATCAAATTCTTGATTTCCTGAGGTCCAGGTGTGAAGAGCAAAACCTTGCAACTGAAGGCACCTGGAATCAGGATGTGTTCAGAGGGTTACAAAGCAGCCTGGACTGGGACCACAACAGAAATCCAAGAACAGATCCCTGATTCTATAAAAACACACTTGATGTATTGGAGAGACTTCAAATCCATGGGAGAAAGGGCAGATGACTTTACAGTATTGGGATAAGTGTTTGCTAGTTTGGCTTTTCCTCCTAACAAACTAACCCAAATTTTAGTGGCTTAATGCAATCATTTATTTGCTCATGATTCTGTGGGTAGACAATTTGGGCTTGCTCAACAGGACAGTGATTTTGCTGACTTCTTCTGAGCTCACCTGAGCATCTTAGCAACTGGCACATTCCCTTCTTCTCATCAGTAAAGTGCCAGCACTGACTGACTCTGCACTACACTCTCCCATTTTTTTCATCTTGTTAGTGTTACTGATGGCATACCATATTCTGTATCTTATACCAGTTTTGCTATTTGTGAAGCTGATTGTGATCAGCTCTGAAGTATCACCTGCTTCTATGCCCTATTTTGTGAGTAGATGTAATGCTTGCCATCTGACCTTTCTATAAATTACAAAGGATGTATTTTAAAAACTTCTTATTGTACAGCAGTAATTCTAATTCATGGCAGAAAATTTGGGAACTATGGAAAAACATAAGATAAAAAATATGCAGATGACACCACCCTTATGGCAGAAAGTGAAGAGGAACTAAAAAGCCTCGATGAAAGTGAAAGAGGTGAGTGAAAAAGTTGTTGGCTTAAAACTCAACATTCAGAAAATGAAGATCATGGCATCCAGTCTCATCACTTCATGGCAAATAGATGGGGAAACACTGGAAACAGTGTCAGACTTCATTTTGGGGGGCTCCAAAATCACTGCAGATGATGACTGTAGCCTTGAAATTAAAAGAGGCTTACTCCTTGGAAGGAAAGTTATGACCAACCTAGATAGCATATTCAAAAGCAGAGACATTACTTTGCCAACAAAGTCCGTCTAGTCAAGGCTATGGTTTTTCCAGTGGTCATGTATGGACGTGAGAGTTGGACTGTGAAGAAAGCTGAGCGCCGAAGAATTGATGCTTTTGAACTGTGGTGTTGGAGAAAACTCTTGAGAGTCCCTTGGACTGCAAGGAGATCCAACTAAAAGAGAGAGATCCATCCTAAAAGAGATCAGTCCTGGGTGTTCACTGAAGGACTGATGCTGAAGCTAAAACTCCAATCCTTTGGCACCTCATGCAAAGAGTTGACTCATTAGAAAAGACCCTGATGCTGGGAGGGACTGGGGGCAGGAGGAGAAGGGGACAATAGAGGATGAAATGGCTGGATGGTATCACCGACTCGATGGACATGAGTTTGGGTAAACTCTAGGAGTTGGTGATGGACAGGGAGGCCTGGTGAGCTGCGATTCATGGGGTCGCAAAGAGTCGGACACGACTGAGCGACTGAACTGAGCTGAAGATAAAAAATATTTTTAAGCCCATAATCCCTGCAGTTCAAAATAGTATTTCTTCCTGGTATTTTTTCTATATATACTTTTTCTGCATTTTTCAAATTTTGCGTAATGAACATGCTGTCACAGTTGTAATCAGAAAACAAACATTCGCAGTTACAAGAGGATTCTATCATGCTCTTTGCAGGCTTGGCCAGAGAGAGAAAATGAGAAGATAAACAGCACGACAGGACTCCCCACTGTTACTGCTGCAAAGGCCCTGAAACGGGGACTTGATTGTTTTCAGGGGCTGAAGTACTTCGTGGATCTCTTCCGCGCCACAGATTCTTCATTCAGCATTCCAGGCTGCCTGAGCTCTTGGCAGATTAAAAACAAACTCAGTCGACCTTTGGATGGCTTTTGAAGTATCTGCTGAGAAATGCCAAAAGTGACATTCACTCATTAATGTTATCTAATACCCAGCTCCTCCTTCCATTGTCCCCGATTCTCAAAAATATCTTTTTACAATTTGTTAGAAACAGTATCCAAAGAACCACAGCGTCCTCTAACGTCCGTAAAGTTTTTACATTGTCTTTTCTTCCCAGGGCCTGTTCGATTGAGCGCGGAGAGGCCGCTGTCCAGCGCACACCAATCCCCAGAAGCGGAACGTCGGCCAGAACCCTATACCTCGGATGGAAGATACTGCCTCCACTGGGAGCATCGCCGAAGTGAGGGGGCTTCGGCGGTTACCATGGAGATTCTGGCTTGCGGCCCTGGTTGGCTGAGACGCCTTCGACACCGCCCCCTCTGCTCAGCTCAGGGGCGAGGTAAGCAGAAGCGGAGATTTCTCAGGGACTTCTGGGAAAGGGAAGTCACTGAGAACGGAAACGGAAGCGGCTTGGCCAGGTGCGTTCTGGGAGTTGTAGTTCAGTTGTCTGGGGCTCTCGCGCCCTCAAGGCCAAGCGATCTGGGAGCGTCGCGCGAGTAGCCACAGACGCAGGAAGGCTGCCTGGAGCTTAGTTTCACAGAAGGTCGGTGCGGCCCAAGGCCTTGCTGTCCCGCCTCCACTCCGACCGGGAGCAGCGGCCATTCGGCGTTGGGGCTTGGCGGGGAGCTGGACCCCAGGTCTCTCAGAAGCCGCGGAGCCCCAGGGTACCCTCTCGGCTCAGGAAGGGCAGAGGTGGAAAGGGAAAGGAAAGTCAAGTGCTTAAAAGGAGATCAGAACGGACCCAGAGTTTCCTGGTTGTGACAGCAGCCTTGGTGCAGTTGGCCAGAGTTTAGTCTCAGGACTACAACCTGCAACCCCTAGACGGTGAGCCTTTGCCAAGATGTTTCCTTGGAAACCCCAAATTTGACTTGAAGCAGTTGTTTTTTTGAAGGCCTTGTGAAGGACTTGCATTCATCTGTACACTATAATCTACACCTTTCCAAGATTTCTTAACACTTGCTGAATATTGAGTATGCAAATCTTTAATTAAGGAAGCAAAGTAGCTTCCACAATTTAAGTGACTATTCATTTGGGTTTCTCAGAGGTTTGTATTTGTCAAAAACAAAAGAGAAAGGAACAATTCTCTAGTGCCTTACCTTTCTTGGTACCAGGACATCTCTTATGTTTATGATCGGTGAAAATGCTGTTGTCTTTAGTTAATGATTCCACCCAAACGTTAACTGTGATCTTAGATCACCTTGTCATACTGCCCTTCCATTTTCAACCAATTTGATAACACCTCCTCAGGCTCTGTATCTTCTCTAGTATGGTATCTTGTCTTTTTTGTTGACCAGAGGTCAGTCTTTGACCTTCAACACAGACTTTTGGGAGATTCTGATTATATCCTTTTAAAACTAATCGTGCTTGAAACATTTCAAAATATTTAAGTAATGACAGTTTTTATTTTGTTGCATATTTTCTTTTCCAATTAGCAGAATTCTCAGTTTCTGAAATTTAGTCTCAGCTCAGGAAAGAATTGTGGATATCTAGTAGATGTTGATGTCTCTAGAGGCGCTTATTCAGAGAGGAATAAATCTGTATGTGCAGCTTAGGGGTGAATGTTTAGGAAAGCAATCTCAAAAATGTGGTCCAAGGAGCTCTCCTTAATGCCTTGAATTCTGCTGTTCTATTCAGATTTAGACCTTCCTCAGTTGTTATTCCTCTGTACATTGCTTTTTCATTCCTTAATGGCTTCTCTCCAGGTGCTGTCACTCTGACAGCATTCATTCTTGTGATCCCCTTCATTATTTTTTGAAGAGGTACCTGTCCATTCTCTCATTTAAGCTCTGTTCAGTCTCCAGATATTATGGTAGTATAGTGGACAAAGCCTGAGTTCTATATCTGACCATCTCATTAATAACTTCTGTATCTTTAGGTTAATCACATAGCCTCTCTAGTTCTAAACTTGTTTATCTTTAAATGAGAAGGTTAAACTTCTACATCTTTACAACATTTGTTTCAGCTTTCAGTCTTTGCTTATTGGGCCAGCTTCTTTCCTACCTCTTCTGCCTCTATTTATCTCTACTCCACTGACTTATTATTTTCCAAGATTTCAAGACTGTAAACATTCTAATTTTAGTAAGGTTTTTTAAAAAATCCTGAGTGCAGTTCCCCAGCACAGAAAATGTTTTTATAAATTTTTTATTCCTCTCAGATATGAAGACCAGAGCAGATACCAAAGAGATCAGTAGATTATACTTTTGAGTGAGCAGCAACATTTCTGTCATCACTGAAAGGCTCAGAGGAGTTGTGTCCAAAGAATATTTATTTGAAGGAATCTGTGAATTTGAGGCCAAGATAGAAAAGCAAAAAGAGAACTCTATAGGCAAAATTTCAACAACAACAAAAAAATCTCTTGCCCAAACCAGTGGTTTTCGCAAATAATAGTAGCCCGTGAAAACTATCTTGTGAGGAAAATGGGCATACTTTTAATGAATTTGAGAGAAGTTTTGATCTAAGATCTAAACTTATCCCAAGGCATATTATTTGTTCAGAAGAGAAACTACATATACTTGATCCAATTGGGAAAAATGTCAAATGGAATTTATCTCCAATTAAAAGTCAAAGAACTTCTAAAAAGAAAGCATAATTGTAGTGGCTTTGGAAAAAAATTTCAGTGACCGTTCAAACTTTTTTTTTCATCAAGAATTCATATTGGTGAGAAACTTCGTAAGTGTGATGACTGTGAAAAAGAATTTATCCAGAATCCACGTCTTACTGAATATCAGAGAACTCATACTGGAGAAAAACCCTGTAAATTTGTAGGAAAGCGTTCACTGTAAATTCATCTGTTCAGCATCAGAGAATTCACACTGGAGAGAAACCTTATATATGTAATGAATATAGGAAAGCCTTCAGTGACTACTCATCCTTTATTCAGCATCAAAGAATTCACAGTGGGAGAAACCCTATGAATACATTGATTAGGGGAAGTCCTTCACTGATATCTCGTCTCTTACACAATATCAGAGAATTCACATGGGAGTGAAACCCTGTAAGTGTAGTGATTATGGGAAGGCATTCAGATTTACCCAACACCAGAGAATTCATACTGGGGGAAAGCTTTATAAATGTAATGAATGTGGAAAAGCATTCAGTGCCCCCTCAGTGTTTACACAACACCGAAGGATTCACACTGGAGAAAAACCCTATACATGCAGTGAATGTGGGAAGGACTTCGCTGAAAACACATCCCTTACTGAACATCACTGAATTCATACTGGAGAGAAACCTTATGTACACAGCAAATGTGGTAAAGCATTCAGCCAGAGCACTCATCTTACTCAACATCAGACTTCATACTGGAGAGAAACCCTTTAATGTGAGATGTGGAAAAGCATTTGGTAACAGTTCAATCCTGATCAGACGTCAGCAGCTTCACACATTGGTCATCTCAATATACTGTTTCGTGGACTACTCTATCCTTTCATGATCCACTGTTAACATTTTGGTCATCTGTCTCTTACCCATGCCACCCACTCTTGCTTACAGTTAGAATCTAGGGATGTTGTACTCCTGGGATAAAGTGAAACATTGGGTAATATTTTATGTTTCCCATACTGACACTGTTTTGTTAGGTGCATAGAGATTTAGACTGTTTTCTTAGAGAATTAGCCCATTTATCATTATTTAATGCCCCTTCTTATCCCTTGCCTGGAAAATCCCATGGACAGAGTAGCCTGATAGGCTACAGTCCACGGGGTCGCAAAGAGTTGGACACGACTGAGCAACTTCGCTTTCATTTTCTTTCTTATCCCTTAGTATCTTCCCTGAAGTCTACTTTGTCTGAAATTAAAGGTAAGTTGGCTTGCTTTTGGTTAGTGTTAGCATGGCATGTCTTTCTCCATCTCTGTACTTTTAACACGTTTGTTACTGTTTTCTATGCTTTGTATTTGTTGTTTTCTATCTTCCTTCTTCTGCTGTCTCTGGTTTTAATTGAGCATTTTACCATTCCATTTTCTCTCTTGCAGTACATTAACTATATGTCTTTTAAACAGTTTAGTGGTTACCTTAGAGCTTGCAGTATATTTTTAAATTAAGTGCATATTTAAAGGAGAAGGCGATGGCACCCCACTCCAGTACTCTTGCCTGGAGAATCCCACGGACGGAGGAGCCTGGTGGGCTGTGTAAGACCTCGCGGCCTTTTCTCAGAATCTGTCGCTCCAAAGACCACAGTGACTAGAATTCGATGCAATCAGCAAGAGGATTTATTAGGCCGACGCGCCGGGGTTCAGTCTCCACTCAAGGAGATGAACCCCGAACATCAACTGTGAGGAACTTTTATACCGAAAAATCACAGGCAGGTGTGGGAGGGGTCAGGATGTTGGGAACAATGTGGTAGGGGGCCATAGGCAGGTGTAGGGGGGGTGAGGACATTTGATTGGTGGGATAGGTCTGCAGGTAATTAAGTCGAAACAGTTACTGACCACCCTGCTTGGCCAGTTCTTAAATAATTACCCGGAAAAATCGGACAGTAAATACATCTTTTTGAGAGGGGGTCTCTTTTGCAAGGTCAGGAAACTAGGTTATAAGTCATCAGTTAAGAATTAATAGAATGGGGCTTTGTTAAGGACTAGGAGACTCTTGAGTCACCAGATAAGGAGTAAGTTATCTCCTGTGAGGCATGGCCTGCCTCCGGGGTTTTAACAAAAAGGGGACTTAAAATTTTAACCTAGGTTCCTCAGCTGCAGTCCATGGGGTCGCGAAGAGTCGGACATGACTGAAGCGACTTAGCAGCAGCAGCAGCACATTTAAATAAACAGATCCTGCTGCACACACAGCACAGGTAGCTTCCATCAGGGTGCGCCCGTCCTTTGTGGTACTGCTGTCATTTATTTCACTTACACATATGCTGTGATCACCCAGCATGTTGTCATTATTATTGCTTTTAATAAACAATTATCTTTGAGAATAAGAAAATATTTTTTTATCCTTCTGAAAATTTTCACTGGTGCTACTCATGTCTTGATGTAGATCTGAACTAAATACATTTTCTGCTAGAACTTTTTTTTTGGCCATGCCATGTAACATGTGGGATCTTAGTTCCCTGACCAAGCAGAGCCTTAACCACTGGACCACTGTGGAAGTGTCTGGCAGTTTTATTTTTATATAAATATCCCTTTGAACTGGTTTTAACATCTGATTGGGTCCTTTATTAATTGTAAGTTGAATAGAATCTTTGATATGCATATTTTGCATTTACATGCCATGAACTTACCTTAGAAAGAAAAAACTGGTTGAAATTCACATAACAAAATTAACCATTTTAAAGTGATTCGGTAAAAAATAGTACATTCACAATGTTACACAATCACATGGATCTAGTTCTATAGCATTTTTATCACCCCAAACTGAAACCCCTTATCCATTAAATAGCAACTTTCATCCCCTCCTTCCCCCTGGCAAAGCACCAGTCTGCTTTTTTTCTCTTGGCCTCACTAGTCTGGTATTTCATGTATTGGAATCATACCATATATGATCTTTCCTGACTTATTTTCACTTGGCACATTTCAAGGTTCATCCTCGCCATAGCATTTATCAGCATTCCCAACATGGTTCTTTTCTAGCATTTACTGTAAGTGTGGTCAAGGATCAGTTCTCAAAGTGTAGTGCATGGGTCAGTAGCATCTGCATCACCTGAGAACTTGTTAGAAATTAAAATTCACTGGACTGTAAGATCAAATTTCACAGAAACTCTGGGGGTGGGGCCAGCAATCCATGCTGGAAAACGCCTTGCACGTGATTCGCAGGTGTGCTGAGAAACCTCTTAGTCAAAACACAAGTAAGATACAGCCTGTCACCAACCCCAAATCAGGAAGAATCCAGGGGGAAAAGCCAACCAGTTGCAGTGCACAAAATGTCTTCTCATTGCTTAAAACCAGGATGAGGGGTAACGTGATTTTGAAAGAAAAAAGGTAATTATCTGTGGCTTTTTGTTATAAACAGTAAAAGAATTGAAAAAAGAAATGATCTTTTAAAGTATGAGTTTATTCTCCAGGTTTTCTTAAATACTACAAATTAGTGCTTTTATTGCAACTATATCCAGAAGCTGAAAACAAAATACGTTCTTTTATCATACATTTAACACTTGTAAGAGACAGAATGGAACGGTATGAATTTTAGAGATGAATTTTTTTTTTCAGAGATGAATTTTTTGATTCAATAAAAAGCATATGGAAATTGAATTACAGAAATGACTGAAAGCATAAATTATATAGAAATAAAAGGGTGAAAGGTGTTTCATTAAAAAAAAAAAGTCCCTTGTTATCTCTCCTGTTGGTTAGTAACCTAATGAAAACAATAGGCAAGTATTCTCTGTATGAAGACCCAGTGGTTCTGTCCTCATGCATGCGGCTTTAGGTTAGAAATCAGGGGCGGGGCGCGCGGGGGCAGGATTTTAGGTTCTAAACATCCCAAATGTTTTACTGCCTTAGGCTAATGGATCTTTTTAACACTAAGAAATTGTAGTAACTCGTTTGCTTGGACAGAAAAAAAAAAAAAAAATGGATGAGCAGTTAAACAAATCAAGTGGGATTTAGTCACTGGGGCACAGTTACAAGTGGCCCCAAATGAGAACACACAAAAAGCTTAGTCTGAGGGTATGTTAAAAAACAAAGGAGAGGAGCCCTTGAGATCTTTATAGCAACATATCTAAGCCAAATGTCAAGGTCTGGCACGTAAGAGGGGAGTAAGTCCCTAGAAAGAGGAAGTTAGTGAAAAGATATTCAAATTAGTTCCAATTCAGTTTACAAACTAACAATACAAAATGATTTTATTTTGCATCCTTTCTATTCAAAAGAAAATTAAAAACCATATGATATTCTTAGTGCTAATGTTTCTGAGCTTGCAATATTTTTGGTTAGTTTTTAAAGATGTGTTGTGTGCTGTGTTTAGTCGCTGAGTCGCGTCCAACTCTGTCCATGGGGATTCTCCAGGCAAGAAAACTGGAGTGGGTTGCCATGCCCTCCTCCAGGGGATCTTCCCAACCCAGGTCTCCCACACTGCAGGCAGATTCTTTACCATCTAAGCTACCTGTGATAACAAATGTTATTAATGTGGCCAATATGTTAAATTTCTAAATAAAATTAGATTGATACTATGTTATTATTCACAATGACTCAACAAAAATAGAGATTCTACAATTGTTCTGCGCCCTGGGATCACGAAATAGAATAATTTAGTGACCATTAAATGGAAAATGAATTATGAAAACTGTTTCAAGAATGTCTTTCCCCTCCTTCTTTAGATACATTTTAAATAACCTAACCTTTTCCCCCTATTTTCTCTGAAATCAAATTTTAAAACTTCTAAAATTTGCTCATAGTAAGTGATCTCAGATGTTTCTTTTGACAAAACTTCTTCTGTTTAATAATATTTTTTTAAAAACTGTCAGACTATATCATTTGCCAAGAGGGTGCCCTGAAGTCTCTTTTTTTGGGTCATCTTTAATGCATTTTAGCTTATTACCTAGTGTGCATATAATGGAATCAAGTTCCTTGAGGAGAGAATGAAATTGGAGCACTAATGAGGTAATTAGACATGGAATTAAAGCCACAAGGAGTTAGAAAAATGACTTTGTGTATTAAACTTAGTCAATACAGTTAGTTCAACAACTGGGCAAGTCAGGGAAAGGGAAAATAAACTACTGCGATGCAAACAGCTTCACTCAAAAAAATAAAAAGAGAGTCTATAGCCTACCAGATAGCTCTGTACACAATCTAGAGACTCTGCCACAATACTAAAATACAGATTCTTCACAAATCACAACTTTATCCCAAATGTTCTTACAGGATCTATGTTGCTTTTAAATTCTACTAAACAATCGATAGCTTTACAACAAAATTTATTTTATTTTAAAAAACACATTTAAATCACTATCCCACAAAATGTTTAGAAACACGGGTCACCATAGAAAGTAAACGTGCATATACTGCCTTTATTATAATAATTATGGTTGTTAGCTGAATGAAAACAAATAGCTAAAAAGGTTTCAAATGACAGAAAAACGTATTTAGGTAAGTTATGACAATTTTTTGAGTACTCAGATGATGAAATGTATTGTATTTCTGTACCAAATGCAAAGTTAACAATGAAATTAAGGTACTAAAAGGCCAAAAGGGGCCTCAAACATATTCACTATCTTTTAAATTTTAGACAAAAGAGCTGAGACTAGAAAAGAAAAAAAAAAAAAAAACCCAACATATACACCATAAAAGTCTTTTTCTTTTTTAATGACTTCCAATTTTAACTCTTTTCTAAAAGCATTAAGGGCATGGAGACCCTTATTGTAGATTATGTATCATCTCCTCTTTGGCTATGAGGTGTGTGGTTTTGTTAACTAGAGACATCAATGAGTTCAGTTTCTGAGACCAGTCATTTAATAAATTATTTGGATCCTTGGGTCTCTGGAAGTTGATAATTCCTGCCAACCTGTCTACTTTAGCAAAGATGGTCTTGTTGACTACTAGATTTGAGAGAAAAGCCTCTGACTCCTGCAAGAGAGAAAGACAATTGTTTTAAGATATGATTTAGATAATAAAATTTAAGGAAAGCATTTTCTAATATCTTCATTCAAGAATATGCAGGGCTAAAATTCATTATTAATAGTTAGAAATTGATTTCCTGCAATAATGTACTTACCTTACTGAGAGTCTAGGGCTCAGTTTGAATCTCCCCACAAACTTAATACTGTGGGTACCGTTCAAGAGCCTTTGTCAACAGCAACTTGGTCTACCTTCTACAATGTTTCCCACCAAAAGCAGTATTATACAGTTTCCAGAAATACTGGTTAGAATATATGCTCTGCCACTTGCTAACTAGGTAGCCAAGGACAAGGCACTTTACTTCTAAGGCCTCTGGCGCCCTTGTCCAGAAACGAGAAGAGTTAATGAACTAACCAAGGATCAAGCCCTCTAACCCAAACTATTCCAAGATTCTTCGTTTGCAGTTAAGACTGTCAGGATGCCTCCTGTCGACTATACACTTTGCCTAACTCCTATCTCTTTGGTGTTGTACATTTTACCAACATGAAACCCAGACCTGAATACAATATTCCCCTAACATGTCTTAGCAACTTTCCAGGGGAACTGCAGTCAAGTCTCCCTCATATGGTTTATTTCTACAGTTCACTTTTTGAACCTAGACTAGAAACATATACTTTAGATTCAAATTAATCAGTGTAAAACTAACATATTTAAGTAAAGATGTTAAGTAGTATAATATTCACATAACTATAACTTGGAATTTAGGCTACTCTTTGGTGTTCAAGATAGCTTGGGAAAGCCTTCTATCACCTAAACTTAAGGTAATAAAATGAAGTTGATTTGCTCACTCAATTTTTACAAGTCAACTGATTTTCGAAATGAATGGTTACAAACAATGGTATTTACTACTTACATCAACAGACAGATCCAGAAGCTGTGCCATCCTCTTCATTGTTATCCTCGTGTAATACTTGGCCATTATTCTAATATTCTGAGGAAAGAAGGGCGGGCATGGAAGACACAGCCGTCAGTAAAGCCAGAAGCTCATCGTTTTCCTATACAAGTAGGTTTAATTAACACGTCAAGACTCAGAGCTTTTATTCTGCTGCAGTCTGCCACTGGGATGAAGCCGGTTCTAAATGTCTAAAACAAAACTAAATATTTCAATATTTTGGCTTCTGCGGTTATTTTTAAGTTATTCTGAGCACACTCTACAACTCTTTTAAAATACATATAGTTAAAACACAGGCTTAGCTAAATTAGTTGTTAAAAGTTGTAACTGTACTAAACTATTTTTGCTAAATGTAAGAATCTAACGTTAAGTTTTTCTAACTATGATACAAATGTTTAAAAGGCTAAAATTTTAAAAAGATCATCTCAAAATACTATCATCACTGTAACTACATAAAAATAACCTGAATTAAATTTCCCAATTTTCACTGGAAGTGGTGCTAAAATTAGAGGTGCCCTTTGTGTATCCTTAATGTTAACCTTACTAACAAAGCAGCCACACTCACAAGGAAAAATGGGGTTCTGGGGAGAAAAATGAGCTCATCTTTGAAGAAGCTGCACTTCCTCCCATCGCTCCCAGGTCGATGTCAACACTAACCTCTCAGGAAGAATAAGAATCACTCAAGACTCCCTGCTTTTCCTTCATCCTTTTATCAATGACCAAATTTGATTGTCTGTCTTCTTTAAAGTAGTTAATTCCACTCCAACCACTCAATTCAAGCCCACAAAGCCCCTCTCACTTAGCTAGTCTTCTTATCTCCAGTCTTTTCTCTCTCCAAATTCACTCTTCACACTTACTCCCAGAGGAATCGCTATAAAATACAAGCTGGTCATTATCCTCTCAGCTTTTAATACTGGGTGTACAAATTTTGTTATGACCAAGACCTTTTCTGTATCTCCAAAGTCCTTTCTCACTGAGCCCTTTCCTTGGAGGTTCCCAAGTTCCCCGGCTGGTCTGCTGCCTCTCTGACCCAGCACAGACTAACCCATCTGCCTACAGGGACGGCCCTCCCGTCTTGCCCACTGAACCTACATCCCTTCTCACAAATCTTTACCTCAACATCAATTCCTCTAAGTCCAGTTTGATCTTTCTACCTGGTGGAACCAATCAACTCTCTCCTTATGCTCCCCTCTCATCCATGTATAATTGTACCATAATACATAATTTATAAATGCCTCTTGCACTGTGATGTATTTTTAAACATTTGGAAGGTAGTGACCATGTCTTATTCTCCCATGTGTCCCAGCACTTTGTACAGTGTAGCACATAGAAGGCTCACAACATTTGTTCTGTGAATGAAGGTTGACATAATTCAATTTGTAGTGACACCCAAGAAGATAAGAGGTTGTGTTACCTGTTTCCAAAACTACCAAGTCAGTACTAGTGAGAAACCACCCCCATCCATCCATCCCTCACATTCTTAAGAAATTCCTTCTGGTTTATATACTATAAAAGTTTGTATTGCTGAGGGGTCCTCTCAAAATGCAGCATGGTAACACATAGATATCTGAAAAGCTAAAAAGAGGTGGGGAAAAAATGACAAGAGGATAAGATAATTCTGATGTGCTTGGGAAATGAGACAATAAACATCTGAACAACAAACTTACATCACTACCACACTAGGCATAGGAAAAAAAAAAGAATCCTGAAGTGAAGAATTAAAGATGTAACATCTAAAATAAACATTTGAAAAATAAAAGTTTAAGCTCAAGTTTGCCAAAATTTGCTTCTAAACTGTCATTTCCAACACGCCAGGTCCTTACATGTTCAACAACTCTGTGTTTCAGGTCTGTCCACCTTTTTTCACCTTCCTCTGTATAACCAAAAACGTCAGTTGCAGGACTCTCTAAAGAACCTTTTCTTAATTCCATTCCATAGTCTTCAACAAGTGTGGACCAGCGCATCAACTCCATTGTGGTAAAAAGTTTTAAAAGATCCCTGTAAATTACAGAAAACTTACTATTCCAAATCTGTAAAGACTGCATTTCATCTAATAGCAAATTTTAAAACATCAAAGATGATTTTTTAGAAAGCTTTGTTTGTAGAACAAGACACGAGGTGATTATTATTTTACCAACTTGTTACCATTTTTTCCACAGTAATTCTGAAAGTGCCTTCTCCTACTTATCATTCTGTTCTCTCCTGTATTATATTTGCCAATCGCTGGACTGACTATAAACTTACTAATGAAACAGATAAAAGAAGAAGAGCATAAAGCCCATGTCTGCTTTACATAACAGATTTTCAGAAGCATGTACTTCTTAAAATCACAAAGCCCCAAACATTTACTAATGATAAAACTAAATAGTTAAACAAGGGCTGCTCAAGTGAGCTTGAAATAAAAACTTCTTGATAAATGGTTTAGAATGGAGTATGTTATAATCTCATTATGTTAATTTCTAATGTAGTCCTAACAACACCAACAACAAAAAAACCACTTTATTTTCTCTGAGTTTATTCTCTAATATGATCTATCAGCAAGTAATTAAGAAGCATACCCTTAGGTTAACCAGTCTTTCAAAATGGTACTTCTACTGAGACATACTATACTAATTATAAAAGTACTTACTTGTATTTAGGGATTTCTTCTAATTTCTTGTCACTGCTTATTCGGTGAACCAAGTCTGACTGTTCATTGTCAAAAGGAGCCAAGATAACATAAAGGACAACACTTTTCAGGGCCTAAAAAAGTTGTGCAATTCAACAGAATATAGGCAAGATTAGAAACAAAATGAAAACTCTGGCAGAAAGTGAAAATTCATGGAATAATTGTATACATTCATCTTTAATAGTGTATTCAAAAGTCTTAGGGGAAAAATCTTATCAGATCTTTTCATAGGGCCTTTTGGTAATATTTACTTTTCATAAAACTATTATAAAACAAATACAGTGAATCTTTGTAATGTGAATTACTACCTGGGTTGGCTTTTTTTTTTTTAAATTGAAGTATAGTGATCTAGCTAGTGTTTGTTTCAGGTATTCGAGAAGGAAATGGTAACACACCCCAGTATTCTTGCCTGGAAAATCCCGTGACAGAGGAGCCGAGCGGGATACAATACATGAGGTCACAGAGTTGGACATAACTGAGGGCCTGAGAACAATTCAGTTACAGAGCAAAGTGATTCAGTTACATATATAATATATATATTGTTTTTCAGTTTCCTTTCCATTGTAGGTTATTACAAGATATTGAATATAGTTCCCTATGCTATACGATATATCCTTGTTTATTTTATATATAGTGGTTGTATCATACTCCTAAATTATCCCTCCCCCAAACATTTTTTAAAACAAATGTATAAAAGAAAAAGTCTTTATAACAAGTTAGCAGTAAAATGGTGGAATCCACATGTACACTATTCACAAGTTTTGCAAAATAATTTTCCAAAGTAATGCTGGATCTTTTATCTGTGACCTCAGTTAGAAGGTAACTGCTGTATATGTCTTAAAGAGTAAGCCTACATTTCTTCAAAGGTCATAAAGAGAGTATTGCCACAATTCATTTGGATCAGTAATGTTAAAGTGAACTATCAACACAATGAACAGAAAGCTGCACCACACAACTGCATGTAATTAGTGAAGTTAAAATTATTTCAAAATAAAAAAATGCAAATTATTTCTGATAAGTTTCAACATCAAGTTTAAGACTCTATCTTAAAAATATATATATATTCTTACCTGTTGCCACTTTTCACTTTCTGCCTGTATACAGGGTGTGTCATAGATTGCTCTATAGTGCTTACAAATAGATAAATAAGATCCTTCATGTTGATCTAGTTGAATCATTAAGTTATAGTATTTCAACTTTAATTTCTGTAAAATATTGACAAAATGGGGTTTATGGATTTTTTTCCCAAAACATTTTCAAAGTAAACTTACAGTAAGAGATAGGCTTACCTCTGTATTTTCTTCCTGGAAAAATTTGGTGTTAATTTTTTTGCTGATGATTTGTGTACGAATGTAATCCTTCACCGCTAGGCAGAGCCGCATTTGCTCCAAAATAAATTCCACTCGCTCTTTCTTTTCCATTGACCCATAGGTTTCCACCTACCAGAGTAAATCCCCAAGTTTATAATGTTTAGTAATAGTTTACAATTGCAACAAAGTTAAACAGACATTAAAAATCACACTTGATAAATAATAAGAATCTTCATGCATATTGGGAGAGTGCTGCTGCTGATATAAAAAGCTAGTTTCCTTCAGGAAATGACAATTTAAAAAAAATTATTATACTGTAAAATGGATGTTTTCCTCTTGGTGTAAAGTTCTATAAATTTTAACACATGTACAGATTTCTGCAGTCACCATTCCAATCAAAACCTAGAACAGTTCCACCACCTGAATAACTCTGATGTACCCCCTTCAGTCACACACTGCCCCTACTGATAACCCCTAACAACCAATGATCTGTCCTCCCACGCTAGAGTTGTCCTTTCAAGAATGTCAAATATGCAACCTTTTGAGACTATCTTTGTTTACTCAGCATAATGCTTTAAATAACATTCATTCAAGCTGTTGTGTAAATCAAACAGTTCATTCCTTTCTATGACTAAATAGTATTCCACTGCATAGATGAACCCCAGTTTACCCATTCCCCTGCTGAAAAACATCTGGGCTGATTCCATCTTGGGCCTATCGTAAGTAAAGCTACTCTGAACATTAGTGAAAGAGTTTTGTGAACATAAGTTTTTCTTTCTCTTGGGTACCCAAGGATAGGTTTGCTAGGTTATACAATAAACGTATGTTTATAAGAAACCTCCACCCTGTTTTCCAGAGTGGCTGCACCATTTTGCATTCTTATCAGCAATCTGTGGGAATTCTAATTGCTTTGCATTGCCACCAGCTCTTGGTACTGTCAGTTTGTTTGTTTGTTTGTTTGTTTTAATTTTAGCTATTCTAATAGACCCTGATGCTGGGAAAGATTGAAGGCGGGAGGAGAAGGAGACAACAGAGACGAGATGGTTAGATGGCATCACCGACTCTTGGACATGAGTTTGAGTAAGCAGGAGTTGGTGATGGACAGGGAGGCCTGGCGTGCTGCAGTCCATGGGGTTGCGAAGAGTCGGATACCCCTGAACTGATAGGCATGTAGTGGTCTCTCATCATGGTTTTAGTTTGCGTTTCCCTAATGGCCAATGAAGATGTGCAGTTCTAAATATGGAAAAGAGGCCAGCTGCAAGCTAACTAGGTAATAGTTGAAACTATTACATGTAATAGAGGCATCAGTCTTTTAAAAACTCAGATAACAAGTCTGATGTGACCCCTTATGGATGTAGAAGTAGATATACACGATACAAGAGAATCAATTATATCAAGTACTATGAAAAAGTTCCTAATACAATATCTGGCACACATACACTATAAATGATTTATGAAATCTAGAATGACACTTTTATAAAGTAGACTGAAGTAAGGCTATTGTTATTACTATAATTTGGCCTAAAATTTTTTTATTTCACTGCTTCTCCTTTATAAATTTTAAAACTAGTTATTCAACACTGTGCTGAGCACTCTACATATACTAATTCTCCTTTGTAATTTCTTAAGGAAAATAAACACACACACACACAGTGAACCATTAATGTTTCATTTCTACATCTTCACTCACTCTCTCTGTGTCAATTACTTTGAAGCAAATCTCAGACAAGACATTAAAAATAAATATTTCAATATGGTATCTCTAAAAGATAAACCCTGAAAAAATTCTTACATAAAAATTCTTTGTATCATTAAATATCCAGTCACTCTACAATAGTCTCATTTATTTTTTAATCAACTCAGAATCCAAATAAGACTCATACTTTGCAATCTATAGATATGCTTCTTATGTCTTTTTCCTTGCAATTTATTCACTGAAGAAATCAAGTCAATCATCCTATAGTTCCCTAGAGTCTGGAGTTTGTGGAGTGCATTCCTGTGGTATCATTTAACTGGCTCCTCTGTCTCTGGTTTGTGGAGTGCATTCCTGTGGTATCATTTAACTGGCTCCTCTGTCCCTGGTATACCTTAAAAACTGGTACTTAAACCTTTGTATAATTGAGGTTAATTTTTTGGGCACAAATACTTCACAAGGGATGTTGAATCATGAGGCATATAATTCTCCTGCTTGGAAAACAACAGTTTGAAGACAAAACTATGCAGAGAATAAAAAGGTCGGTGGTTGCCAAGGTTAGGGAAAGGAAGGGATAAATAGGCAGAGCCAGAGGATTTTCTCAAGCAGTGAAACTATTCTGTATGATACTATCGATATGATGGTGGAGACATGTCATTATGTTTGTCAAATCTATAGAGTGTACAACACCAAGAGTAAACCCTAACGTAAAACTATGCACTCTGGGTGATAATGATGTATCAGTGCAGGGTCACTCTGATTTGGGATGCTGATAGTAGCGGAGGTAGTGTGTGGTGTGAGGCAGAGGATACATGGGGAATCTCTGTATTTCCCACTTAGTTTTGCTGTGAACCTAAAACTGCTTTTAAAAATAGTCTTTTAATTGAAAAGAAAAACGTGTGTGTGTGGGGTTGGGTGACTTGAAGTCAAACAGAATTAGTGTGAATCCAAACTCAACCACTTCTGGACAGTGACTATAGTTACTTAACTCCTTTGACTCAGGAGCCTAGAAACTGACCACCAATCAGATACTCATTAAAAATGAGGCCAATGATTAACAGTAAATTCCTAAGGCACAGAGAGATATACATGAATTACTAGTTTAAGTTCTAAAGAGAATTAAAATGTTCAAATAATAGCATAAAGTTAAGACTAATTTGTTGATCTTAGTTTTCAAAACTTTTTAAACAGTTAAACGTAGTTGGGGCCATAATTACACAATTTCCAGCTGCATGAATAAACCTCACACACCACAGTACTCACTCTTAACCTTGGTGGTTCAGAAAAAAGCAATAAGGTGCCCAAAAAAGCAATTATAAGAAAAAACTCTTGATTGAATAGAAAATTTTACATACCCTAAAATGCAGCTCCTTACCTGTAACTCTTGTAAAATGGAGGCTGCCTCTTTGACATCACCGTTTTGTTCTTTTATTGTGGCTAACGTTTTCGTCAGCCGAGCACGCTCAATTTCAACATAAATCTACAAATACAAGAAATTCATATTATCTAAATTCCTACAGAAACATGTTAAAATTGAAAAGGCAAAACTGAACTATCATCAAACAAGGTATTTCTCTGCGCTGTCATGCGTTTATCTTCCTCATGTGAACATTTTATATTTCACACTCACATAATTTTAAAGACATCTCTATAAAACATTATCCATATTTTGCAGCTTCCATTTGAGAACCTAAGTAGGAAATCACTGTGCTTAACAAATAACAGGGCCAAACAGCAAATACAGTGCCACAGAATGCACCTTTAAAAGAACTGATTCTTTGAAAAATAACTCTCTGCAAAGAGCACAGGCAGTCCAGTAACTAATTCAACCAATACTCTCATTCTTTAAAAATGTCTGATCTTGTAAACTATTAAAGTTACTAGCATTTTTCATCGCTATATGTAATGTTCAGCTATATGTAATGTTTATAATTTCCAACAAATGAAGCATTAAAAATATAACTATAGCCTAACAGAGTCTAGGGGACTAACTTTCATGCTTGTGCTTGTTGACCTGCTTAGCCTTTCCTCTGCAACAACCCCTTTCCCCACTCACTCCCAAAACCTTGTCTCAAATGGTAACAAAATGCTTAGTTTCCTAAATGTATTATATTAAGCATTTCTCACTTGCTATCTCTGCATATAATTTCCCTTATATCTAAAATGTCCATCTCCCTACATCCTGGCCCAGTAGAACTTGTATTCATTCTTTTTTGGATGCCACTTCACAGCATGTGGGATGATCTTAGTTCCCTGACAAGGGATTGAACTTGTGCCCCTTGCAGTGGAAGCATGGAGTCTTAACCACTGGACGCCACAGAAGTCCCAGAATTAGTATTCATTCTCAAAAAGCCAGGTGAGCCACCATCAACTCTTCGAGGCTTTCCTGAGGTCCTCAGCCAGTCAAGCCTCACCTCTGTGCTGCAGGGACACTCTGCTACTGTCGTGACCAGCACAGTAACTGTTTCTATGACTGACTGCTCTTGACGTTAAAAATAGTGTCCTGCCCATTTTGGACCTCACACAATACAGCCAGGTGCTCAACAAACATTTAATGAACTGTCAGAGAGGTAATAAGTTAGATATAAAACTAAGTTTTTTCTTCAAACCACAAAAATCTACCTAGAAAGAAATGTATCTACCACAGTCATCATTTCATACTTGCCCTTTTTAGAGAAA
This sequence comes from Aepyceros melampus, assembly GCA_006408695.1. NCBI lineage: Eukaryota > Metazoa > Chordata > Mammalia > Artiodactyla > Bovidae > Aepyceros > Aepyceros melampus. Next base: position 646,076 of record SJXQ01003488.1, read on the forward strand.
CACAGACTGGGTTGCGGGGGTGGGAGGCATCAAAAAAAATACAGATGCATTTTGAAAAGAGTGAAATTTTGAAAGCTAACCTCACACTACAACACTCTATGAAAACTCTGCTACACCAAACAAAGATTTCTCAAGCAGATCTAGGTGACGTGAAGAAATAACCTTATGTTTAATATCAGCAAATGTAAAATTGGGATAAGATGATTAATTTTTAGAAAAATCAGGATATACTAAGATTGTCACTATTTATATTCACTGGCATGTGAGAAGACACTAGATGTACAAAGATATGGGTTAAATTAAAGTAATGACATTTTGTGTATTTGATCTTAAAAATACATACATATGTACTTAAATGTTTAAATACATAAGTATCTCTGAATACAGCTAAGACAGTACTTATCTCACTGTGAGTTACACTAATAGAAAACTCACCTTTCCTTCTGTAACCATTCGTAGAGTGTCAATTAATCGAAGTTTGATGGGAAGGTCTGTGATTTCTTCAACGTAAGTACAGCACTGTTGAACCATTTTTGCAACAGCCTAAAATAATAAAATCATTCACAAGTTAAATTCATTCCTCACACAGGAAAAGGAAATATTTTATTTATGGAAGTGCTGTGGTCAAATCTGGTCTCCCAAAAAACTATATATTGAAATGCCTACATTAAAAAAAAAAAACCCTCCCTTAGCTAAGAAGTACTGAATACTCAGTAACAAATCAATAAAGGATAGGAAAACCTCAGTCACAAAGACTTTAGCCCCCTTTACAACTGGTAAGCTGATCACACAAAAGGACAGGTGAGAGAGGCATGTCTGGCAATGTCTAGCAGAAGGCTGGCTAGTTAGTTTTCTTGCAGCCAAGAAGAAAAGTATGGAAAAAGTGGCAACAGACTAAAGGTGTGGGGAAGAGAAAAGCACAATTTAACAGTAGCCGTGATAGCACGAAGCCATGAAAAAGAGTCAGTGGCAGAAGCAGAAGATAAAACAACAGTTCCATCATCTGGGTGGAGAGGAGCCACAGCCAGCCATGCTCACACCCCAATAAAATGTGACATTGAAAAGCATAGCATCTCTTGCCCATAGTTCCCGGACAAGTAATACAAGCAGGCTGGACTATATTTTTTCTAACAGTATGATCTAGGTCAGGGGCCAGCTAACCTCTTCTGTATATTTTTATTAATATTTACACAGTAAGTATTTTAAACTTTATGGGCCAAAGGGTCTCTGTAGCAACAATTCTGCTCTGACTTGTAACTCCACAGATACATGACAGAAGGGTGTGGCTCTGGCCCTCAAAACTTATTTACAAAGGTGGCAGGGAGAATTTGGTCCTTGGTCCATAATTTGCCAACCCCTATCTAGATTCTAAATGGCACAGCATAACCATTGATAACACTAATCAGGACTCTTGTCATCAGGAAAATGTTGCAATTCAGCATATTTAAAGATAGCAGAAACGAATACAGTATTGTAAAGCAAAACAAACTAAAAAATAAAAATTAATTAAAAAAAAGATAGCAGAAAAGTAAACAGAATATCTTGCCTCAAAAATAAGATAAATACTGTCTAATAAAAGACATGATTAAGTAAATTTTAATTAATCAACTTGATGGATTATAACACAGCCATTTAAAATACCAACTATGAAGGAGCTACATGGAACTAGAAGAAAGCTACATCAACACTCTCAAAGCAATTCTGTGAAAATATGCAACTACATAAAGACTAGAAGAAAAAAATAAAACTAGTTGCCATGAGAACATGGACAGAATTTTTTAAAACTCTCTAAATGTTGTAATGTTGACTTAACATTATTAGATTTAAAATAGATTATAGAAAGGTTTTCTTTTTCTAAAAGTCCTTATTCAAATTTGAATGTATTTGTTTTTGACCAATCTTGAACTCACTTGTTTTAACTGACTCCGTCTTTTTGACAAAAGCATAATATTTTCATTAAGTAAATCCATTCTTTAGCCTCATAGCACATCTTCACTATTGCAACCAAGATACGGGATGTGGACACCATATCAGAAGCCTGTGAGAATGAAAACACACTTAAAGTTAATGGAACAATGTCAAATGAAATTAATGGCAATTGAAGTTTTCATTATAATCTACTCACAGTTCGGGTCTGTTTTTCCAAAGAGAGAAGGGTTTCAATGACCTCTTGAAGTCTTCCTTCCTAAAACAAGAGATAAATGAACAATAAAAACACCACCACCAAGGCAAAGCCAAATAATTTAGTCTGACATAAGGCGTTTCTGAAACAGTAAAGACAAAATCAATGGTCTGTTTTAGAGGACAGAGACCACCTGCACAACTGTTGTGTTTTTTCTCCCGTTCATGATACTGCCTCCTTCTCTAGAGGGTTCCAGAAGTCAGTGGTTCCCAACTTGGGGCCTACAAGCTATTTTTAACATTTCAAAATGCCTAGGAGAAATGGAATCTAGTAGAACAATGATTTAACACCCAAGAAAAACAACAAGTCTTTGTTTTGGATTCTAATTCATCACTTCAGAGTGGTAACACCTGTTTATCTTGTTCTGAACAGAGACTCTTAACTGGCAGCCACCTGTGCCTTAAATTCATCAAAAATATTTTAAAACACAGAGTTCTGAGGAGAAATAAAAAGGATATTTGGTGGTAAAATGATAGGAAACCCTGGTTTAATTTTTCAAAGACTTTAGAAATAAAGTAACTGCTTAAAGAAAATGAAGCGCACCTGAGATTTCCACTTGGTAGCATGCTAAACCAAGCAACACCAGTGCAAGTGATACCCACTTGGTAGGCATGCTATACCAAGTCATGAACTGATAGTAACCTCTATCTCACATGGAAAAACAAAACATTCTCCCTGGGGCACACATTAAGAAATGAGAATAATAAAATTCAAATAATATAAACATAGATAATCATACACCAGGAATAAAATAAGCCACCATATTAGGAAACACACATTTTGGTAAAAACAAGACCAACCCACAAACAGGGACTGCATTTATTTAAGGTAATGATATTAATAACACTGAATACACTAGAAGTAATGAGGAGGGTTTAACTTATAAACTGCTTTTCTAACCATAAGGAAATCTATTTTTATGTTAATGGCATTCATAGATGATACGTGAGTACTATCCCCTTTTTTCTTTTATTGGCTGTGCTAGGTCTTGGCTGCCGTGCAGGCTTTTCTCTGGTTGTGGCGAGCAGGCTTCTCACTGCGTGGCTTCTCCTGTCTTGGAGCAGGGGCTCTAGAGTGCTCGAACTTCAGTAGCTGTAGCACGCGGTTCCTAGGTGCTAAAGCACAGGCTCAAGGGGTGTGGTCCACTGGCTTAGTTGCTCTGTGGAATCTTCCTGGACCAGAGATGGAAACCACGTCTCATGGATTCTTTACCTCTAAGCCACCAGGGAAGCCAGAGTACTACTCTTTTACTGATGAAAGAAACTAAACAACTTCTGAATTAAGGGCACAAATAATGTTTAAACTTTTCCAAATATTGTTTCCATATTTTCCATATGAATTTTCCATGCAGCACAGAAAATGTACTGTATAGCCACTGTATGAATTTATTAATCCAACCTGAAACATACACAATTACTAACCTTTTAACCGTTTCCTATGCAAAGAGGAGCACCAGTGCTGAAAGCTACATAGGCTAATGCACATTTACTGTACATGATAAATGCTGCCTAAATGCTTCTGTCCATCAGAGCAGAAGAACAAAGAACAGGGCTATAAATTCTCCAAAGCTAAAGGCCAATAAGTCATAAAAATCAAAGAATCTAAACTGGTGTTGTTCAAGGGTCAACTGTAGTTTCCACAGGGAAATGATTACTATTTGGCAACAAAACATAGTGCAAGAATGGCTAAGATGCAAAATATTGTTGACTAATGGTACCCTCTTGTCGCTTTTGTAATTACCATTAGTCACATGACTAACCCACAGAATATAGTTTACTACATGTGGTATTTTAATTCAGAAATATGGGTTTTAAAGAATGATACCATAATAGGAAGGAATCACACACCACTCTAGGGCTGGGGTCTACTGGTATCAATGGAACATTAAATGTCACTGTCACTGTCTCAGAGGGGCACTCTTTGATACTGCTCTCTAAAGTCAGTAGTCACTCAGTACCCCCTTTAACACTCCAGCCCACTGACTTTCCGGTCTCCAATGACTCTGTGGACAAAGACCGGCACCTACCTGAACTAAAGGATACTGGCCCTAGATAAGATAATGTATCAAAAGAATGATTTCAATAAGCTCAGATTCCTGCATCCTCCCCTACAGAGAAAAACTCTAAAATCATTAACTTGAGCTATCTGTTTTGGTCATTAGAAATACTCATTTGATGTCCAACTACATGTTTTTCCTTTTTTCCCCAGCCAAAACTCCCATCCGTTCTGGTTCCTCCCTTATCTTTTTGGAACAGGCTCTCAGAGATATCTGAGTGGCTGCCTTCCTGGGCGACAGTTCTCAGGAATGCTGCAAATTAAGACATAATTCTCAGCTTAAAGGTTGTGCATTTTTTTCCAGCTGATAACCCCAAACTCTTTTCCACCTTCATGTTCACCGTCTTTCTAATCTCCCCAGAATGTACTCAGATGTTCACTGTCTCTCTAATCTCACCAGAATGTCCTCAGTAAGAGCAGGGGGCTGTGTCTGCACTGCTGCCCACTGTGACTCGGTGCTCTGCACCCGCCCAAACTCACAGCGGTGCTTCTGCAGGTATGCTGGTGCACCCCTCTACACCTCGTACCACAGTTATTAATATGCACGTCTCCAGAGTGTTTTCTAAGTTCCTTTAGGGCTAGACCTTGTTTGACTGGGGCTTCCCTGGTGGCTCAGACAGTAAAGAACCTGTCTGTAAAGCAGGAGACCTGGGTTCGATTCCTGGGTTGGCAAGATCCCCTGGAGAAGGAAATGGCAACCCATTCCAGTATTCTTGCCTAGAGAATTCCATGGACAGAGGAGCCTGGCGGGCTACAGTCCGTGGGGTTGCAAAGAGTCGGACACGACTCGGACTACACCTGTCTGACTGGGGCTTCCCAGGTGGCTCAGTGGTGAAGAATTTGCCTGCCAATGCAGGAAACATGGGAAACTCAGGTTCAATCCCTGGATCAGGAAAATCCCCTGGAGAAGCAAACTGCAACCCACTCGAGTCTGGAAAATCCCATGGACAGAGGAGCCTGGAGGGCTCCAGTCTGGGGGTCTTAAAGAGTTGGACACATATACCATTGTTTGATTGCATCCCTTGCAGCAACTTGCACATAGCATGTGTCGAATGAACTGACGTTGACCTGAACTATTCATCTGATCTTGGCTTACAATTCCTGATTCTTACTGTTACAGTAAGTAGAATGTGACAAATTATATAGCTGACAATTCAATGCTGAGGGACACAATCATCAATTTCATTAAATCCAACTCCCAATTCTCAAACCATCCCACTTTTCACCCAGTCTTCCACGTTCAATCCTATGGCTAAACATCTTCCTCCTCCTTTTCCTGTCTATTCACATGTCGTCCTTGCAATCCTACCTCCGCGATGCTGCCTTTCAGCGTAGAGGAACAAGATGGTTAGAGCTACCAAAACCAACTTGTTAGAACATGTGACTCCTTTTCCTCATTAAAATAATCCGTCAGTGAGGTAAACGACTAAGGAGTTTGTTCAACATCGATACACGCTGGGGATCTGTACGTTCTATATGTTTGTGTCCTTTAACTCCTAAATGACCTGATCTTTTAATGACCCCCTTAAACAACCTAAATAAGAGGCTAATAAAATGTTAACCACAAATAACTGAAGTGAAATTGCCAACCCAATGACCTACTTCTTGAAGGGGTCTTTTGTCCAAGCCATTGACAATCAAGTAAACTGTTTCTCATTTCACCTCCTCTTTATTTTTAGTATTAGAAGAAGAAGAGAAGTTGCAAGTGACCAAAAGAAATGAAAAGACATTAAGAGGAGGGAGAAACAAAAGATCTATTTAATTTAGGAATGCAAGTAGTCCCTAAACACCCATGT
>SJXQ01003488.1:652365-668068 GCA_006408695.1 Aepyceros melampus
GAACTGCTCAGCACCACATCTCCCCAGCTCAGAGAAGGCCCTCCCGGACTCACTTTAAGTCCTGGATGCAAGAGTGGAACAATGATTATCACAAACTAGCATCCCTTTTATTATCTCACCAATCTGATACAGGGTCCTCAAACACCAATCACAGAAGCAGTAGAATGTAATGTTTAAAACAGGCTCTGCAGGGACTTCCCTGGCAGTCCAGTGGTTAAGATTCCATGCTTCCAGTGCAGGGGACAGGGGTTGATTTCAGGGGAACTAAGATCCTGAGTGGCCAAAATACAAAACAAAAACAAACAAAAAACCTGGGCAGGCTCTGCAGCCAGTCTCCTTGAGTCGAAATTCCATATCTACCACTGTCTTAATTCAGGCAAGACACCTACCCTCTCTGACCCTCAATTTTCTCTTCAGTGATATGAGCATAATAATAGTTCCTACCACAGAAAGTCAGTGTAAGGATTAAAGCAATACCTATGAAGGTATGCCTGAACGTTCAAATGTATGTATGTTACCATCAACATAACAGCTAACATTATTCGTTACTGTTGTTACTTGCTGAGTGAGTGTTAGGACACAGAAAGTGTACTAGGTCACAACCGTAAGAGATACAAAAGGCCCAGATTTGGCAATTTTACCACCTGGGTTTAGATTTCAATTGGACTTTTGAAGGCTTCTGCTATATGTGGTTTTCTCACATGATACATTCTTATTCTCTACACACATAATCTTTTATCTTAAACTGCCTTCCATATTTATAAAATGTCTTAAACACAGAAGTGATAGTCTCTTAAAGAAGCCATGGGACAGAGCAAAAAGAACACTTGTTACCTGTTGCCAGGAGACCTCAGCTCGACCTGACCCTTCTCTAGACCTTGGATAACTGCTGAATCTACCTGAACCTTAGTTTTCTCAGAAGTGAAGATGACAAAACTCCCTTCAGTTTTGTTGATGGGTTCAAAATGAAAAACAAAACAATGTATGCTAGGGCTTCCCTGGTGGCTGTGTGGTCAAGAATCGCCTGCCAATGCAGCAGACATAGCTTCGATCCCTGATCTGGGAGGATCCCGCGTGCCGCAGAGCTGCTAAGCCGATGAGCCGCTGCTACTGCGCCTGTGCTCCAGAGCCCGGGAGCTGCAACCACTGAAGCCCATGGGCTCTAGAGCCCACGCTGGGCAACAAGAGAAGCCACCGCAATGAGAAGTCGGCACACTGCAACTAGAGAGTAGCCGCTGCTCTCTGCAATGAAAGGAAAAGCCCACACAGCTACGAAGACCCAGCACAGGCAAAAAAAAACCCACAAATAAATACAATTATATTAAAGAATGTATGTTAAAATATTCCATGCATTCCAATGTAGAAATGCAGTGCTTTAAGTATTTTTTCATGATTAGCAGAATGCTTAGAATATAAAATGATGAATAAAAAGCAAAACAAAGAAACATACCCTAAAAAATACCAAGACAACTATCTTATCCAAAAGTTGAAAACTGTGGTCTGTATTAAAAAAAAACCTTCTACCCTCCATGCCCTAGCCCCCTTCCCCGGCCCCACCTCCCCACAAAGAAAAGGCACGTCTACACCTTGTTGTGTTCAACAGGCACAGTAGCTTAAAAGAAAAACCAAAATGGCTCTAATTTCCTAAGTTTAACAGGTCCCAACGTTCCTGGCTTCAAACATTTCCATCAACTTGATACCTAAAAAAAATCAGTTGGTGTTTGAGTTTGCAAATCCATTCAACTATTTTGAACATAACCACAATGTTGTAAATAAATGCCAAACACTGACCACTAAAACAACTGTAGCAGCAACATTATTTTTTTCTTACTGGCTTCTAAGCGATTAGAGAGCAAGAGTTTTATCCACTCATCTTTATGCTCTCCACAATGTCCAGCACTGACTGGGTCTCGCACACAGTAGGCTATTAGAAGAGACTGGTAAGGGGAAGATTTTCTTTTACCTTCATCTTAGTTCTAGGAATAGCTGTACTCCTTTAAAGCAATTAGCTTCTTCTTCACGGACACTACCAATCTATTAATTCAAAGAGGTGGTTCTGCGGCTGACTCTGGACTGAACATATGTTTTGTTTGATCTACGTGGTATTGCCTCAAACAGTGCTTCAAAGCAGTTTAGTGTCCAGTTTCTAAATACAGAGGCCATTTATACAAAAACCCATATTCTGGTCACTCCCACAAATAAGAAGAGTTGACAAGGCTTGGCCTTCATCCTCCATTGGCAAAGCTAAACCTAAGGTGCAGAGTTCCCGCCCCCTTTCCCAGTCCAGGTGCTCAGAAGTTCAGCTTTTCACCACACTTTGCTCACTGGGCAGGACAGCTCAGTGGGAGCAGAAACTCTAGAGTCAGTGTGCCTGGGTCTGTACCCTGGATCCATCACTTTATTATCGGTATGACTCTGGAGCATGTGACTTAACTTCCCCTAGACTGTTTTCCTGTCTGTGAAATACGAATGATAATAATGTGGACCTCACTGGGCTATGTTGAGGATCAAATGAGTTACCACGTGTAAACAAACACTTAGAAGAGTACCTGGCACTGCAGAAAGCATTCAATAAATGTCAGCGATTATTTGCCCGGCTCTGGAGGTGTCTTGAGTTTTCCAACCTCTATGTAACTGGTTTCTTTACACTAGCAGCTAGAAAGCTCAGAGATTAATCTGTGGTTTCCTTCCCCTTAGGTTACTGAACCTAAGAAATACAGGTCTATCAACTTCATCATCTTTTCCTATCCCTGACTTTTCTAAAGCCCCATTACATTCTTTTTTTGGGAATAAGGGAAGCCTTAAAAGGGTTCTTTCTAAAAACTAAAGGTGAAGTATTATTTGACACTCCTCCTGCCCCTGAATTTATTCTGTTTTAATGTACTTAGATAGAAAGCTCCATAATAGACAAAACAACTCTATTTGTGAATGCATCCCAGATGAACTGTGATAAATGACTGTGGATAGATTGATCAAAGAATTTAAGGAGGCCTGAGCATAATCCTTAACAACCTCCTATAACGGAACCAATGCAACAACCATCCAAACCCTAGTCTGGCAAAGCGAAGTCACTCAGTCGTGTCCCACTCTTTGCGACCCCATGGGCTATACAGTCCATGGAATTCTCCAGGCCAGAATATTGGAGTGGGTAGCCTTTCCCTTCTCCAGGGGATCTTCCCAACCCAGGGATCGAACCCAGATCTCCTGCATTGCAGGCGGATCCTTTACCAGCTGAGCCACAAGGGAAGCCCTAGTCAGGCAAACCTAGGTTTAAATCCCTGGTTCCATCTATTACTAACTGTAACCATCGACAGACAACTCTGAGCCTTGGTTTCTTTACACACATACACAAAGTTGCCTGACACACAGCAAGGACATGATAAATGCTTGGATCAAGTAAACTTTCTATTTCATGGGAGATAAGCAGTTGGGCTAAACTACCGTTCAAGACCTCCACTAATCATGTTATTCTGTATTTTTGTGCCTATTTGTCTTTACTCGCGAATTTCCCGCTTCTAGGATGACTCCTCCCCATTCCAATACTACTCATTCTTCAAGATCTAATACAAACGTCAGCTTCTCTGAAAAATCCTTCTTTAAACCACCAGTAAGAAGGAACAATTTCCTTCTGTTTTTCAGTAACACTTTCATACTCTTATGGCACTCACTAGCATGTGTGACTCGTCTAATTCGTTGTGTACACGAACTCCTTAAGGACAGGGGTCCTGAATTAATCCCCTTCGTACTATCACTTTCCCGTCCCTTCTTCTGGCCAAGGGCCAAGCACATCGCCACGATCCGTCCGCAACTTAACAAGAGAAACTGATTCGGCAAGAGCAATAGAACTAAACTCTGATCTACCGTGAATGCTGAAGCCGTCTTAAACCCTGAGGAACTACTAAAGAAAACTTGAAACGGTATCCACGAAAAGGCAAAAAATACTACTGGAGCCCCAACTTCCAGGGGAATGAAGTGACAATCTGTCTTGGGGAGGGTCTGGGAAGCTGGAAGTACTACGGTCCTCCCGCTGCGGGGTCTCCCTGGTCGGGCAGACCTGGGATGTCCTGCTTATGCAGGCCCAACTCGGGCGGACAGACAACAGCGGGATGCGCGCTCCAGCCCGGAGGCCCCCTGAGGCCTAAGCAAGCTTGGCGCCGTGACTCAGCCCCTGGCGCCCGCCAACAGCCAGCCGGCCTCCCCTCACCTTGGCCAGCTTCTCGCACTCGGGCAGTCGCTGATCCACTGTGGCGCTGTAGTCCACCTCCATCTTGACGATGCGCCCATCAGCCCGCTCCGAGCCGCCGTCCGCCATGGTCCCCGCCTGAGCGTCCCTTGAAGTCCCCCTGCTTCGGCCACCACTCGTCACCCACACCGGAAGCCGCCGGCGCACCCGCTCAGGCAGTGCGTCGGCAGCCCGCGCGAAGGACCCCGCGAGGCCCCCTGCGCTGGCCGCCAGTCAGGCACCGCTGCGGACAGCCCGGGGGTGGGGGCGGGGCTCTAGCGTGCGCGCGCGCGCGCGCGCACGCACACACACGTGCACACGCCCACACTCACCACCCCCACCCCCGTCTGATTTTGCCTTTGGTGGCAGACTTTTCATCTCCAGTTCGCGGTGAGAAAAGCTAGTATAACCGAATAGACTATGATACATATTCTTGCACTTCTCTTTTGAAATATTCTGGTTTCTCAGAGCCATGGGCAAATCACTTAACGTTTTCTTGGATCTCGGTTTTCTCCTGTCTTATAGGAGCAAGCTGAAATAAACCCTGAAGAAAAAAATTCTCAGATTTCATCTGGTTGAAACTCTTGGTGACTTAATCAATCTGTGGGATCTCTTAAAGCTCATAAGAGAAGGTATGGGAATGACTCGGTAGTATAATCCGTAAATATTATGTTGGTAAGAAGAATCTTTAGAAAGACATTTTATTTGCTTTCTCCTTCCCACTTCTGAGCATCAAGTGAGATCTCGTTTATAAACACGGGTAGATTTCCAGTTCTTAAGGAGCATACTAGTTTTCTTTATTATCATCCACACCATCTGGATCCCTTAAAAAAAAAAAAGCTTAAGATCCTTGAAAGTGAGACTGAGCTTCTGTGTGGTATGATCCAATGTCAACAGTAGCCTGGGAAGCAAATGGGAAATCTTTGAGTGGTCAACAGTTATGTTAGTGATTCTCAGTGTCATCAGCACCAACCTCTCTTTGTATATTCTGAATAGACCTTTTTCCCCCTACTGTTCTGTAATGAAAATTATGGATAATATAACCCATCTACACACATAATTATAAAAAAAATCAAGAAGACATCCTAGCTGTAAAGGAGAAACATTGCAAAATAGCAAGATAATATATTTCAAAATATAAAGGCTAAAACATGTTTACAGTAGAAATACAAAGAAGTAGTCATTTGCTTGTACACACATACAACACAGTAACTAAATGCAAACGTTACAGCTGCCACAGGTGTGTTCTGTTGTTTCCTCAAGCATGATTTTTCCAACCTAGTGTACAACGTCTTGGTAAAGTTCGGTCCATATCAAAGTATAATCTTAGATTGTTTTTCACATAGAAGTCTTTGAAATTTTTTAGTGGGTGTTAAAACTTCAAAGTGAAAAATAGCTTGACATATGTATAATGGAGTTGAGAGTTTATGCCTCAGATACATAAGGAAGGGTCTGGCAGGATGTCAAAAAGTCTGACGAAATGTGGGATTGTATTCTATTGTGTAGGTTTGTTGCATCAAGGTTGTTCAGCATCACAGTTCCTTGTTGATATCTTCCTCCTCCCCAACGATTGTGGCAACCTCAAATTCCCTTGCAGATTTCTAAACCACACTCTAACGCCCACTGAGACACACTAGGGTAAGATGTTTTCTGGTTCTGCATTTGGGGGGCAGTTGGTTTGACTAGAGTAGACAAAAGGATTTGGAGGTCTGTCCTTTGCTTGAAAAGACAAAAAGTAACACAGGTGTGATGGACTAAAGAGATTTATAGTTTATAGAACTCAAAAAATAGGAGTGTGGAGGAGCCAAATAGGTAGAGAAAAGTCTAGTTGGCTCCACACCAAACTGAAGCCCTTCCTTGCTAGGCTTAGAAGTAGTGAAAACAAAAAAGCAAGTTGAAATCTAAGGAAAGCTGGCAAAGGAAACCAAAAAATTCAAGTGAAGTAAACAAAGAAGGAAATCAGGGGACTTCTCTGATGGTCCAGTGGCTGGGACTCCATGATCCTAATGCAGGGTGCCCGAGTTCGATCCCTGGTCAGGTAACTAGAGCCCACATGCCTCAGGTAAGAGTTTCCATACCAAAACTAAAGATCCCACATGCCGTGACTAAGACCCAGTGCGGCCAAATAAATCAATAAATATTAAAGAAAGAAATCAATAAAAGTCTGAGTAATGGGCAGAGAAAATAGGTAAAAGTACTGTATTATAGACAGACTATAAATCTATTATTTGAGTGAGTCTGAGATTAAATTTGTGGCTTTGTAAGAAAGAATTTGGTTTCAGAAGAGAAAAATTGGCAATGGAAGACTAAGGTACTTAAAATGGAGACTGAAATACAGACTAGAAAAAAACGTTTGTTCAGAAAGAATCACAGTAATGCATATTGTGATACTAATTAATGAAAATGATGTGCTCATATATTAATGACTGCATTGGTATGTCTGTTTTCATATCTGGCATTTCTGGCACTTTCAGCTTATTGACTGTGCACTTATCTGACCCAAAGTTCCTGCCTTTGTGAAGTGAACAAACATTCTAATGGGGAGGAAGACAGAAAATCAACACCTAAATACATGCTGGGTGTGATGGTGCTTGGGAAGTGGTTGAGGAGGGCATGGCCAGTGAGCCAAGACCTGAAGTAAGTAAGGAAGTCTCGCAGGTTGCTGAGGCATGGAGATTCCAGCCAGAGGCAACAGCAGGAAGCTTGTGCTGAGAGCAATCAGATCATGCCTGGCTTGTTTGAAAACCAGAATGAGTAAGGGTGAGAGTTGTAGGAGATGAGATTTAGGGCAGTGACCATTAGAAGGGCTTTGGGGTTTTTTTTTGTTTGTTTATTTTGTTTTTCATTTTTGGGCCACACCTAGCAGCATGTGGGCCCTTAGTTCCCCAACCAGGGATTGAATTCGTGCCCCCTGCATTGGAAGGCAGAGTCTAACCACCAGACTGCTGGGGAAGTCTCAGGATTTGGTTTTTAATTTGTGTAAGATGGGAAGCCAATGGAGTTTGGGGCAACAGAATGGCAAGTGTTAATTTATATAGTATAATTAAAGAATCACTCTGTTTCCTGTGGAGCAGGTGTCTTCTGTTGGGCAGAAGCTGGGGGGCTAGTTAGAAAGTTTCAGCAATAATCTGGGAGAAAAATGAGGGTGGAGGCAGTAGAAGGGGTAAGAAGTGGCTTGGTCCTAGATATAATCTGAAAACACAGCCAAGGTAGCATTTGTGGTTGGTTGTTGGGGGGAGGGTGAAGCATGTCTGCATCAAGCTCTGAAAAGATTGAGTTGCCACTTACCAAGGTGGAGCAGACTAGGGACAAGCAAGTCAGAGAAAAAAGGACAGGCGTCACTTTCGGATATGTTACGTTTGAGATGGCTGTTGGATATCCAAGTGACAATCATGAGAAGACAAATGGATATTCAAGTGTCAGATTAAAGGGAATCATTAGGGCTAGAGATTTAAGTTAGGAGGCAATAACATACTGATGGTATTGAAAGTCATGGGGCTTAGTTTATAAAACACTTCCTGACCTATGGGTAAAATTTTTTATTTATTTATTTATTTTTTGACCACAGATTGAACCCTGGCCCTGGCAGTGAAAGCACCCAGTCCTAACCACTGGACTGCCAGGGAATTCCCCCAATATTTGTTTTTATAAATTGCTTATTTTAAAGACAATGGGAGTGGCTTCCATAGTAGTCTAGTGTGGTCCTCCACACTTCCATTGCAGGGGTCGAAGATTTGGTATCTGGTCAGGGAACTAAGATCCCATATGCCATCTTATGTCAAAAAAGAAAGAAAGAAAGAAAGACAATGGGAGAACTTGATGTTTTCAAGTCTGTTGCGAAGCACTTGATCAAGAAAAATATGCTGTGTTTTATCTTTTGAGTAAATCTCTTGGTCCTGGGTTAGAATTACTTCCTGTCAAGTGCTGTTATATCAGGTGAGTAAAGGCATACCTAGTCACTGTGTTCATTTACTCTTGCTGCTGTAACAAATAACCATGAATTTGGTGGTTTAAAACAAAAACAATTAATGCTCTTACAATCTGGAGTCTGAAATCAGTATCATTGTGGGCAGAAATCAAGGTATGGCAGGGCCATGCTCTCCCTGGAGACTCTGTTCCTTGCCTCGTCCAGCTGCTGGTGGCTGTGGGCACTGGTAGGCTTGTGGTCTCGTCTCTCCAATCTCTGCTTCCATGGTCACATTGCCTTCTCCTCTCCTCTGTGTTTGTCAGATGTCCACCTGCCTTTCTCTTATATAGATGCATGCGGGCTAAGTCACTTCAGTCGTGTCCTGCTCTTTTCAACCCCATAGACTATAGCCCGCCCAGCTCCTCTGTCCATGAGATTCTCCAGGCAAGAGTACTGGAGCGGATTGCCATGCCCTTCTCAGGGGATCTTCCCAATCCAGGGATCAAACCCGAGTCTCTTATGTCTCCTGCATTGGCAGGCGAATTCCTTACCACTAGTGCCACCTGGGAAGCCCCTCTTATATAGATGTTGTTGTTCAGTTGCTCAGTTGTATCTAACTCTTTGCTACCCCACAGACTGCAGCACCCCAGGCTCCCATGTCCTTCACCATCTCCCAGAGTTTGTTCAAACTCATGTCCATTGAGTTGGTGATGCCATCCGACCATCTCATCCTATGTCATCCCCTTCTCCTCCTGCCTTCAATCTTTCCCAAAATCAGGATCTTTTCCAGTGAGTCAGCTCATCACATCAGATGGCCAAAGTACTGGAGCTTCAGCTTCAGCATCAGTCCTTCCCATGACTATTCAGGGTATATACTATCTGAAATACCCTGAGTATGAGTATCTTATATAGATGGTTGTGACTATATTTAGGGACACCCACATAATCCAGGATAGGCTCATCTCAAAGTCCTTAACTTAATCAAAACCTGCCAAGATCCTTTTTTCCAATGTGGTGACATTTTCAGGCTCCAGGGCTTAGGACCTAATATCTTTGGGGGCTATTATTCGCCTCACTATAGTCACCTATTAGTCCCTCAGTCATGTCTGATTCTTTGTGACCCTCATGTGGCCTGCCAGGCTCCTCAGTCCATGGGATTCTCCAGGCAAGAATCGTGGAGTGGGTTGCCATTTCCTTCTCCAATAGTCACCTAAGCAATTTCTAAACTGAGGTTTTGATATAAATGATTACATACTCTTAATAGCAACCACAATTCCTTCTTCTCTCTGGGGACATTTAAAATGTTCCACAAAAAGTCAAATTCCATGACGTCTCTGTGGCACCACATAGCTAAGAAATCCTATTTCTGGATCTGTGTTGACATCATCTGATGATACTAGGTCAAGTATACTTTGGCATTAGAGAGCTCCCATAAGTTATGGTTGCATTTACCTCCTTTTAAAGGACACTCAGGATCAAGGACAGCATCTTCTTTCATCACTAAAATTTCTCTCCAGTGAGTTTAGGTTACAGATCCTCTCATAATTCATCTTAAAATATTCCAGTTTTGCAACTTCTGTAAAAACAGGTAATGCAATAAAAAATGAAAACTTCATAAAATTTATTACTAGCTTATTTATTAAAAAAAAAAAAAAAGATAGGGACTTCCCTGGTGGTCAGTGGCTAAGACTGCATGCTCCCAGTGCAAGGCGCCCAGGTTCTATCCCTGGTCCAGGAACTAGATCCTACATGCCCCAACTAAAACATCCCGTGTGCCGCCAAAGCAGCTGAATAAATGAATATTAAAAAAAGAGATAAAGCCATATGTTTGGCCATGGAACCTCCAGGTTTTTTCCTTATGTGAAGCAATTTGTACCACATCACTCTCAATTAATTTTTATTTTATGAGCACTTACTGCACAGCTATAAGCAATTCCACATCAAAGGCATTTTCCGTATTTAATAGAGGCCTGATAAACGGGTCTACACATAAGAATTGCTCTGGGACTTGCTTTGTGTAGTTTTATTAAGAATGAATTTAACATTTGCTTAGGAACTAACAAGATCAGCATACAAGTGTTTAAAACGCACCACATACACAGACTCACACATACACACACGGACACACAGACCCATACACACAGACGCATAAAGAGGAATATACAGACATAGTCTTAGTTGGAATTAATGTTTAGTAAAACAAAAATTAATTGCAAAGTGTAACTTTGATTTTCAAAAATTGCCCTTAAAGGGGAGGAGAGCATGTCAAAAGGACACAAGAATGATCCTGCAAGAGCTACCAATGGCCAAAGCTGGAACAGTCTGAACAACAAAAATAACGTATTGAATTATAAAGAAAGGAAGGAATATTCTCGAGTCCACACAGATATGGATAAATACTTGAATGAACACACAAATGAGGGGCAAAGGACGCATCTTGCAGGTTGCCACAATACCCTTCCCTCGAGGAGGTGGGGCTTAGCTCTGCTCCCTTGAGTGTGTGTATGTGTGTGTGTGCGTGCCTGCTCAGTCCTGTTGGACTCTTTGCAACCCCATGGACTGTAGCCTGCCAGGCTCCTTTGTCCATGGAATTTTTCAGGCAAGAATACTGGAGTGGGTTGCCAGGGGATCTTCCCAACCCAGGGATAGAACCCGCGTCTCTTGCGTCCCCAGGCAGATTCTTTACCACTGTGCCATGATTGTTCTTAATGACTACCTTCCAGAGGATAGAGTATAGAAAGAAAAAAAACTAGTCACTTTACAATGGAAAAACTTGGCTGACATCACCTTAGCCAAATGATCAAGGTGAAAGTCAAGGCCTCTACCAAGGGCTACTGTGCTAATAGAAATCAGAGCACGGGGATGAGAATGGGACAGCTTTATAGCACCATGATGTAACAGTTTTGTTCTATTCCTTCTCTCCTTAGCTTTAAAACAAATTGAAAGTCCATCTCTTTAAAAGCTTCTTTGGAGTATCTACACATTTAGATAAGATTAATGAATACTACGGGGCTTCCCAGGTGGCATTAGTGGTAAAGAACCTGCCTGCCAGTGCAGGAGACCTGAGTGATACGAGTTCAATCCCTGGGTCGGGAGATCCCCTGGAGGAGGGCTGGCAACCCACTGCAGTATTCTTGCCTGGAGAACCCCATGGACAGAGGACCCTGGCGGGCAACCGTCCATGGAGTTGCAAAGGTGGACATAACTGAAGTGACTTAGCACAATCACAAGCACACAAGCACAGTGAGTATTACATTAATACAGTCGTTCTCCACTGGAGGAGTTTCCCCCTCCAGACCCATCTCCATATTTGGCAATGTGTGTGGGTGGGTGTGTGGGAGGGGTTGCCACTGATAATCAGTGTGTAAAGACCAGGGATGCTGCTAAGTCCTACAGTGATTGGCCCCCATAAGGAATGATCTGCCACCAGATGTGGATAGTGCCAAGGTCAAGAACTCTGAACTCATATGCAATACATCTGCTAGTCTACTGTTGGGTACCCACAATATCCCTCACACCAGGCTACACTTTCTGGAAGACACAACAGGACATGGTCTGTCTCCTCAGGAAGCTCATCATTGTGTTAGGGAATTGGAGAACAAGGGAAGCACTTCAGTTACAGAATATATTTTGTATGGAAAGGCCACCCTGGCAAACAAACAAGAACAAAAATGAATAGTCCAGGGTTGTCTATAAAGAGTCTAGAATGGCTGTCTAGGAGACAGGACCTTAAAGCAGCCTCAGACCTTAGATCTAGTAAGTAGGAAGGTGGAAAGAATCACAACATTTTACTTTAGAAGTACCGGGGATATTCTTGGAATAGAACATGAGGAGTCACAAAGGCTGTTGATAGACTCTTTCAGATCCTATTTACAGACGTGAATCAGAACCCTACAGATTTTTTTTTTCCTCGCATGAACTGATAAGGAAACTAAAGGAAATCAGTCCTGAATATTCATTGGAAGGACTGATACTGAAGCTGAAACTCCAATACTCTGGCCACCTGATGTGAAGAACTGACTCATCTGAAAAGACCCTGATGCTGGGAAAGATTAAGGGCAAGAGGAGAAGGGGACCACAGAGGATGAGATGGTTGGATGGCATCACTGACTCAATGGACATGAGTTTGAGTAAATACAGGAGTTAGTGATGGACAGGGAGGCCTGGTGTGCTGCAGTCCACGGGGTCACAAAGAGTCAGACATGACTGAGCTACTGAACTGAACTGATAAGAGGTTTCAGTGTCCGGGAGGTGTGAGTCAACAGAATTCTGGTGAAGACAGTGGATTGAACAGCTTCTCGGATGCCTGAGATGCACACCTCCCCCATCTCGCATCTGAAATCCTCTGTCTTCAGAGGGTGTCACCGCCTGAGACAGTATGCTGTCATAGACATGTGTAGGCTTATATTTTTTTTCCTTTTGGCAGTGTCATTCGCCACTGGTAACTTTACTCTCGGTTCCTCTTTTTGCCCTTTGCACACCATCCACACTTTTTTAAAAAAATTATAATTCTTTTTTATTTGGCTGCACTGGGTCTTAGTTGCAGCATGTAGGCTCTAGTTCTCCTACCCAGGATTGAACCTGCGCCCCCTGCATTAGGAGCACAGAGTCTTAACCACTGGACCACCAGGTAGTCCTCATCCACACGTTTCAATATGTGATGATCCCGTAAACTGTAGAGTGTACGTTGTTAGTGGAACATCGCTACCATCCTTAGCGATGGTAACAACACCTTCAACGTTCTTTGGAAATGAACCTTGCAGACTCCATTGGTTTAAACAAATTTTCGCCAGACTGTTGCTGACGGTGACTTGAAACATTTTAAAGCAAGGCATCTGACCAGTAGATGGCGCCCTCCTCCTTTTGTGTGAATGAGTTATGAATGAATACGCGCTCCCTTTGCCCTCCCCTCCCCCAAGCGCCGTTGGCGCAAAAACCCTTCGGTTCCCAAGTACTGCCTGAATCTTTTAAATCCATCATCTTTTCTTCTTCATTCGCTAATTCAGGCTCTCTCCATTTGTCTGCTTTAGAATTACAGTAATGCAATAACCTCTGGCCTCTGTCTAGCATCCTGTTCTAAAGCCATCCAACACACTGCCATCAAAGTCACTTTCCAAAAACACACATTGTCAGTGCGAGGCTGCCTGCTGGGGTCCTAGGGAGCAGGTGGGAGAGGCTCTGCGAAGGCAGTGGCAGGAGCAGGCGGATCCAGGTAAGTGGAGCCCTTCTCCAGACAAGAGACGTTTTTCATTTGACTGGAGTAGGGCTGGAAAAGGATGGTGAGGCTCCATAGGAATGATAGATTCAGAGCCTTGATCCTCCCGCCAAGGAATTTCAGCTTGCTCAGTTAGACCACAGAGAGTCACTAACGTTTTGAGAGTGGCAGGATTACAGCTGTGCTTGAACAAGGGTAATGTGACCAGGCATGCAAACTGAGTGAAAAGGAAGAGTTCAGGGGAGAAGGCAGCTTAACAGAGAAGGAAAGGGCAGAAGCATATCTGTGGTTATTTACAGTTTGCCAGGTGCTGGAGAAGACTCTTGAGAGTCCCTTGGACTGCAAGGAGATCCAACCAGTCAATCCTAAAGGAAATCAACCCTGAATAATCATTGGAAGGACTGATGCTGAAGCTCCAATACTTTGGCCACCTGATGCAAAGAGCCGACTCACTGGAAAAGACCCTGATGCTGGGAAAAATTGAGGGCAGGAGGAGAAGAGGGGGGACAGAGGATGAGATGGTTGGATGGCATCACCGACTCAATGGACATGAGTTTGAGCAAACTCCAGGAGATGGTGAAGGACAGGGAAGCCTGGGGTGCTCCAGTCCACCAACACCGCAGAGTCAGACACCACTGAGCGACTGAACAACGGATGCAGAGAAGTAATTCTTCAACCATAATATTCCTCAGTGAAATACTTAGTTATAGAATCGGTGTCAGGAACGGCTGGGAAGCCAGGAATATGTCCACGTATGCTGATGTCCTGTATGCGTATGCGTATGCGGCTAGCCATTACATCCCCTGGCTGCCTCCGGGAAGAGTTTTAGGTGCCATAAGTGAAGCCACTACACTTGTTTTAGTAAGAAGCAGGAAAGAGAATAACAGCTTGAGCTTCCTCTGCGTATCGCAGGCTTTCATGTGTTATTATTCAGCAGTACAGCATCAGATTTAGATTTTTCCACTCGAGGAATTTGGTTTAGCTTTAATTAGTTGCTGTGAATCTTTCTGAGCCAATACTGGGAAGCATTTATCTAGAAAATAGTTTTTCCCTAGAATATAAGCTGTATAGAGGATGTCATTTTTCTATCAGCTTTTGTTATCATGTTCACACAGACATTCTCTTCAGCCATCTGGATGATTTTAGCCACAGCCCACCATAGCAATTAATTACTTATTGCTCATAATTTTAAATACTGTAATATGGAGGCCATCTGCATTGCCATCCAAAGCCCTGTGAGGAGGATCTGTAGATCCTGTAGGACCTTAGAGCACAAGTATTTTTTTCTTTTCCAAGAAAAGATGATGCTTGCAGGTTATTCTGCAAAGAGGCAACTGATGCATTTTTCATCCAGCACTTTTCAGAAAAACAAGCTTAAAAATACCAGACAAATGAAAAACAGACTTCAGCAGTTACATGCAGCTTCCTGAGAAACTGAAGAATGTGCCTCTTGTGGTTAAAATGAGGGATCTGTTTAATATGGATGAAATACCAACACTCCAGGCATTTTCATTGACATTTCATTGTGACTTTTTGAACTTGGGAGTGCTGACAGGAAAACCTATTCTTGCTGCTCTGCGAAGCCTGCAGTCAGACTGCAGAGCAGGGCCGGGAGAGGTAAAAGGCTATGTCCCCGTTCACGTTCCCCCTCGTTGTGTGTCTTTCCGTGTGGATTTCCTTTTCATTGACCGTGTTCCACTTTGCAGTTTCTGCATTCCTGCTCTGAAACCAGTTAGGAAACCAGGCACAGGTTTGCTCTTTTGCTCCCAAATCCTGTTGCCTCTCCAGAGCTGGACTTGTTTACTGGACCAAAGTGAAAACGCTCTTGGGTGGGCATTTGTTAAAAACAAACCCACAAAAACCGTTTCTAAAGGTCAAGGGACACACTCTGTACCTTGGACCCAGAAGCTACCCAGAGTGGCTGGACAGAGCACCGTGGCACCCAGGGTACATCTGAGAACAAGACTCAAAGGGTTTCAAAGAGCCACGGGAGCCCCCTCTTTTCTGATCCTCCCCAGCGCTGGCCGGCCTCGGCTCTCCGGGGCAGCCCCGGCGTCTGGCAGCAGCCCGGGAGAGACATGCTGTTTTGTTTAAATCCTCCACATTCTTTGCCATTTCCCCATTGGCCGGATGGGGCTACCCTCCCCGCCGCGACGGCTGCTGATGTCAGCTGCGCTCGCTCCTCCCGCACCCACCTCCCCAGCCCGAGGCACACCGCAGCTCGGCGCCGACTCTCCGGCCCCGGCAAGGTGGCTGCAAACTCGCGGGCACGCACGGCGCCCGGGGATCCGGACTCGGGGGAGGGGACGCGCGCGGAAGGCGCCAGCTTCCTCCCGCCCGCCCGCCCCTCACAGGCGCG
>SJXQ01003488.1:668248-719944 GCA_006408695.1 Aepyceros melampus
CCCTCACAGGCGCGAGCCGAGGTCGGAGGAACCCGGAGCCCCAGCCCCGCAGAAGCCGAGCGGCCGCGGCGGCGGAGGCTTCCCTTTTCTCACCCGGCGAGACCCTGGAGCGCCTCGCGACCGGCCCTAAAAAGAGAAGGATCTTGTTTACCGCCGGGGAGCACAGCCGTTCGAGCCTTTGTCTGAAAAGTCAGCATCTCTGGCTCAGGCTGCAATGTGTGCTGGGTGACATTCGCCTTGGGCACACCGGCCGGAAAAGGGGGTGGGGGAAAGTCGCCAGGTTAAGGTCTGGTTTCAGAGGCGGATCGAGAGGGTGACTTTTGTGTATTCTGTGTAATTTTTGGAAACCTCGTGGTTTGTTTTTGTGTGTGTGTGTGTTTTTTTTTTTTTTTCCCTCCCTCGCCCGCCGACGGGCATGTCCTGATCTGGCTTCCGCTCCTGCTGCCCGGGTCTGCCGATCAGTGGGTCTCCCTCCCTCCCTGACTTTGCAACACCGCGTTCCAGGCGGATCGACCTCGGCGAGGAAGGAGGCGGGGGAGCAGCGAACACCCGGACCCAAACCTTGACATGCTCTCGGGCGGAGAGGAGGAAGCCAGGAACTGAGCGCACCTCCCGGGGGGCTGCTTCGCCGATCGGCTCCAAGCGCGGGGCTCCTGGCGCTCAGCTCTGCGCCTGGGCGACAGCCTTGTTGATCTGGGGGCGCCCCCACCCCTGCCCCGCCCGCTTCCCGCCTCGGAGGTCCGTGGCCGGCAGGACCATGCTGCTGAAGGAGTACCGGATCTGCATGCCACTCACCGTGGACGAGGTAAGCGCCGCGCCGGGCTGGGCCTCGCCCGCTCCTGGTCCCAGGCTCCGGGGCGCCGCTTCCCGCCGCCGCCTCCCGCCAGCGGGTCCACTGCGGACGGCAGGGAAAACCCTGGTGGAACATTGCCTCCCAAACCGGGAAGCTGGAGGGGGAGGAGGAGGGGAGTTGCTGCTTCCACTTGTCACCCCAACAAGGAGAGTAACGTTGGGTGGGGCGGGGACTGCAGGTGGGTTCTTTGGGGGCATCCAGAATTCGGATCGCTGAGGATCCGAATGCGCCAAAGGGAGTTGGTCGTCCCCTCTCTCCAATTAAGAAAATGAAAAAAAGCAAACCCAAGAGCTCTAAGCACACCCTGGTAGCGCAACCCTGGGGGGGTGGGCATCCCGTTCCCGTCGTGGACCCGGGTTCCCCTCCCGCCCACCGCTAGAAGGTTGGGGTAAGGGAGCAGTCCTTCGCCCTTGGGATTTGGAGGGCCCGGGTCCCGCTTGGGGGCACCCGGAATCCTTGGGGAGGGGGGAGTCCGTTTGGACTCAGACCGCTTGCCATCGCCGCCAGCCTGGGCTCCGCTCCAGCCACGCCCGTGCTTCGAGGCTCGGGAACCTGGCCTCGCCTCGACCTTTCTCTCACCGCCTGGCTCGGAAACTTTGTGCGTGTCTTGTTTCTTGGGCCGCGGGCAGAGCGGTCTGCGGGCTAGCGGGGAGCGGCGGAGACTGCGGCGCGGCCACAGAGGGGCGCTGTAGCACGCGGGTGCCGGCCGGGCCCCCCGGCTCTCGGGTCCCCCAGCTGTAGGGCTAGGGGCGGGGGACTCTTCCTGGGCTCGTCCTCCACCGGCCGCTCAGGTTGCTTTCTCCGGATCCGCACCCCTCGTCCCCGCCAAGCGGCAAGCTCTATCATTCAGGAAACGATGACTCAGTGAGGATTATTCAGGCCCGGCTTCCCTTTATTCCCCCTCTGCCTCCCTACCTTTTTGGTGATTTCACAATTGCTTAGCGCCTGTCCAGGGACTGCGAGGGAGCTTGAAGCCAATCAAGGCAATTTGAAACTTAACTAATGTGGTTTGGTGTGACAACACACGTGATACCGGCGACCCAAACCGGATTTATGTTTAAATACAGAGCCCTTAATCTCTCCGATATGTTCTTGAGCCACTGCTTTGGGGAAGGGGCAAGGTGCTTTGGGAGAGAAAAAGATTTTTAACTAAGAACGTGGTGTGCTCCCAAGGAACTTGTCTGCATGTGTATCTGGAGCAAGTGTTAAGACCCACAGTACAATCCAAGGCAAGATCAAAGTAGCTCCGCGTTTGCAAAATGTGTCCGAGGGAGGCTGACTGCCAAAAAGAGATCAGCCCCTCCATCCAGTGAACACCCGAGCAGCACGGTTCTGTGACTTTGGAGGAGACAGCATTTGAGCAAGGTCCTTGAAGGATGGACGCCATGTGGGTAGGCAGACCGTGTACATCCTGTGGAGAAGCAGCACCCGGCTCTGTGGACAATGGGGCGGCGAATGAATGAAACTGGTTAACCAAAGCAATTTTAGGAATTGTTGAGATCTTCCCAACCCCTGAGCCGCTAAGCTGGAGTAGTTCAGCTTGGAGGTGTGTCTGCTTCCACTCCATCTCCTCCTAATGACTTTTTTTATTGAGAGGCGTTTGGAATCTCCGGGCAGTGCTGGTATGGCATGAAATGGCCAGCAAGGCAGGTGATAGTCAAGAAAGTAACCAACTCTAGAATCATCTATACCACCTGCAACGTCTCTTTATTCTGGTTGGTTCCCTTTTCAGACTTTGCCTTGAATCCTCAGGCACCACCACTCTTTGTACACTTTTTTTTTGTACTGAAATAACTAGTTTTGGTGTGAAGTAATCTTATTTGAGTGGTATAGGTTGAGGCCCTTCTTTTCTTAGTGGGCAAATGAAATGAGGCTAGGCCTGTAACATAATGTATAATTATAGCTCACTTAATGTATCATCCATTTGGACCAAAGCGTGATTCAGTATCTGAAAGGTCATATTCCAAAGTAGTTTTCTTCTTTGTTAGAGAAACAGAAGGGCGGTTTAGGTTGAGAGAGGTTTCCAAGTTGAAGGATTCAGATTAACCAAATCATGATGCGTGAGGACAGGAGGCCCAGTTTACCAGAGGTTAGACCCCTAAGGTCTGACCAGTAGTGAACTCCACAGTCTCCACCATCCACCTTAGCACTATGTCCTCCTAATCTTAACACTGAAAACTGGGGAAGCAACTGACGTGTCTTCAAAGAAGACATTGGGGTTTCCCTGGTGGTCCAGTGGTGAAGAATCCACTTGCCAGTGGAGGGGATACAGGTTCAATCCCTGGTCCGGGAAGATCCCACATGCTACGGAGCATCTAAGCCCACGTGCCACAGCTACTGAGTCAGCGCTCTAGAGCCCATAAGCCTCAACTACTGAAGCTGGTTCCCCTAGAGCCAGTGTTTTGCAACCAGAGAAGCCATTGCAACGAGAAACCCACACACCTCAGCAAAGAGTAGCTCCCACTCTCTGAAATTAGAGAAAGCCCACCCGCAGCAATGAAGACCTAGTGCAGCCAAAAATAAATGAGTAAATATGTAAAAAAAATAAAAGAAGAAAATTGCCACTAACTTAATAGACTTTTGGAAGCCTCGCTTTTGCTACAACTCTTTTCTTAAAAAAAAAAAAAAATTTGGCCTCATCTCACATGCCATGGGACCTTTGTTCCCTGACCAGGAATTGAACCTGTGCCCTTTGCATCACATGGGGCATCTTAACCATTGGACTGCCAGGGAAGTCCCCTTGCTACAACTCTTGATTTGCTTTGGGCCAATTCAGCCTATGTTTTAGGAGTTGTCTCTGTTCTAACCACCACAGTTAATTAGTAGCAGTGTCCATACTTTAAAAAATTAGGCAAATGCCCCTGTTTTGGAAAGTCATCAAAAGAACCAACACTATATGTCTGTTCTTTTTCCCTGGCCTTATCTCATTTAACTCCTGGTAGAAGGAAGTGGAAGGTGGACTGGTGTGTTGCCCATGTTTTACAGATGAGTGAACCAGGGTTCAGAAAGGCTAAGTAATGTGTGCCAGGCCACACAGCCAGTTACTAGCCAAACTAAAACCAGACCATGGTTAAAAAAAAAAACCAAAAAACCACTAGTATTTGTTTCTCCTTACTCAGCTTTTTGTCTGTTACTCATATTTAATCCAGCAAAAAGAAAACAAAAATTTCTTGAAAATTAGCACTGTCAACTAAATGAAAAACCAAAGGCCTTCTGAACGAGTATAGAGAATACTGTTTCTACTGTTTCACTCACCTTATTTTGACTCATAAAATGTTCCCTAGTTCCAGGAAAGAAGAATAGCTCTAAGAGATCAGGCAAATGAAGCTGAATTACTGTCTAGCTCAGGGTGTTGGTGTTTTTTTTTTTAGACATTCATATTCAGAGTAAAGAACTATAAGAAGTAACATCCATATATTCATTTTAACTTAAAAAAACCCACTTCATTGGAATATTCTCCTCATTTGTGTTCAGTGTTGTTGTCTCTGAACTAAATATAAGCCTGTTGGAAAGTTCTAAACAGCAGAGGTCCCTAGGGGCCAATAGTTGCCTGTAAAGAGACAGTTGTCTTTGTGTTTATTTGAAACATTTAGTGATAGAAATTGTAGAATTTTAGACTTGGAAGGGCTATTACAGATGGTCTAGAGTTGACCCATTTCATTTTGTGGAAAAGAAGACTGGCGCTTTAGAAGTTGCAGCCAGTTAGTTGCCCATCTCATAGCCAAGGTCAAGGTCCAGGCCAGAACTCGGAGCAAAGCGCTTTTTGTTACAAGCCAGGGATTCTCTCACTTCCCCCTCTGGGATTCCTTGTTGGAAAGAAATATCCCTAAACTGGATGTGTGAATCAGTCTGTAGTGGGAAAGGTGGGTTGGAGACTCAGACGTTGTCTCATTAGGGGAATTTTAGGAGTTCATCAGCTGCCTGGAAAAGGGTCCAGCGGCTCTCTTTGAAGCTGCTTTTGTATAATAAGCCCACTGGTTTTCCTTAGATTGTATTTTTATTTGAATGTGTGACTTGATGGAGATTATGGTGGAGTTCAAGGCCTTCCCTCCCAAGCCACTCCTGGATGCTGCCACTGATCCCAGCATCTGACATGGATCCTCAACTGCATCTTCAGGACTCTGTGGAACACAGTCTGATCACTCCTCTCTGACAGGTCCTCATCAGTAAGATAAGCATTTTCCAAGAGCTAAGCACATCCCAGTATGATCTAAGGCGGGAATCTTTTCAAGTTCATTGCTCATTTTGGTGTTAACATTCCTGTTCTGACTGCATCAGCATTAATGTCTGGGATTTACTTGTGGTCTTCAGGGATTTGATGCACAATGAAAAACTCCCCCTCCATGAGTTTGAGCAAACTGGGAGATAGTGGAGGACAGGGAAGCCTGGCATGTTGCAGACAACAACCCCTCTAAGAAAGAAGAAAGAGAGAGAGAGAAGGGGAAAAAAAAGCACTCAGCTTTTTAACAGAATATCATTGTGTTCTTTGTCCTGGCAGGGAGCCAGTGCACTTTATCCAGGCTCCCCCAAGTCCCTGGAGAATCTTCTTGCGCACATTTCTGAGAACAGATTTGGGATCCGGGTGGTGCCGTCTCTGGAATGACATAAATGAAGATGCCAAAATGACCAACAGTGCTCCTTTCGCTCCATTTTAAAGGATTTTCGTGAAATGCATCTGCAAACCTACTGGGGCAGAAATTCTTTAAGAAAAGAGGTTTTAAGTGTGATGTCTTCATCGACACTTTGTCTTCTGTACAAGGTGGTACCCTGAAGTGTAAAGGAGAAAGACCCCCTGGATTAATCTCATAGACCTTCTCCAAGGTTCCTCATAAACATAATTTTGGGAAAAAATTTTTTTTAAGAATGAGCACTATTTTGACTTTTTTTTTTTCCCTATTAGCTTCATTGGGAGGGACCCAGGCCAGGGTTGATTTCTGGGCTATCTTGGTAGCTTCTCTTGCCTGATTCACAGTTTGGGAATCGTGTTGCTAGTGGCTTCGCGTGGCTTCATACTTAGTCGCTCAGCTGTGTCTGACTCTTTGTGACCCCATGGAATGTAACCCACCAGGCTCTTCCTCTGTCCATGGGATTCTGCAGACAAGAAGACTGGAGTGGCTAGCCATTTCCTTCTCCAAGGGATCTCCCGTACCCTGGGATCGAACCCATCTCCTGCATTAGCAGGCAGATTATTTACCGTCTGAGCTACCATGGCGGCCCAGCTGTCTCCTGAAGATGCCTTCTTGGTCGTGAGGGTCACCCAGGAAGTGGGGGGAAGTAGTAATTGATCAGTACAAACCTTTCACCACTAATGGAACAGGCGACCGGAGCAGATGCTCTCTTCCTGGTTGGTGAGTGAAAGTGATTTTCTGGAGAAAGAACACTGCATTTTCCCTGTGGTTTGAGTGTGAATGCCTCCTATGAAACAGATTCTGGGCCTTGAAAGAAAAAAAATAGCATGCTATTGTTAACAAAACCCTATTTAAAAGTGGGTAGTAATTAACTTTTACTGTTCATTACAAAGGCATGGGACGAGTTCCGAAGGCTCTTAAAAATCAACTTCAGAACCCTGTGTCTGATTGAGTATAACTGATACTAAGAGAAAGGGAGGCATCTTCATTTCAGAAGCCTCTCATTTCAGGTGAATGGAGAATACTATTTTTTATAAGTAGTTTTTTAAAAAATAGTCTATTTTCAACAATTCCTTGCTCCAGAGTGTCAATCAGGGAAGTGTTTGTGTACAAGTATGTATGTGTACACGTGTGTGTGTGTGTGTGTGTGTGTGTGTAGGGTGGAGGGCTCACATAGATGGTTTTTTTAAAAAAATATAAAAGTGTGTGCACAGTGACAGGCAGTAAATGTGTTTTTCAGGGACACAATTACTGGAAAAGTACGTTGAGCTTCATTGCTTTAGGTGCCTGAGTGAGGATACAGGTGCCCTGGCCAGCCTTTCTGGGCTCTGTCGTGCTTTCTGTTGCCTGGAGGTCTATGTAGTCAAGTAACTCAGAACATTTTTTTGAAGACTATCTAACACTTCTGCCTCTGTTCAGAGAAAAAGACAGATACAGAAAACAGCTGATTCGTAGCAGGAAGTCACGAAGGTTTTACAAATCTTTAGCAAAGTCAGCTCACTGGGAAATGAAAAAAAAAAATGAATTTCAGATTGCAGATGGCGAGCTGTCTGCCCTTTGTATCTTGTGCTTGAAATCAGAAATTATGTTGTATTCCTAAATGGAGATTCTTTGTAGGCTACAGGGCAGACGGAGTCCAAGTGTGCTGTAGCTTTTAAAACTGGAAGACAGTTTGTATCTGGAAAATGTAAAGTTTGAACAAATTATCTTGGAAGCTTGATTTTTCATACTGTCCACCCTCCAACTTAGGCTTCCGAGGTGGTTCGGTGGTAAAGAATCCACCTGCTAACGCAGGAACCTCAGGAGATCTGAGTTCGATCCCTGGGTAGGGAAGATGCCCTGGAAGAGGAAATGGCAACCCAGTCCAATATTCTTGCCTGGATAATCCCATGGACAGAGGAGCCTGGAGGGCTACGGTCCATGGGGTCACAAAGAGTTGGACACAACTAAGCAACTGAGCACATACACACCCTCCAACTTAGAAAAACTTGAAAAGAAAGTCACTCAGTCGTGCCTGACTGTTTGCAACCCCATGGACTGTAGCCTACCAGGCTCCTCTGTCCATGGAATTCTCCAGGCCAGAATACTGGACTGGGTAGCTGTTCCCTTCTCCAGGGAATCTTCCCAACCCAGGGACTGAACCCAGGTCTCTTGCATTGCAAGCGGATTCTTTACCATCTGAGCCACCAGGGAAGCCTGACAAAAACTTATTAACAATTTATACAAACAGGAGCTCAGAGGCGCACACCTCCAGAGGGCGCACTTTCCATGGAACCTAATGGGTACAGTGCAGTGTGATGGCCCTGCACCTGACCAACTCCCTTTGTTAGTCCTCTCAAACCCCTCAGACCCTGTTGCTGTCATGTGTTAACACTTGAGAGGTTATGGTGGTCTTGCAGGTTTACAAGTGGGCATGTTACCTCCTTAGAGATGTCTTTCCTGTCCACTCCATATAAAATAGTTTTCCCCTCTCATTCACTATCTTCACACATACTTCCTTTGTAGTATTTATCTTTTTGCTTTTACATTTATCTTAATCTGTACTTATTTCTTTACTTGTTTGTCATCCATCTCCATCACTGTCTTTTCAACATGTGACCCACAGAAGAAAATACTGACAAGATCTTTTAACTTATTTTTCTTTAAAATTTTAAAAATGTTTAATTATTTTATTTATTTATTTGGCTGTGCTAGCCTTAGTTGCAGCACTCAGGATCTGCGGCATGCAGAATCTTTAGTTGCAGCATGTGGGTTCTAGCCCCCTGACCAGGGACTGAACTCAGGCCCCTTGCTTTGGGAGTGCAGAGTCTTAGCCACTGGATCACTAGGGAAATCCCTTAACTTATTTTGCTTTCATGGAAAGTCTTTGAAATCTGTTGTGTGTTTTCCATTTGCAGCACGTTTCAGTCCCCACTAGCCATTTTGTAGTGCTCAAAGACCATATATGGCTGGTGGCTGCCATATTGGATAGGGCAATGCTGGTGCTTAAACCTTGGATCTGGCACACAGCAAATGCTTGCTGCCTGCATAGATGAAAGAAGCTGAGAAAAATAGGCACCTTTTAGGAAATCTGACCCTCGATGTTTACCTTCACACTTTTTTTTTTCCACTTCAGCTTTACACCTCTTGAAATGTTGCTAACTAGAGATTCCTTTTTATTAAAAAGCCTCCTCATTTTAAAATTCCACAGCAATGCCTCTTAGAAATTTGAGGCTGGTCATTCCTGAGAGTTAATGTAATCTGTCTGCCTTCCTCCTAATTCTTGGAGGAGTGTATACTCAGTATCTATTGCTGTGCAACAAATTTTCACAAACTTTGTGGCTTCCAACAATACCCGCTTATTATCTCACAGTCTTTGTGGATCAGAAGACCGTGTGACTGGATTCTCTGCTGAGGGTTTCACAGGGTTGATATCAAGCTGCATTTTCTCCTGGAACCTGGAGTACTTTTCCAAGTTCACATGGTAGTTGGCAGAATTCAGTTCCTTGTGACTGTAGGACTGTCCTCGCTTTCTTGCTGCCCATCAGCTAGGAGCCAGCTCTTAAAGGCCACCTGCTATTTCCTGCCATGGGACTCCCCTCCACAATGTGGCTGTCTGCCCCTTCGAGGCCAACAGGACAGTATTTACTGCAACTTTGAATCTCTGAGTTCTTGTCTCTGATATCTACTCTTTTTCAAAAACACTGGCCCAATAAGGTCAGACCCACCCCCATTCAAGGGGAAGGAACTGTGCATAAACAGGGTGCATACACCAAGGAGTAGGAACCTTAGGGACCATTCTGCCTACCATAGGGAAATGAGCTGAATTAAAAGTTTCTGTTGACAGATTCACAGACTTAGAGAATGAATTTATGCTTGCTGGAGTCGGGGGAAGGATTGGCATAAGGGATAGTTAGGGAGTTTGGGATGGACAGGTACACACTGGTATTTTTTAAATGGATAACCAAGAAGGACCTACTGTACACACAGGGAACTCTACTCAATGTTATTTGGCAGCCTGGATGGGACGGGAGTTTGGGAGAGAATGGATACATGCATATGTATGGCTGAATTCCTTTGCTGTCCACCTGAAACAGCATTCTTAATCAGCCATGCGTGCGTGCTATGTCTTCAGTTATGTCCGACTCTACGACCTATGGACTGTAGCGCACTAGGCTCCTCTGTCCATGGGATTCTCGGGGCAGGATTACTGGAGTGGATTGCCACGCCCTTCTCCACAGGATCTTCCTGACCCAGGGATCAAACCTACATCTCCTGCAGCTCATCGCTGCAGGCGGATTCTATACCGCTGAGCCACCAGGGAAGGCTTTCATCAGTCATACTCCAATATGAAATAAAAAGTTTAAAAAATAGTTTCTGTTGGAGGAAAGTAGCTATTTTTCATAACTGGGAAACTTAGAAATCTGGAAGGTTCAGGTTGGCACTGGGGCAGCATAAAAGTGTTGCTGTCACAAACACTTACTGAACTCCTACTCTGCCAGGTGCTTGGCCAGATGTCAGACCAGGTGCCCAGGATAGAGGAGCAAGCAAAGAAGACACGATCCCTACCCTCTTAGAGCTTATAGTCCAGAGAACATTGGAGAGGTTTCCTCGCCATCTTAAAATAGACATTGGCAATGGTTGCACAACTCTGTGTGAATATTAAATACATTAAAAACCATTGAGTTGTTACATAAAATATATCTCAATACAGCTGTTTTTTGAAAGAGATATCTATGGATTTTTCCAGTAGAATAGATTCTATGTTCAGAGAGAGACATTGATAGCACGGAAATTGAATTATGAATGTGTACAGTGAAAAGTTATGGTCCCTGTCTGCAAGAAGATGACTCTGGTTATCCTGAATTTAGACAGCTTTGCAAAGGAGACCGTTCTCTTCTGCAGCAGGATGGGGGGAAAAGCTGCCAGGTGTGGACTAGAATGACCACAATTTAGGTCAGAATTATATTCTTATGGGAAAAAATAGTGAGTAGCAACAGGTCTTTAGGGTACCGGGGGCTAATCATCGACATACTTCATGATTTTCAGGAACAGCCACGCTGCCCCTAAAGCGGGGCAGAGGCTGGCATCGGCTATCATGAATGGAAGGAACAGTAAGTACCTGGTGGCCTCTAGGGCTGCTGCTCCAAGTGCATTCCTCTACTTTCTCTGCATGTTGGTTGGAAAGTGACGTGTTGGCAGAATGAATCCTGGAGCACGCATTCTGGAGGAGATGGTTCTAGATGGGAGTTGAGGCCTCTGCTTTATTCATCTCTGGCAGATGTCCTTAAGACTTTCCATCCTGGGCTTCATTATACAACAGGCTAAATGGCTGTTTAAACTGTGTTTATTAGTAGTCTCTGTCATGCCACGTGAGGCTGGGCAAGTCTCTCAAGATGACAGAGAGTTAGAAGGAACCCCTTTCTGCCCAGGACACACTAGCTTTACCCATGACAGAGAAAGGAGTCGAGGGTCACCGGCCACTTCCTGGCTAATGGCCTGAGCAACGTTATACAGTACTGTTTGTTGATTCAGAAGCACGAAAGCTGAAGCTCACCAAGATTTTGACATCAAGTATAAAGTGAGTCATTTTTTCATTTCCCAGCACTCTGACAAAAGGGGCCAGCTCTTAAAACTCCTTTTTAGACTTTAGTGGAAGTTAACTCATCCATCTTAACAAGTTAGCTAACGTAAGTTCTTGATCAGATTTATCTAAGAGTTCTTTACTTTAAAACAATAATTTTTTTTTTTTTGGTTCTTGTAAGTTTGAGTGAAGCATGGCTTCTAGAATTCCTGTTATTCCTGAGCAAAGAGAAGATATCATCATCCTTTAATTTCTTTAGAATTAATCTGACAATCTTCAGGGTGTTGTTTCTTTCCCAGAATGAATCATCTAGAGAAGTAAGATTGGCCAAACAAATGACAACCTGTAAGAATGCCGTTTAAGCACTTAATTTAAGCAATTAATCTCCAACGGCTGCTCCCCACCCCATGTCACCTACACATGCGCACACACAGAGTTTAGGTCTGATTATACTTGCTGTATTAAGGTCAGATCCAGGTGTTTCTGGGCATTAGTTTGTGTATTTTTACACTCCAATTAACTGATCTGTGTGTTTATTCAGAAGTAAATGTACCAACTAGGGAAAGAGAAGTCACCATGAACTTGTATGCTAATGTAATTAAAGTGGGGCTTTCCAGGTGGCACTGGTGGTAAAGAATCGGCCTGCTGATGTAGGAGACACAGGTTCAATCCCTGGAATGGGGAGATCCTTTGGAGGAGAGAATGGCAACCCACTCCAGTATTCTTGCCTGGAGAATCCCATGGACAGAGGAGACTGGTGGGCTACAGTCCATAGGGTTGCAAAGAGACACAACTGAAGCAACTTAGCACAGATGCATAATTAAGTTATTGAAGCCTTCAAACGCTTTGGGGTCTTATTTGCTGGATTATCTAGAGTTCTCCAAAGCTCTCCAATATTTTCTAGTTTTAACCATCATGATGAGATTTAATAATATTTACTTATTCTTAAAATGGCCAAGTTTCACTTATCTTTTGACTCTTATGGGAGTGTTTCCAACTGGTGTAGACGGTTTATAGAGATGGTGGTAGGGCCTCTTAATGAATATTGTGCCTGTGCTTCCTGAAAAGTATCATGGAGGACTGGAGAGGCCCTAGAAAGCACAGAATTGCACTGTTCACTTTGCCTATCTGAGCCATCTCCGTCTTCATATCTTAGACAGATTGTGAAAGTTGCTTGTCCTGACCTCTCAATTGCAGCAGTGAGGAGCCAGGCAGTCACTTGTGTCACAAGATCTTGGCTGAATGTGGCCTGGCAGTCACCTTGCTTTTATGTACGTAATAAAATAGCACTCTGTGCCTTGGCAATGCATATCCCATGAAACCTTTCGTGTGGAAAGTAAGAGGTTTAAAAAGTCAGTTTCAGTTTTGTATGCTTGGATTGCTCACAGTCACATTCCACATGCAAAGGAGACAAAGAGAGAAATTACATTTATCAAGTGCTTTCTTGCTTTAGCCCTCGTAATGGTCCTGTGAGTTGGATATTATCACCCCATTTTACAGATGTGGATAATGGATGCTTGGCATGGCTAGTCAGTGGCAGACTTGGATCCGTGCCCATGCTGGTCAGACTGCAGAGCTCAGGGTCTTTGCTTTCCCAGTTCTGCCTTCTCTAGAATCCCAAAGCTGGAAGGAGCATTGGAGATTATTTAGTTCTATCCCAATAAGCACACACACATCAACACATTTCTTCAAGATTAAATAACATGTTCAGGATTATCAAAGGAAATAATTGGGGTAAGGTAGTTTTCTTGTTCCAGATGAGCTAACAGAGTGATCCCTAAGTTTTATCTCCTATTGAACAATCAACTTTACCCAAGTATTAAGCCAAGCAACATTCCCCAGTTTAACTTTGATAAATGAATCACACTCCTCTTTGAAAATAACTTTTATATTTCATGCTCTAAAAAGAGAACCACCCCTACACTTTCAGAAATTATTCCTTTTAATGGCAGTGACAACCTTTGGCTTTTCATAGACAGCAGCAGCAGAGATGTTCACTGATGGGCTCCTCTGGGTTTCTCAAAATTAGTGCCTGGAAATAACGGTGGGAACAGACAAGAGCCATGCTTTTGGCACATTACATTGAACACCTAAAACCCTTCACATGGAGGTAACCAAATCAGAGAGTATGAAAAATGATCGAAATGTGTTCTTTGGTATACTTTCCCTTCCTGCTGAGATGGCTGCTCCTTGGACACTTGTGTCTCGCCTTTGCCAGCATTGCCTCGGAGGCAGTTTACAACCACACACACAAATTCATATTGTTACTCTAGTGTCACACCTCTTGTGGGGGCTCAAATGAATTTTCTAACTTGAGAAGATTGTTTTTTTGACAAAGGAGCTCTAAAATACTCTTTTCAAAATTAAAAATTGTCCTCCAGAGACACTTACCATCATCAAAGTAATGAAAAAAAAAAAGCAAACAGACCTATGTTCCACAGCAGAGATTCAAGGATGTTTCACTCTATATCGACACCAGGGAAATAAACATGGAATGCTCTAAAATGAACCATTTGAAGGGGACCCCACTTAATTGGGGGCTTCCCTGGTAGGTCAGCAGGTTAAGAATCTGCTTGCAATGCAGGAGACCCCGGTTTGCGAAAATCCCACGGAGAAGGGATAGGCTACCCACTCCAGTATTCTTGGGCTTCCCCAATGGCTCAGATGGTAAAGAATCCACCTGCAATGCAGGAGACCCGGGTTCGATCTCTGGGTTCGATCCCCTGGAGGAGGGCATGGCAACCCACTCCAGTATTCTTGCCTGGAGAATCCCATGGACAGAGGAGCCTGGCAGGCTACAGTCCATGGGGTCACAGAGAGTCAGACACAACTCAGTGACTCAGCACAGCACGGCACCACTTAATTGGATGTGTACACTCAGGTCAATCTTTTCAGAATAATTTTTTTTTAAATTATGATGTAACATGCATTACATAAAATTTGCCATCTTTGCCCATTTTATGTGTGATGGCATTAAGTGCAGTCACCCTGCAGGCCAACCATCACCAGCATTCATCTTCAGAACTGTTCATCTTGCAAAACTGACACTCTGTACCTGTAAACAATAACTCTCTATCCACCTCTCCCCAGCCCATGGCAAGCACCGTTCTTCTTTCTGTTTATAGGCTCACTACTCTAGGGATTTGATCAGCATTTTTTTTTTTCTTTCCTTTAAAACACTGGTTATATTACTTTGTCATTAAACTCACATATCATTTCCTGATACAAACGTAATAAAACTTGAATTAACGGAAGCTAACTAGATTTCTTTTTGGAATTCTGCTTTCTAAGGAGGAAAGGAGGAAAATGACAAGATGGACCTGTGTCCATATTTGGGGTGGCATTAATGACTTGATTAATGACCTATACCTTTGCAGCGACATCTGAAGTGCTTGACAGTTTTAATTCAGGAGTCCTCCTATACTGTAACTTAACAGAGAAATCACATTTTTTGTTTGAAATACTTGCTATGGAAGGAAAAAGTACTGGCATATTTTAGAGGTACTTGCAACAGAGTTGGCACTGACAAGTGTTCTATTGAAATAGAAGATAGAATAGTTGACTAATAATAATGCTTTATTCCTATACCAGGTGGAAACAGACCTGAATTGGACACTTTTCTAAACAAAGAATTACAGGTAAAATGTTAGCTTCTTTAAAAAAAAATAGGATGTTTAATTCAGGAGAAAAAAATTGTCATTATGACAGCTTATCGGTAAGTTAACTTTATAACATTTTCATTGTTGTCAATCCACTTAGTAATGTCAAAATCACTAGCCAACAACCTGGATTTCATTAGATTTTATAAGATTATGGTTCTGCTACTCTCAAGGAGCAGTTTGTGTGTTGGACTGTCCAAGAAAGGAGTGGGATGTTGGGACTTCCCTGGTGGTCCTGTGGTTAGGACTTCGTATTTCCACTGCAGTGGGTGAGGGTTCGATCCCTGGTCAGGGAACTGCGATCCTCCATGCCATGAGGTGTGACCAAAACTTTAAAAAAAAAATAAAGTAATGGTGGGTATAAAAATTTTGGTCTTCAGTCTGGAGAAGGCAATGGCACCCCACTCTAGTATTCTTGCCTGGAAAATCCCATGGATGGAGGAGCCTGGTAGGCTGCAGTCCATGGGGTCGCTAGGAGTTGGACACGACTGAGCAACTTCACTTTCACTTTTCACTTTCATGCATTGGAGAAGGAAATGGCAACCCACTCCAGTGTTCTTGCCTGGAGAATCCCAGGGACGGGGGAGCCTGGTGGGCTTTCTGGGGTTGTACAGACCCTGCCATCTCGCGGTCGCGTAGAGTCAGACACGACTGAAGTGACTTAGCAGCAGCAGCAGTCTGAGAATTTTGCAGTGTGCCTGGGACACCTTACAGATGTCTGTTTAATATCTAATGCACTGAAAACCCAGAAAATAACTCTTGTTAAAGTAGTAATTAGCAGTTTAACCAAATAAGAAAAAAACAGGATAGATGCTTGAGAAAACAAGACTTGTAATACCTGCTTATGTGGACAGGTAGTTCCGGGAACAGGGGTTATCACTAAAGTCTAACGTTTGTACTCGAGCACCCTGGGCATGTCTTCTGAAACGTATTAAGTTCCCTATGGTGTGTAACCCTGTGACTTGTGCCTACATCAGGAACATTTTGCTGAACTTGCCCTGGTCTAAAATAATGATGATGATGATGCTGGAGCTAAAGACAAAGCCATTCACGTCACCTAACATTTATCATCATTCCGGACTACTTCAGCTTCCATAAAAGTGACATGGGGGATAAAAGCGGTGTTCTCAATACCTGAAAAGTGCTGTGAAAATAGACTGTACTTTTGCTCAACAAGTTTAAAGATATGAAATAGAGTTATTTAATCCCCCCAAGTGCAAAGAGTTTGGTAGCTAGAATTGTATTTAATCACTGGGGTACAGACTGTACTGTGTACACTGGAGACCCAAATCTTGGACTATTGAAGGTTATGATGAATACCTTTTTTTCATGTTAAGTTTTTCCTGTTCTTAAAAAGGCATCGTGCCCCAAATGAAAAACCTTTAGATTCAGGATTCAATAGTTCATGACTTTTGGACTGTGTCTGACGGAAACTTGGATGCAGCTGAGTGTAATTATGTTTTTCAGCAGTGTGACTTATAGTACTGCAGAGATGGGTGTTTCTTAGAGATTCCTTGCCAAGATTGGCTGAAAAGGGGTTTGGTTGTTGTTTTCTTAAAAAATAGTTATTAGGCTATTAGTTGTCCAAATGGAATAATCCCCCTTAAGCCTTTTCAAGAAACACACTTCTAAAAGGGTCAAATATATTTAAATCAGCTGTTATTTACATAGTGTTCAGCCTTCTGCCTAAGCTCTTTTAATCAGCTTTTTTTTTTTTTTTTAATGTTGGTTATGTCTGTCAGAAACCATCTTATATTTTAAAGAGATTCAGGTACATGCCTGCTAAGTTGCTTCAGTCGTGTCCAACTCTTTTCAATCCTATGGACTGTAGCCTGCCAGGCTCCCCTGTCCATGGGGTTTTCCAGGCAAGAATGCTGGAGTGGGTTGCCATTCCCTCCTCCAGGGGATCTTCCCGACCCGGGGATCAAACCTGCACCTCTTACGTCTCCTGCATTGGCAGGCAGGTTTTTTGCCGCTAGCACCACCTGAGAAGCCCCCGAAGGGGTTCAGGAATGGTTCTTATGTCAAAAGCAGCCAGAAGTTCATCCTAGAGTCATCTATTTTTCATCTGCAGAATGGCTACATCCAGTGTCGTCCTCACCTCTGGACAGTCTCTTCTGTGGATCCGGAGAAGGCACGGCCCATGCGCCTTGCAGGCATCTTTCTTTGAAAATGCTTAAGAGCAAAGGAAAAAAAGAGTTAGGAGTGATGGCCAGGGCTAATGGATTGTGGTTCCAGGATGGAAGCCAGGCCAATGTTTTGATCACTGGGTTCAACGTCCACCTTGGGTGCCTCTCAGATCTCCAGGCTGGGGTGGAACCTGTTCACCCTGATGAAGATGCACTTTGCTGCCACCCTGAGCCCCATGATGTACCTTTTGGGTGTGTCTCATCTTTAAACTGGAAGATCAGCTTTCTCTCCCTGTGTTTGGGTTTTTCTGAATGGCAGCTCAGCCACACCTTACAGAGTTCATGTTTTAAGTCCTGGTGATTGCGCCACCTCTCACAATGAGTAACATTGCTAAAATGAGGCATCACTTTCAAACGTGATTTTTCTTTCATTTTCTGCTACCCTTCACTTTGCATTTATCTCTTGGAGCCAGAGTCCTTCTGTTGCCCTAAGTTGGGGTTTCTGGCTTAGAGTGTTGTGCTATGGTGTGGAGTTAGAAGGATAGTTGAGGCTTTGCTGTTTGATTGTCATGAATTGATTTAAGAAGACTGGATTTTTTTGTGCCTCAGTTTCCTCAATTTTCAGTACCCCTCTTTTGAAATTTTTTTGTTCTCATATAATTTTAAAGGTTACAGTTCTTTACGGTTATTACAAAGTATTGGCTATATACCGCTTGTTGTACAGTACATCCTTAAGCCGAACTTACACCCCCTGGTTTGTACCTCCCACCTCCCCACTGCTGTGTTGCCCCTCCTCACTGGTAACCACTAGTTTGTTCTCTGTATCTGTGAGTCTGCTTCTCTTTTTGGTCACCAGTTTGTTGGATTTTGTAGATTCCATGCGTGAGCAATATCATACAGTATTTGTCTTTGCCTTATTGCACGTAGCGTAATGCCCCCCAAGGCCATCCACATTGCTGCAAATGGCAAGATTTTGTTCTTTTTTATGGTTCAGTAGTGTTCCCATACCTGTCTTTTTGCCTCCACGAGGGTCCGATCACATGACATATAAGGCCATCTGGCAAATGTAAGAGACACTAATCATTGTCCATGTGTGGGTGGCAATGGCACCCCACTCCGGTATTCTTGCCTGGAAAGTCCCACGGACGGAGGAGCCTGGTAGGCTGCAGTCCACGGGGTCGCTAAGAGTCGGCACGACTAAACGACTTCACTTTCGCTTTTCACTTTCATGCATTGGAGAAGGCAGTGGCACCCCACTCCAGTACACTTGCCTGGAGAATCCCAGAGACAGAGGAGCCTAGTGGGCTGCCATCTATGGGGTCGCACAGAGTCGGACATGACTGAAGCGACTTAGCAGTAGCAGCAGCAGCATGTGTGGGTGCTGTCTGAACACCTGGTGATCATGTATTCCCTGAGCTGTGCATGAAATGACATGATCTCATTACCTTTAAATACCTTTATTTTAGAAATCCATCTAGTGCAATACTCACTTTTGGAGTCTGTACTTTCCAAATGGCCCGTGGGAAAGAATCCTGAGGTGTCCAGGGGGATCCAAGTTTGTCCTTGGAAACGTTATGTCATAGTAACAAATGCTTCAGGATTAGTTTATTTCCAGCCCTGCAGAGGCTATAAATTGCTTCCTAAATTTTTATTCTCCAACATCGCGATGTTTATGTTGCTATGGTGGTGTGTCTCTTGCTTGGGTGTCAAGATTGTCATTGGAAATAGATGGGCCAAAATAACCGCTTAACAGGTGGCTGTGCTTTGGGATGTTGTTTGTAAAGCTATTTTCTGAAGTCCAATGAGAGTAAATCACGTAACTGTGCCCTTTACTGTATTTTGTATTTTAGAACATTCTTTTTTTTTTTTGTTGTAACACATTTTCCTCTTTCTGTTTTATATATAACCTTTCCCCTTTATCAAGCAGCACCAAGCTGATTTCCTGTAGTAACACAAGGCAAGATTTCAGCTCATTTTATTTAGCCGTGGCTGTCCCTTCCTTATTTTGTGTAATTGGAACCCTCCTCCTAAAAATAATCCTTCTTTTTTTAAATCTGATTCTTTTTATAGCTGATGTGCTCTTTATTTAAATAAACCTCTTTTTAATATGCCATTGATATATATATATATATATATATGTTAATACATACACACACACACACGTATATACACAGACTTCCTCTCCAATCCCATGGACTTCCTCTGTTACTGACCTTTCAAAAATACTGAACACGGTACTCTAGAGCAAGGGTCAGTAAACTTTTTCTGTAAGAGGCCAGATAGAAATACTTTAGAGTTGCAGGCTGTAAGGCTGCAACCACTAAACTCTGACCCTGCTATACGAAAGCAGGCGGAGACAGTACATAAATGAATGAGTATGGCTGTGTTCTGGTAAAATTTTATTTATGGGCCCTGAAATCTGAATTTCATGTAATTTTCACATGTCATGAACTATTTCTCTCTTGCTTTTTTTCACCCCATGGATAGCTCATGGGTCATATAAAAACAGGTGTTGGGTGTCTTCCCTAGTGGTCCATTGGTTAAGAACCCATGCTCCCGATGCAAGGGGCCCCAGGTTCAGTCCCTATTGGGGAAGTAGATCCCACATGCCACAGGTGAAAAAAAAAAAAAATGGATCCCACGTGCTGCAGCCAAGACCCAGTGCAGCTAAATAAATAAATAATAAAAAACAAAACCAAAACAGGTGTGGGCTGGCTTGGGCTCAAGATATTGGAGGAGCAGTGCTGAAAATATGGAAAGTAGTTACTTCATCACCGTATGCTCTATTGATGCTTTAGTATTAGCATTGTCAGTTTTGGAAGCGGCATCAGTTTTGACTGACGAGGTGATCGGTTCACCCGGGTCTTACCCACGTGACCTCCTGGCAAAGCTGTCTCTGCATCCAGATTTTTGTTTGAAATCTACAAAAACAAGCAGCCTGATAGCAATAACAACCATTATCGTAGGACTTTGAAATGTAAATGTGATGAACAGCATCTGCTGATTTCAAGTTTGACAAAATGTTTCTGGTTCCTGCTTCTGTTATTTACTGTGTTAGCTAGTCCTCTTAACTTAGTGCCAGATGTGATAAGCATGGCTTTCTGTCTTGATCCAACAGCACAGCGACTTTTCAGTCACATCCAAATCCTAAAATATAGGTCATCACTGCTTACCTTGGTTGCAGAAACCAGTAAGCACTTGGGTATAGAGATGAAGCCCTCAATTATATTAATAAGATTAAGAATGGATTATTCGCTACTTCCTCATGAGTTTTAATTTTTTAAAATAAGGTTCTCATGAGATGTTTTGTGAAACAGTTTAACCACGATTATAATTTACCATGCAGAGGAGAAAATTTAGTAAATGGTAAAGCCCATTTTTTTTTTTTTTAGTGTACAAACGTTTAATTAAAATCATACTGTCTATGGGAACATTTACTTAGCAAGGCTTTGGTTTTTCACAGGAGAAGGGAAAACAGAGAGGACCAACATTTATGGAAACTTCTAGTATGCCAGAACCACTGTGTTTATTACCTCGTTTCATCTTTGCAGTCATCCTTCAAAGCATTAGTCGCTCGGTCTTGTCCGGCTCTTTTTATCCCGTGGACTCAGCCCGCCAGGCTCCTCTGTCCATGGAATTCTCCAGGCAAGAATACTGGAGTGGGTTGCCATTTCCTTCTCCAAGATCCTTCAAAGTGGATCCTTTTATCTACATTTTATAGATGTCAAAACTGAGGCTCACTGGATTTGCCAAAGTCACCCAGAGAATCAGTGGCAGAGCTAGCTTCTGATGCACAGCACTTTGGCTACAAATTTCCATTTGCTTTCCACAGCCAAAGAGAAGTTGCCCCTCATTCTTTATCAAGTTATTTGTGTTAGTTTAGATAG
Organism: Aepyceros melampus; assembly: GCA_006408695.1. Taxonomy (NCBI): domain Eukaryota; kingdom Metazoa; phylum Chordata; class Mammalia; order Artiodactyla; family Bovidae; genus Aepyceros; species Aepyceros melampus. Next base: position 688,968 of record SJXQ01003488.1, read on the forward strand.
TTGATCCTAAAAGGGATATATGTTCCTGAATTTGTTACTGTAATGATATATTTCTGGAGTATATATCTGTAGAAACTGTGATATAAAGTAAAAATATTGACCTCTTTAGTGGAAAGAGTATGTTCAAGTTGGAGCTACTTGCATTTGCCGATCTTAGGTAAAACTGGAAACTAGATTCAATTTTCGATAAACTTACAGTGATATAAATCTTGAGGGAAGCCTTAACTGTTTTTAGAAAGCTTCTGTGTTTATCTAGACTGTACCTTGTAAAAAAGGAATTTCAAGATGTCATTATATGAATATTTAGAAACTAATAGAACCTAGATAAAAATATGTGATAATCTATAGATATCATTTATGTTGGGGCTTAAAAATACATTACTTCAAGTGAAAAACAAGTCTTGGAAACAAGTTCTTTACAATTCCATGTGCTCTTAATTCCTTAGCCTGAGTCCTTAAAAGCAGATTTATAAAAGGGAGATGAAACAACTTCTCAGGATAAAAATTTGAAACTCTAAAAGTATTGATATTTTAATTGTATGAAATTGATTCTTTAATTAGAGCTGGTGCTGGGAATGACAAAACCCTTGCTGAAGTTATTCCATGAGGAAGCTGGTTTTTGGCTCTCCAGAGCTAGTGGCCACTCATGCTTTAGATTATAAGCTCTTTGGAGGATGGTGATTGTCATGCCTCTTTCTAAAAAACTCTGCCTCTTTTTCTTTCTTTTTAATGGTGTTTTGCACCTGTGGTTTCTTAGTTAAGGCTGACTACGATTTTATGGTCATTTAAATTCAGATCACAAGTCTGTTCTCTGTGTCTGTATCTCCATTGTGTGTGTTTAGTTGCTCAGTCATGTCTGACTGTTTGTGACCCCATGGACATAGCCCACCAGGCTCCCCTGTCCATGGGGTTCTCTAGGCAAGAATACTGGACAGGGTTGCCATGCCCTCCTCCAGGGGATCTTCCCAACCCAGTGACAGAACCCAGGTCTCCCACACTGCAGGCGGATTCTTTACCATCTGAGCTACTGGGGAAGCATCTTCATTGCTGCCCTGCAAATAGGCTCATCAGTACGACCCTTCTAGATTCCATATATATGTGTTAATACAATATTTGGTTTTCTCTTTCTTACTTCACTCTGTATAATAGGCTCTGGAGTCATCCACCTCATTAGAACTGATTCAAATGTATTCCTTTTTATGGCTGAGTAATATTCCAGTGGATGTATATACCACAACTTCTTTATCCATTCATCTGCTGATGGTGGGATGAATTGGCAGAGTAGCATTTAAACATATACTTTACCATACATAAAATGGATAACCAGTGGGAATTTGTTGTATGATGCAGGGAGCTCAAATCTGATGCTCTGTGACAACCTAGAGGGATGGGATGGACTGGGAGGGGGAAGGAGGTTCAAGAAAGAGGGGACATGTGTATACCTATGGCTGATTCATGTTGTTGTATGGCAGAAGCCAATACAATATTGTAAAGCAATTATCCATCAGTTAAAAAATAGAATAAATTCAGATCCAGTTTTTGTGTTGATTGTGGTTTGAAAAACAGGAAAAGGGTATATTAATTGCTCTTTTAAATGTTTTGTTTTTTATTGAATACTTATAAAACAATACACTCATCTACTCATTTGCCCAGTTTAATAAGTAGAATGATAACAAGTTCATTTAGCCCTCTATGTGACCCCAGTTGATCCCAGGCTCTCTATACACGTGGCATCCCAGAGAACGTAGTCTTTAACAGCTTGCTGGGTTTTTCTCTATTAACTTTTTGTCTTGAAATACAATTCATATAACATAGACTTCACTCTTATAAAAAGTATATAAATCAGCAGTTTGAGTGTATTCACAAAATTGTGTAGCCATCACCACTCTTACTCCAGAACATTTCTACAATTCAAAAGGCAACCCTGTACCCACTGGTAATCACCTCCCCAGCCCTTGGCAACCACTGATCTCCTTTCTATCTTTACAGATTTGCATGTTTCAGACATTTCGTACAGATGGAATCATGCAATACATGGCTCTCTGTGTCAGCTTCTTTGCCTTAGCACAGCGTTTTCATGATTCCTTCATGTCGTGTGAGTCAGTACTTCATTCTTTTTATAGCTGAATATTACTTTATTGTAGGGATATATCACATTTTGTTTTTACAGTTATCATTTGATGGACCTTTGGATTGTTTCTACAGTTTCAGTTCTGCTGGGTACATACACCTAGAGGTGGAATTGCTGGGTCTTATGGAAAGTCTGTTTGACTTATTGAGGAACTGCCAGAGTGTTTTCCACAGTTGATGCACTGTTTTACATTCCCACCAGTGGTGTATGAGTGTTCTAGATTCTCTGAGTCCTAGCCAACACTTGTTACTTTCCTTTTTAAAAAATAATTTTTAAAAGTGTTTATTGATTTGGCTGTGTAGGGTCTTGCTTGCTGCACGTGGGATTTTTGCTGGGGCTCATGAACTTTAGTTGTGGTGTTCCGGCTCAGTAGTTGCACCATAGAGGCTTAGTTGTTCCATGGAAGTGGGATCTTATTTCCTCAAACAACGATGGAACCCATGTCCCCTGCATTGCAAGGTGAATTCTTGATCACTGGGCCACTAGGGAAGGTCCTCCTTTCTGTCATTTTTATTCTAGTCATTCTTAGTGGGTGTGCAGTTGGAGCTCAGTGTGGTTTTGATTTGCATTTCCTTAATGACGGAGGATGAGATGGCTGGATGGCATCACCGACTCGATGGATGTGAGTTTGAGTGAACTCCGGGAGTTGGTGATGGCAGGGAGGCCTGGCGTGCTGCAATTCATGGGGTCGCAAAGAGTCGGACACGACTGAGTGACTGAACTGAACTGAACTGAATGACGAGTAATCTGTCTAGTCAAGGCTGTGGTTTTTCCAGTGGTCATGTATGGATGTGAGAGTTGGACTGTGAAGAAAGCTGAGCACTGAAGAATTGATGCTTTTGAACTGTGGTGTTGGAGAAGACTCTTGAGAGTCCCTTGGACTGCAAGGAGATCCAACCGTCCATTCTAAAGGAGATCAGTCCTGGGTGTTCATTGGAAGGACTGATGCTGAAACTGAAACTCCAATCCTTTGGCCACCTCATGCAAAGAGTTGACTCATTGGAAAAGACTATGATGCTGGGAGGGATTGGGGGCAGGAGGAGAAGGGGACGACAGAGGATGAGATGGCGGATGGCATCACCAAGTCGATGGAAATAAGTTTGAATGAACTCCGGGAGTTGGTGATGGACAGGGAGGCCTGGTGTGCTGCAATTCATGGGGTCGCAAAGAGTTGGACACGACTGAGTGACTGAACTGAACTGAATGATGAGTAATACTGGACATCTTTTCTTGGGCCTATTGGCTATTTGCATATCTTTGGAGACATTTCTATTCAGGTTACTTTGTCCTTTTATTGTTGGGTTGTAAGAGTTCTTTCTGTATTCTGGATGTTAGACCCTTATCAGGTAACATGATTTGCAAAAATATTCTCACATTCTGTGGGTTGCTTTTTCACTTTCTTGATAATGTCCTTTGAAGTGCAAGTTTTAAATTTTTATTAAGTTCAAGGTATCTACTTTTTCTTTGATTTCTTGTGCTTTTGGTGTAATATTTAAGAAATCATTCCCTAATCCAATGTCACAAAGATTTATACTTATGTTTTCTTCTAAGAGTTTTATCATTTAAGCTCTTATATTCAGGTCTTTGGTCCATTTTGAGTGGATTTTTGAATATGAAGTAAAGTGAAAGTGTTAGTAGCTCAGTTGTGTCCATCTCTTTGCGATTCCATGGATGTAGCCACCAGCCTCCTCTGTCCATGGAATTCTCCAGGCAAGAATACTGGAGAGGGTAGGCATTCCCTTCTCCAGGGGGTCTTCCCAACTCATGGGTCAAACCTGGGTCTCCTGCATTGCGGACAGATTCTTTACCATCTGAGCCAGATTTTTGAATGTAATATAGAGTAATGATCTAAATTCATTCTTTTGCATGTGGATACCCATTTTGTCCCAGCATCATTTTTTAAAAGCCTATAGCACCAATATTCCCAGGTGGTCTCCCATCCAAGTACTTCCCAGGCCTGATCCTGCTTCACTTCTAAGATCAGATGAGATTGGGTGTATTCAGGGTGGTATGGCCATAGACTCAGCATCATTTTTGAAAAGACTATTTTCCCCCTTATATTGCAGAACGCACTCTATTTTACTCAACATTTTGCTCCTGAGATTGAAACACATGGCCCTGATTCATTCATTTTTATGGCTGTATGCTGCTGCTGCTGCTGTTTAGTCGCTAAATTGTGTCTGACTCTGTGACCCCATGGACCGTAGCCCACCGGGCTCCTCTGCGCATGGGATTCTCCAGGCAAGAATACTGGAGTGGTTTGCCATTTCCATCTCCCAGGGATCTTCCTGACCCAAGGATCAAACCTGTGTCACTGCCCTGGTAGGTGGATTCTTTACCACTGAGTCAGCTGGGAAGCTAAGCCCTTCTGGCTGTATAGTATCCTTCATATGAATCTGCCGTAATGTGTTTAATTCATTCTTCGATCCATGCACAGTGGGTTGTTTTCAGAGTTTTGCTTTTCTGAACACTGTGGCTGATCACATACTTGAGCATATGTTTTACTTACCACGTGTAAGAGTCTTTCTGGGGAATATGCTTAGGAGTGCAGAGTTACGCACATGTTTCCCCAAAGTAATTGTAATATTTATGTTCCTATGAGCAATGTAGAAGAGTTTACATTTGGGAAAATTCAGTTCTTAGATATTCTATTTGTTTAGTGTCTCTTTGAAAAGTCATTACCTAAAGGAAAGAAGTAGTAAATTTGCAAGTGGAATTTGCCTCTTAGGCTTCTGATATTTTATTAGGAAGAGTTGTTCTAAATAAGCAAAAGGCCAATAGCTGGAGAACTGAGTATCCAATTAGTATCTCTGTAAATTTGTAAATATTAGTGTGAGGCTTAAACAGATCTTTAGGTGGTTGAGATGATGAAGCTTTTACTAGTAGTAAATAAGGGTGTGTGTTTGTTCATTAAAGCAACATCACACCAACCTATTATTACTAGGCTTCCCTGGTGGCTCAGAGGTTAAAGCGTCTGCCTCCAATGCGGGAGACCTGGGTTCGATCCCTGGGTTGGGAAGATCCTCTGGAGAAGGAACTGGCAATCCACTCCAGTATTCTTGCCTGGAGAATCCCATGGACGGAGAAGCCTAGTAGGTTACAGTCCACGGGGTCGCAAAGAGTCGGACACGACTGAGCGACTTTACCTTACCTATATAGGGTCTGGAGCTACTATAGTGTAGCAGTTGGCAGAATCAGGGCACCAAGAGTAGACGAAGGAGGCTTCCCTTTCTTGGAGCCCGCATATTAGTGCAGAATAGCTATGCTAAGACCAAATTGTGTCCATGGTGATGAGAAACATACCCTATCTCATCCTATAGCATTATGCGAAAGTTGACTGACAAAGTTGAGTAGGTGGTACCTAGAACCTTGAAGGAGATGAAAGTGTTCTCTGCTTGTGATTACAGGGAGTTACACCTGGAAAACACAACAGGCTCTATACTGGACCACCATGGTCCAGGTAGACGGGTGTCAACAGGGATGGCCATGTAAAAGGTGAAGAAAGGCCTTTGGAAGGTACACAGATGGGAGATGCAGGCAGCTTACCTGGCAGCATCAGAGAAACATGTGGAAAAGTGCTCCAGGTCAGAGTGGGACTCAGGGACAGGATGTCAGTTACAAAGCAGGAGTGAGCGAAGAGGAGATTGGTAAGATGCCCCAACCCCAGGGGCACTTGAGTAGCTCATCAGACCTTGTATTCCAGAAACTGAAACTCTAATACAGGAGGCAACTTGATCTCAGAAATAAGTTGATGTTATGCCTAGTGTCATAGACTGAATGATTATGTACCTCCCAAATTCATATGTTGAAACCCAATCCCTCATGTGATGGTAGAGATGGGGTTTTTGAGAGGTGATTAAGTCATAAGGGTAGATTTGTGTCATGAATGGGATTAGCATGCTTATAAAAGAGACCCCCAGGGACTTCCCTGGTGATCCAGTGGCTCAGACTCCAAGCTGTCAATGCAGGGGGCCTGGGTTCAATCCCTGTTCAGGGAACTGGATCCCACATGCTACAACTAAGACCCGGTGCAGCCAAATAAATAAACCCAGACCACCTTGAAGGTTGTCTCACTAATTTGAATAATAAGTCCAAACTCCCTAGCACTTATCCTTGTCAGATGGACTCTCAACTCAACTTAACAGCCCTATTAGTTGTCTTCTGCATTCAGACATTCATTGCTTGCCACATCAGGCTGTGTATATCGACTGCCCCAGCCCTTGTCAGTTGCCGTGCAGTTCAGAGCAGAGGTCTGCAAACTACATTCTGTGGGTCAGGTTTTTTTTATCAATAAACTTTTATGGGAACACAGTCTCATTGTTTTGCTAGCACACTGTCTATAGCCACTTTCTTACTACAGTGGCAGAGTATAATAGTCATGACAGCGTCTGCATGCTAAACTATTTGCTGTCTTGTTCTTTAAGTTTACCACCCCATGGCCTGGAGTTAGAAACAGGCAGCAAACCACAGAAAAGAAACACAGATGGCTAGGAGTAATGACATGGTCACAAGGAATGCTGTGCCATAGAGAACCACAGGCAGAGGGGAACCTCTTTCTGTAGGGTGCTCCCCGCGCATCTTCATGTACAGCCGAATTGAAATGCTCATCGTTTTCTAGCTCTCCTCTGTGTGTTTCTGACTCCCAGTCTTTGCCTGGCCTCTCCATCTACTATGCTTTTTTGTTGCCATCCACTGCTATCGAAATCTTACCTTCCCCTCAGGGGTCAGGTGGGATGCTACATTCCAGAGAAGGTTTCCTGTTTCCTCAGCCACAATTCATTTCTCTCCTGCCTTTCTGTTTCTTTTTTCTTTTGGCTGCTGGGGACGTGAGAATCTTAATTCCTTGACCAGGGATTGCACCTACAGGCCTCGTATTGGAAGCGCGGAGTCTTAACCACTGGACCACCAGGGAATTTCCATCTCTTGCTTTTCTCTGGGTGTCACTTCCATTAGATATGAAGTTTCTTCTTCTTTTTTTTTTTTTTATGAAGTTTCTTAATACCAAGACTCACATCTCATTCTTCTCCAAATCCCTACGGTCAACACACTCTCTTTTACAGTGAGTTTAAGTCTTTTTGGATGACATTTAAAGTCCTCCAGGGCAGACTTCTCCCAGGCTCATCTTTTGCCCCTGTCCTATCCTTTGACCAAATCAAACTAATTATGGTTCTCCAATGTACTATGTAGCTAACTTTTAATATCTCTTCTTTTTATTGCCTTGGCTCTCTTGAAAAATCAGAGCTAATGAAATGTTATTACAGTTCTATGAACATGGTTATGTAATGGCCTTACAAGGCCCTTAATAAATGAAATCTAAAATGTTACATCTTTTTGAACTCAGAAACTCATTCAAACTTTATTCTCTTTGAAGATTTATAACATTTTTTGAAGATCATGTTGTCCTCTTCTTTCTTCTGAATGATTTGCCAGGAACTTTGGTTGAAAATGATAAAGTCCCAACTTAGATAGGATAAATACGCAATAGTCATGTCTTTTGGAAGGAAAACACTGACTTTTAAAAATGACTCTCTCCTGAAAAACAAGCCTGAATGTTTTTTATACTTATGTGTAAAAATGTACTGCTATTCTTTGCTCTCATTTGTGTGTTGAAGAATGAGTGCAGAATGGAAGACATGCCAATATCAGTGTCATGTATGTTTAATATGTAAAATAGCATAACAGCGACTGGACTCTTAGGAACACAGGTACTAACTCTAAAAAACTCATTTAACTTTCCAAATAATGCTTTGTCTTTTTCCTTGTGTAGTGTGCACCCCTTTTCATTGTTCATATGAATGCTATTTTATTTATAGTGAAATTTTGTCTAATTTCAGTCACTGTTAGATTAAGAATCTATGGTTGCAGCTATAGATAACTTAAACCTAGGGAAAACAAAACAGTCATGGGGAACTGGGTGAGATACAGTATATTTCTGCCTAGATTCTTCAGCCCCCTGCTTCTCAGTACCGGAATGCTGATATACCTGGATGGGGTCCTACTGTATTTGAAAATGGCTTAGCTAGTGAAGAATCTGCCTGCAATGCAGGAGACCTGGGTTTGATCCCTGAATCGGGAAAATCCCCTGGAGAAAGGCATGGCTACCCACTCCAGCATTCTTGCCTGGAGACTTCTATGGACAGAGGAGCCTTGTGGGCTATAGTCTAGGGGGTCGCAAAGAATCAGACATGACTGAGCGACTAACGTGAGCATGAATATGTGAAAAGTTCAGTTTTTGCTGCACCACACTCTTTTAAAATTTTAATTATTTATGGCTGTGCTGGGTCTTCACTGCTGCGTGCACCTCCTCTAGTTGCTGTGAGTGGGGGCTGCTCTCCAGTTGTGGTGCGCAGGCTTCTCACCGAGGTGGCTGCTCTTGTTGCAGAGCGCGAGCTCTAGGGCACTCGGGCTTCAGTAGTTGTGGCACACGGGCTCAGGAGTTTCAGCTCATTGGCTCTAAAGCACTGGCTTGGCTGTTGTGGTCACAGGCTTAGTTGCTCCACAGCATGTGAGATCTTCCTAGACCAGGGATTGAACCTGTGTCCCCTGCATCGCAGGGTGGATTCTTAACCACTGAACCACCAGGGAAACCTATTTGCACACTTTCAAAATAACTTCTCATCAACTGTCCCGCTGGGAGCATACTTTTGTACTTGGTACTGTGAAAAGTTCTCTCTGGTTTCCTGTAGACATGGAGGTTCCGACAGCTTTAGTCAATGGAAAGAGGCAACATATTAGGGTATTCTTCCCTTGGGAAATGCGTATGATAAGTCTCACCAAGAGCTGATTTGATCTTAAGGCTACCAAGCACATAACCTCATTATCAGGAGATGATTGGGTAGTAGATTAAGATCTGTTTATTACCTTGTAGACTGTTATAAAGCCCCCCTCATGGGGGCTCATGGACTGTACCCTCATGGACTGTAGCCCGTCAGGCTCCTCTGTCCATGGAATTCTCCAGGCAAGAATACTGGAGTGGGTGGCCATTCCCTTCTCCAGAGGATCTTCCCAACCCAGGGATTGAACCCAGGTCTCCAGCATTGCAGGCGGAGTCTTTACTGTCTGAGCCACCAAGGGAAGCCCATACCTATTTTTATTAGAGGCTAAATTTCTAACTTGTTCAATTGGTTTAATTATGGCAGCGCTGCTCTGCTGTTCCTAGGAGAAGACAATTTTACATTTAAATGGAATATTCTAACTTTGCCTAGTAAGTAATGACCTACAAATTACAATGCAGGGAAATGGGATTTCAGTGTTTCATGAAAAAAGTTCCTATCACTAGAGCATCACATTTTTCTTTCTTTGGCTAGGTAGGCAGATTTCTGCATGTTCCCTGAAACAGTCTTGCTGGAGGAGGAGGAAGCAAAAATGAAAGACATTCGCAGCTGGGGATGGCAGTCGTTTTTGGGACTCTGCTTAATATAAGCATGATGAAAATGAATACTTTTGACCAGAGAAAACACGCATGATTGATGCCCTGGGTTGCATTCGGAGGTCTATCAGCCTGTGAGAACTTCCTGCTACTTGGGTCTAGCTTGGCATTACTGAGTAACCTGTTCTTTTTATGCCAGCTGATCGGTAAGGAGCAGAGGACAGCACCCTCATTGCCCAGATTAACACTAGATTGATAAGTCAATAAATTTAAGCAGAGACTTGACTGTGGCTTGTAACCAAGAGTAAAACCTTGCTTTGCGGAAGAAGGAGAAAACGAGAGGAAAAAGGTGAACGCAAGAAAGTTGTTAGGGTCTTCTCATGTGGCTTAGCCTCCATGCTCCTAATGCAGGGTGCCTGGGTTTGATCCCTTATCAGGGAATCCTATGCCATAACTGAGAGTTTGTGTGCACAGCTGAAGATTCCACATGTCACACCTAAGATCTGGTATAGCTAAATAAACAAATAAAAATAAATAAATATTTGTTTAAAAAGAAAGATGGCAACAGGAGGTGGGAAAAGACAGGCAGTGGGTGCAAAGGGTGAGGGAGAAGATAGCTACATGTGGTGGAGAAGTAGACACTTCTCTGACTTGATCAGTCAGCTCTGCTTCACTGGCACAGATTCTAGAAGTTTCCTAATTCTTAGAGCGTAGATAGGGTGTATTTCCTAGGAAAAACAGATTTATATCCAGCAAACATCATCTCAAGTTGCCGTGCCAGACTCGTGGATCCTTCTCTGCATCCTTGTCTCAAGTTTTGTGGATTCAGTACATGCTTTAGAGCTAAGAGTAAAGCCAGTCTTTCATCCTTATTTGGGATACTTTCTAGTTTTGACCTTAAATATGGGATCAGGAGAATTCTGAGAAAGGGAAGACTCTCTTTTTTCCTGCATTACAGAGTCAATGGATTCATTTAAAAAAAAAAAAATCCTTTTATACCAGAATGATCCACCTCTGGCTGTACATAAAGCACAAAGTTATCGGAGACCTTTTTTCCCTTTGTGCTCTGAGCGCTTGACATCAGTCTGCCTTTGATCCCCAAGAGGGTAGCAGGAAAGCAGTCCTTTTCACATTGGAGCTATAAAAAGGCACTCTGTGGAAAGGAATATATTTTATTGATCAGTGATCAGTGAGTCTTTTTTAATGGCGTGCTTTGTTTTAAATGCTATTTGAAAACCTTCAAAGGAAAATTCTCAGGAATTATTAAGTCACGGCCTGTCGGCATGCCTCTGAATGCAGCCAGAAGCAATGGAGCAAAAAAAAAATCTCAATGTGTAGCCAGATTTCTAAATTCTTGGAGACTCACGACACAAATCCATTCAATTTTCTACTTGTGTTTTTATTCCCATTGCACTTCCTGACATTTAATATATTTTCTCCCCAGAGAAGCACTTAGTGCCTTATATTCAGACATATTTTCCAGTATTTCTTCTAATCAAATCAGTAGTCCTTGGGGCTTCCCTCTTAGTCCAGTTGTTAAGACTCTGCTTCCAAAAGCAGAGGGTATGGGTTCAATCCCTGGTGGGGGAACTAGCATCACACATGCCTGCAGGGGAAAAAATCAAAATCCTTCACTTACATAGTCTGTATGTAGTTGAAGGAAGATCAAAACTGCCTCATGTGGGTGCCCATTCTTATCCCAATGATTAGAATTTTATCCTCCATGAATAATGCATTATCCATGATATTAACTAGAACATACTCAGCTCCAGTCTCTTTGGCTGGGACTCTTTTAAGGTCTTTCTGGATACAAAGGAGAAGACGGCCTTTGGGATACCTCTGCACACCACTCCTTGGCTTCTCCCCTTCCATGAGCGTGGGCTTTCTTCTTTATGGCACTGTGAAGACTTGGCAGACTTAGTTTTCCACCCTGTGCTGGATACAGTCACACATAGAGCCTGTATATAAGATCGAAAGCCTTTTTATCTTGGTGCCAAAGACTTGGGAAAAGAGGATGGTAGCTTTCAAAATCTGTTTATGTTATTCCTAACCTCTTTGTGTCATGTGATATTAGGGGAAAAACCAGCTTGCTCTAACAGATGACACCTCATCCAGGTTATGGCGGTTCTTAAATCACCTTATGTGAAGTCCCACTCTTTTTGTGACCTTAGAGAAGCTATCTTAATCTTCCTGTGCCTTAGTTTCCCTACTGCCTTGAAATGTGGCAAAGTTACACTGTCCGTTGATCTAGTCAGTATTTATCAAGGTCTGGAAATACAGAGGTGAGTGAGCCAGCAAATTTTTCCTTGATGGGAATCATAGTCTAGTAGGGACAAGGCAATTAGAGACCTTTCAGAGATAATATCGAGTGGTGAATTCCACATATCGATGATACATGAGGCCAACAGGAAATGACCTCAAATTGAAGTTAAGATTCACGGGATAAGAGATGAGCTTAATATCTGTGAATGCTTGGAACCCAGAAGGTGAGCTGGTGTAACTTGCAGGAAGTATGACTCACTTGTGAATGTAATGAAGAAGGCTTAAAGCAAATCATCTGAAGAAAGGCTGTACCGATATATGCTTCGAAAGGCAGAGAAAAAAACAAAACAGCATGTCCCCTGGCCTGTCCTGGGAAGAGAGGAGCTCATAGACCTTTGACATTGTCCAGCTACCATTTCATAGAGCTGGGAGGAGAAAAGAAAATAAGGGGATTTCTCTGGAGGTCCGATGGTTAAGCATCCGCACTTACAGTAGAGTGAGGGTTCTATCCTTGGTTGGGGAACTAAGAGCCTGCACTCCATGTGGTGAGGCCAAAACAAACAAACAAAACAAAAAATAAAGCTTCAGAGATAGACTGAGTTTAAATCCCAATTCTGCCACTTCTTACTAGGTGCTTGACCTTGGACAAGTCACTTCAACTCTCTGAGCTTCAGTGTGCTCATCTTTAAAAGTGGGGAACAGGGAACTTTACCTGATACTCTTTAATGACTTATATGAGAAAATAATCTTAGAAAGAGTTGATACATGTATAACTGATTCACTTCACTGTACACTTGAAACTAACACAACACTGTAAATCAACTATACTTCAATAAAATTTTTTAAAATTAAAAAGAAATTTCAAAAAGGTGGGCTGAGACAAGGAACTGTATTCATTATCTTGTAATGACCTTGGACTGCAAGGAGATCCAACCAGTCCATTCTGAAGGAGATCAGCCCTGGGTGTTCTTTGGAAGGAATGATGCTAAAACTGAAACTCCAGTACTTTGGCTACCTCATGTGAAGAGTTGACTCATTGGAAAAGACTCTGATGCTGGGAGGGATTGGGGGCAGGAGGAGAAGAGGACGATAGAGGATGAGATGGCTGGATGGCATTACTGACTCGATGGACGTGAGTCTGAGTGAATTCCGGGAGTTGGTGATGGACAGGGAGGCCTGGCGTGCTGCGATTCATGGGGTCGCAAAGAGTCGGACACGACTGAGCGACTGAACTGAGCTGAACTGATAACCTATGATGGAAAAAAATCTGAAAAAGTATATCTATAAAAGAATATATATATATACATATATATATATATATAATGCAATCACTTTTCTGTGCACCTGAAATTAACACCTGAACACTGTAAATCAACTCTGCTTTCATAATAAACACAAATAAATATAAATAAAAAAGTGGACTGAGAAAGAGTGGTTGTGTGGACATGCCTCAATGCCTTCTGTGTCCTGAGCACTTAGTAAGTGTGAGCTCTGCTCTAAGGAATGAAGCTCTGATTTGAACTCAGCAGCTCTGTCTTAATTCTGTTGCTTTCAAGACTTCAGCATCCTTGCCTTTTTTTTTTTTTAATGAGAAAGAATACAAAGAAGAGCTGCATTTTAATTGTTTTACTGCTCAACTGCTAACTGTTTTGATAGATTGAACAAAGTCCATTGATTCTTCGTGGAGGAGTGCCTGCTGGAGAGTGTGAGTCAGCCTCTGTGTTATTAACTTGTTCAGAAGCTTTTTGTGGCAGATTGATTTAAAAGCCCCCAACAACATGGGAGGATTTTATTTAGTAGAAATATTGTCAGGATGGCTTTGAGATTTTGAGTCTGGCTTTCAAATCAAGCAATACAACTTGAATAAAGGTCTTTCTTCTGACAGATTGAAGAACCATGATGGACTGTGGAAATACTGTCCATCAGCTTGTAGGGCTTTGCCTGGGGGAGGTAATATTCCCCTGGAGCACTCTGACCCCAATCAGCAGGCACGGCTTTCTTTTCTAAAGGTGAGCATATGGGTTTGATATAGAGAGCTGGTGAAATATGGTTACTAGTACTTTCAATTTATAGGGTTATGTGGTTTACCTGCATTGAACAAGATGAGTGTGTGCCTGACTGACTGTATCTCTGTGGGTTTCTATCCTGTCGTTCTGGGATTAAGGACAAATGAAAGAAAGTTGTTAAACGAAGAATATTTCCATAGTGCCTTCAAAAGCAGGCTCCAGATTGGTGTCCTCCAGCCTGGAAGGAAGATATTGTCGGAGCTCACATGCAGAGAGTCGAAATGTTCCTTCTTGGGTGTCTTGGTCCTTATTTTGGACTCTGGGCTGAACATCCGGATCAGTTTCACAGAAGAGCTTTTGAGTAGGTTCCTTGCAACGCTGAAAGTCACACTTCTCTGAAATTGGTTTTAACACCAATCCAAACCCCACTGGTGTTCCTGTTATGTTTTACAGCTATTTATATGGCCTTTAATAAATGACCTCTGGAGAGAAAGAAGGATCACTAGTTCATTGTACAGGAGGATCAAGCCCTCACAACTGGCCACAGCTTATCCAAAACCTGCATTGCTTCACCAGAATTTCTGACATTAGGCAAACTTCTTCTTAAAGGGCCAACGAATAACTTTTTTTTTTGGCTTTGCAGGCCACAAGGTCTCTGGCATAATCCTTCAATGCTGCTGTCATAGCTCAAGAGTAGCCATAAACAGTGGGTGAGAGGGATGAGTGTGACTGTGTTTTAATAAAACTTTATTTACCAATTAGGCCATTGGCCTGCCACCCCTGATTCGCTGACATCTGCATAGATCATCATAAACTTCCTGTAACCTTGTGAGTGTGAAAATTACACTTTGGAGTAAAAAACTCATTTAAATATAAATTTGTGTTTAGAGTTTCCTTATTGATGTATCACAGTGTTTTCTTACAACTTACTTAGTTTTTATTTAAACATTCCACATTTATTGCCTCAAAATTGGATTCCTCATTTTCATTGCTTGGTAAGGACACCCATGTTTGATAGGAAACAAATTAATTGATAATGTTGGAATTCCTATTCATGGTGAAGTTCACTTTTACTTGCCAGTGACGTTTTCAGCACCCTGTTCTGGGTGTCTCTTCTCTGTAGCAAATGCAAGCATGGGGTCCACTCTGGAGGTGCCATCTCGGATCACTCTCTTAGTCTCGATTCCCGCTGGGAGAAATTCTTCTGGTCATAGTTCATGTTAATCCGTAAGGGTTTGTGGCACTGTGAGATCCTGGCTACATTACTGCTTTCCCACAATTTAAGTCTCTCACTATTAAAACCTCCGATTTCTCTCACAAGAGCGTGTGAGCCAGGTTTGCCAGAGTTTCAAAGTCATCCTCTATTGCACGTGAACACTGCCTGCACCCAGAGCTTGACAGTGAACTGATTATTCTCACCACGACCTGTTAACACAAATTCCATCACTCCCAAGGCTAAAAATATACCGTATTTAACACTTGGAAGCAAAATTCCAAGCAAATGTATAATCTGCTTTGATTGAATCCTTGTTGAAAATGTTCATGGTGGAGTCAAATGCTGACTTTTAAGGTGAAAGATTACCCCTGATAGCTCAGTTGGTAAAGAACCTGCCTGCAATGTGGGAGACCCCAGTTCAATTCCTGGGTCCGGAAGATCCACTGGAGAAGGGATAGGCTATCCATTCCAGTATTCTTGGGCTTCCCTGGTGGCCCAGATGATAAAGAATCCTCCTGCAATGCAGGAGATCTGGGTTCAATCCCTGGGTTGGGAAGATCCCCTGGAGAAGGGAATGGCTACCCACTCCAGTTTTCTGGCCTGGAGAGTCCATGGGGTTGCAGAGTCAGACACTACTGAGTGACTTTCACTTAAGGTGGAAGATTCCTTCTATGAGCAGGTAGATAGAAATCAATTCCCCCTTATCAATTGATGGAATCACAGAGACTGATAGATGCCTCAGCCTCAGCAGCCAAAATCACTCTAGTTCATCTTAAGAGTTTTCCCCTCTCCCCAGAATTCCCTGGGGCTCCAGTGGTTAAGACTGACTGCTTTCCTGTGGTACATATACACAATGGAGTATTACTCAGCTATTAAAAAGAATACATTTGAATCAGTTCTAATGAGGTGGATGACACTGGAGCCGATTATACAGAGTGAAGTAAGCCAGAAAGAAAAACACCAATACAGCATACTTACACATATATATGGAATTTAGAATGATGGTAATGATAACCCTGTATGCGAGACAGCAAAAGAGACACAGATGTATAGAACGGCCTTTTGGACTCTGGAGGAGAGGGAGAGGGTGGATGGGTTGGCAGAGTGGCAGTGTAACATGTATGATATCATAAGTGAAACGAATCGCCAGTCCAGGTTTGATGCAGGATGCAGGATGCTTGGGACTGATGCACGGGGATAATCCAGAGAGAAGGAGAGGGAGAGGGTGGGATGGGTTGGCAGAGTGGCAGTGTAACATGTATGATATCATAAGTGAAACGAATCGCCAGTCCAGGTTTGATGCAGGATGCAGGATGCTTGGGACTGATGCACGGGGATAATCCAGAGAGAAGGTGTGGGGTGGGAGGGGGGAGGTGGGGGTCGGGATTGGGAGTTCAAGTACACTCATGGCTGATTCATGTCAATGTATAGCAAAATGAATACAGTATTGTAAAGCAAAACAAACTAAAAAATAAAAATTAATTAAAAAAAAGAAAGCATAAAAAAAAATAAATAAAAACATGTTGATTGAAGTCAACAGAAAAGAATGCAAAACTCAAAGCATTCCTGAAAATAAAGACTGATAAAGACCCTCCTCATCTCAACGTGCAAGCATTCATGTTGAGAAAAATGTAAATCTCTCCACCTCCCATCACCCCCAAAAAAATTTTAAAAAATAACGATAAAAACTGAAAAAAAAAAAAAAAAGACTGCTTTCACTGCCATGGGCCCTAGTTCAGTCCCTGGTTGGGGAACTTAAGCTCCCACAAGTGACATGTTGCAGCCAAAATAAAAACAAAAAATATGTGTTCTCCCTCATTTGTGGCACAAAGCCACTGAGAATGAGGCTTCTATTTAAATCATGGTGCCATGTTAGAGGACTTAGGAATATTTAGTGTTTGTGTGTCCAGCTAGTGTTTGTGTAATACAAAAACGTGCTTAGGAGATAAAGCTATTAATTGTAGTCATTTATGAGTGATGAAATTATAGATGATTTTAAACTTTCTTCTTATACAATTTTTCTGTTTTACAAATGTTCAATAAAGAATATGCATTACTCGAAGAAAAACAGTACAAAGGCTTTCAAAGGTTTTTTGACTGTGACCCCCAGTAAGAAGTAAAATTTGCATCTTAATTCAGTACAAGCATGCATTAATGTATACAATTAAAACAAGCATTTCAGGAAGCATTCATTAACCTTTGTGCTACCTGTCCTTATTTCCTGGTGTGGTGTTTCAATTTTTTATTCTATTTTATTGACATAGAAAGAAAGAGTGCAGGCATTGACCAACTAAACTGACCTCATAAACCCCTGATGGGTAAATTGGAAAATACTGACTATTGTGCAATAGTGCCAGTCTTTTATTTCATGGGTCAGTAAAATTTCAAAAGAAATTTTGGCACTTGAGGCAAGATCAACGTTTTATGTTGCAGAGTAAGGCTATTTAAAAAACTTCTGCTATTCTTTTCATTGATTTTTCATGTTAGAAAATTTTTTTATGATTGGGGGAAATTTTCATGTTGAAATATCCTTTATTTTATGGAAGTATGTTTGAACATGAAACAATTTCAGGATTCAAACAGGGAGTAAATTTAGCCTTATGAGAACAGACTATCCTGGCTTTGTTTTTTTCCGTTTGGCATTGAACCTGTGCAAACTTGGTGACGCAAGAGCACTTGAGAATCATTGAGGAATTATCAGTGCAGCCAAAAGAGTCCCGCTTTGGAACAAACACAGTTGCAGCTCTATATCCCCACTACTTGGGAGCAAACCAGTTAACTTTTCTGATCTGAACCCCATTCTGCTCACCTGTAAAAGGAGTACCTTTCACAGGTGTAAAGATACGATTTATATAGAGTTTAAGACAGTTTCAGATGCAGGGGAGTTTAGAAATGGTAACATCTCAGGACCATTAACTCTTTCTGCTGCTCTGTACTATAAAAAAACTTGGAAGGTTTAAAGACGATCATTAGATGTTTCTACTTTATGATGAACTGCCCCTTTAACTATCATTAATATAAATAACACTTTTTTTTTTACGTTTCCTGTCTTGTCTCACCCCCAAGCTTTACCCTTCTTACTATATTTTTTTCCCATCTTTTAACCTCCTGTCAACCTCTTGATACCCTTATTCATGATAGGAACACGGCTCGTCTGGCAGTTTTAGGGGACAGTTAGAAAATATTCCTTGACAGTGCCGTGAGCTTGCAGTTTTTAAGTTGTGGTTTTGGCTAGAGGGGACTTAGATGGTGAGCGAATACTAAGACTAAGGGAAGGATGTGCTTAAAATAGATCTTGTGAGCCTCTGTTTAATTACATGGTAATTTGTAAAACAGACTGGTTTCTGTGGCCTTGAATACTAATGTAGATTTGTCCCTTACTAATCTTAAAAGCATATATACCGAGAAATGCATAATTCACACATTTCCACACATTTTATGTCTTCAAAGGCTCCATGTGAGTCAGTCTGAAACCTTTTCTTCATTTATCTTTTAAAGTGGTGACTTTTTTTGGACAAGGGGCTGTGTGTTCATTTCATCAGCAATACCTATATTTAAAATGTCCTCTGTTTGGCTCAGATATTTTCAGTTTCTGGTGGTACCAACCACACCCCCGTATTTCCCCAATGGATTAACCCTCCAGGAAAGTTCTAGCTGTCTGAAATTCTCAGGAAACAAGCTGGGTGTGCCTGATAAGGAAGGTTTAACAAAATCATGTACATTTTTCTAGAATACTTTCTATCATAATAACTAACATTTTGCTGGGCTTGCTATGTTCTAGAAACTTTGTCAAAGGCTTCCGGAACATCTCATTTAATCCGAAGAAAAAAATAAATACTTTTCTGCATTGATTGCTTGAGAAATCTGTTGTAAAGGTCAGCAGTTACAGTGTATCCTATGGATTTCAGTTCTGTGGTACTATTGTTCTCATTTAACTTACCACTATTTACTGAGTAGTTATTATGTGTCAGATACAGCTCTGGGCACTAGGGATGTGCAGCCACAAGTCATGGAATGCCTGGCACCACTAGAAACTTCCTGCCTTCTGCATGGGAGGACCGATAATAATGTTGTTGTTGTTCAGTTGCTAAGTTGTGTCCGACTTTTTGCGACCCAGTGGACCACAGCACGCCAGGCTCCTCTCTCTGTCTTCCCCGATCTCCTGGAGTTTGCTCTCATTCAAGTCCGTTGAATCGGTGATGCTGTCTAACCAACCATCTCATCCTTTGCTGCCCCCTTCTCCTTTTGCCTTCAAACTTTCCCAGCATCAGGACTTTTCCAATGAGTCGGCTCTTTGGATGATAATGTATAAACATACAAATATAATGTTAGGTAGAGACTTTAAAAAGGCAGGATAAAGAAGCAGGGAGTGGTGGTGGGAAAAGTGATGGGGAAGGCCTTTGATGAGATATCTGAACAGAGACCTGCATGAATCACGGGAAGAAGCCTCGCAGATATTTGGCAAAAGAGCCAGTTGCTTCCGCACTAAATGGTTCTCCCTCTCCTGCTTTTTATAGTCTTCCTGTCTTCTCCTTGATTGAGCCAGACCAACGGAAGCCAGATCTAGAGAGGAGACAGAACAAGTGTGCAGTAGGAAAGGCAAAGGACTTAGCTCCAGCTGCGGAAGCAGGTCTGGACATGTGGGTGACATCACATGAGAGAGTGTGGTGGCTGCTATGATCCACCAAGCTTGCAGGCAGATGCATCATCAGAGGGCCAGCCAGCCCTGGGCAGTGGGACCACCTAGCTGCGGGAGAAGATGCTCCCAAAGAGGAGTGTGATGGCCAGCAGCACAGGCTGGGTGTGGGTGTTGTCAGCATGGGGCAGAGGGGCCAAGACCACAGGTGGCACTGCTACTGGGGCTCAAAACCTGGTTCTCCAAGGAGATGGAGCAGACCAAGGCAGAGGGCAGACCATATAGGGCTTTGGGGGTCTGGCCAGGAGTTTGGGACGTTGCCTTCTTACTGCAGGAGCCACTGAGTGTTATAAACAGGGGAGTGACGTGATTTGATTTCTGTCTCTGATGTGTGGAGGGCTTCCCTGGTGGCTCAGTGGTAAAGAATCTGTCTGCAATGCAGGAGACTCGGGTTCAATCCCTGGTTTGGGAAAATGCCCTGGAGAAGGAAATGGCTACCCAATCCAATATTCTTAACCTGGAGAATTCCACGGACATAGGAGCCTAGTGGGCTACAGTCCATGGGGTTGCAAAGAGTCGGACACGACTAAGCAACTAACACTTTTCTGATGTGTGGAAAGTCAAGGCAAGAGGAGGAGTGGGGATAAAAGGGAACCAGGGATCTTGGACTTGAGGGATGTTGAGGTTCAGGGATTCATGATGATGGCCTTTCGGGGGAGGTGGGATGCTCAGTTATCAGTTTAGTGATAGCCTTCTGTGGGGGTCCAATAGTCTCCTCAAGATTCATGTTTGTCTGGATCCTCAGAATGTGACCTTACTTGGAAATAGGGGTTTTGCAGATGTAGTCAGTTAAGAAGTTAAGAAGCTTGAGATGAAATCATTCTGGATATAGAATGACCGGGGTCCTTATAAGGAAAGAAGACACAGACACAAACATGACCTTGTGAAAGTGGAGGCAGAAACTGGGGATATGCAGCCACAGGGATCTCCTGGGGCCACCGGAAGCTGGAAGAGGCGGGAAGGATTCTTCCCTAGGGCCTTCAGGAGGGGTGTAGTCCTGCTGACTACCTTGATTTTGGACTTCTACCTGCAGAGTCATGAAAGAAAGTGAAAGTGATAGTTGCTCACTTGTGTCTGACTCTTTGCAACCCCATGGACTATACAGTCCATGGAATTCTCCAGGCCAAAATACTGGAGTGGGAGCCTTTCCCTTTTCCAGGGGATCTTCCCAACCCAGGGCTCTCGCATTGCAGGCAGATTCTTTACCTGCTGAGCTGCAAGGGAAGCAAGAGCCATGAGAGAGTAACATTTCTATTGCTTGAAGTGACATGGTTGGTAGTACTGTCTCATTGCTGCTATAGGAAACTAATGTGGTTCCTAAGAATCTTTGATCTCTTAGGAGGTTTCACTGGGGTAGAGAGTGGGAGTCTTACAGGAATATTGGCAGCTCTGTAAATCTCCCTTAACGTCAGGGGGGGTGGTATTATCAAGAACTTGAATGAGCATTAGTAGCCCTGAGGAGGCAGGGCTCGTTGAATCAATGAATGAAAGAGTGAGTGAATGAATAGGTCTGTGAGTGAATGAATAGGTCTGTCTGTGAACGAATAGGGTCTTGTCTGCCCTGAAGGTCACAGGGCACACAGTAGTGATAATTACAAGCAGTCATGGACAGTGTGTGGGCACTCTTTGCTGTGTGCCTTCTAAGCTCCTGCAGATTGAAATACCAGATTAATTAAAAATCTGTGTTAGAATATGGATGGGGAGGACCGAGTTCCTGAGTAAGGGCCTAAATTCCCTCATAGACTGTGTGGATTTTAGAATCTGGACCCTTAACATTGATTTTCTGAGCTGAGAGGTATTTTCCCTTACTCCCTTTTAAATGTTTATTAGCTGGGTCAAGTTGGGAGACCTGGAGAAGCAATCCAGAAGTATAATCCTCTACCCCAGCAACAAAAAGCAGTCCCGCTGATGGTTTATTGCTACTATTTGTTTTTGTTTTGTTTTGTTCAGAGGTTGAAAGTGCTGAAAAAGGAGAGGAAACTCCAGGACACAAACATTTGATTTTATTGTAATCCTGCCAGAGGCCTACCCCCTCTGCTCCAATAAATTTCTCTTGACCAGTCCTGTAGAAAGTGTACATGGACATCGATCAAGCTTTTTTTTTTTTTTTCTTAATTAAACTAATGGACTGGCCTCTCTTCCATAAAACACGGATCCAAGTAGTGATGCCCTGGCCGAGCATCAGCCTCTCCCAGGAAACTTGGCCCTTTGTCTTCGTGATACAAATTCCTGGTCCTGTCTGAACACACAGCAGGTCCTGAATGAGTGCTTCTTTAACTTAAACCGGGGCTGAAATGCAAAACTGGTTAGGCATGAATACCTGGACAGTGTCAGTTTCTGTGACAGTTTCTCTTCTGTGTAATTGATGAGCTTCCTAATGTTGATTTAAAAAAAAAAAAAACAACCAAGCACTGTATTTAGTTAATTAAAAAAATACAGACTAGGATTCAAAACAGCTGTGTTTGCTATTGGCGTGGCCTTTATCCTCCTCATATTCGTGTTATGTCACAACAGTACCACATTGTAGAAACAAAAGTTTAGAAAGAATAAGGATGACTTTTCTCTCTCCAGTTACCAGTACAACCCACAGCCTCAGCTCATAATATTCATTTAATTTTGTATCTGGTAATAGGGCTCAGAGACAATTTGTGAGGCAGATGTGTGAAGAGCTGATCCTTATGGAAGCTAATTTCTTGTACAAATAAATATACTCTGAGGCCTTGGACAGGCCATTATTCTAGGATGCTTCCCTTTTGAGTACATTTGAATATGTTCATGGGTTGTGTAGAATTTTTTGCATCCTGTTATCCAGTTTATCACCTTTTCCCACATTTCTTGGTTCAAAGTATCCCAGTCAGTGTCAGTGGTGAATAGAGAAAGAAGGTAAAGGGAAGAAGTAAAATGAACAGGAAAAAAACGAAGCAAACTAGTAAAAAAAAAAAACCACACAACACTGAAAACCTCTTTCACAGTAGGCAATACCTTTGAATATAAAACTTATCAGGCAGGCTGGAGAAGAGGGATATGTCTGCTTAAAATGAGAGCTGTCTATAGGCTGCATTCAGGTTATCACAGGTCACCCGTAGCCTGGACGGCAACCAAAGCTAGGATGAGGCTAGTGAGACATGCCTCTGGGACCCAGAATTGAGGGGGAAGCCCCCAAACTCAATAATCATGATGAATAATATTTTAAATCTGATATATTATAAAAAAAACATCGTTAATATAAAATATCCTATGCTGAATAAAATATCCAAATGTTGAGCGCAGGACCCTGCACTGGTGAACTCAAACTTATTCACCTCCCACTAACTGAAAGTAAGTTACCGGGAGCTCAAAAGGAAAAGTTTCTCCTTGCTCTATGCCCGGCTTTGCTCTGGGTTTAAATTCTGGGTTTAAATTTGTTCCTTTAGGACCAGCTTTGTGACCTCAGGCTCCTAACTCAACCTCTCAGAGCTTCCTTTTGTAGAAAAAAAAATAGTGCTTTCCTTTGCAGGACTTTGGGATGGCTCACAGTTATACCTGTGAGGCTACTGAGTGCACGGTAGATGGCCATTAAACCATGGCTTGAAATAATTCATAGTTATTCACAGAGAATTCAGTTCTTCAGGCGACCCAAGTAGGTCCTGCCTCTTACACGAGTCTTTTACACATCTGTCAGGGTTAACAAGCTGTGCTTTCACTTTATAGGATGTCTCAGAGTGTTGCCTGCGCTTTGAACGCTCATACATCCGTTCAACAGCTAAATAACCAGTTTCCTGTTTAGTCATAGCTGTTTGCCTGGGCTGGGACATGGGGAGCAAGTTGATATCTCTATACTTTCCTCTCAGAGCAAGTCAGCCTTCCAAAACCATCCAGAAGATAGATTTGATAGCAGTTTTTTTTTTTTCTGGCAGCTCTGGGCCTGTGGGATTCTTCCACCAGGAATCAAAGCCACTCGCTCAGGTGTGGAAGTACAGTCTTAACCGCTGGACCACAAGGAAAGTCTCATAGCAGCTTTCTATTTATTAAAACCTCCTCCATCATTGAGTCTCTCTTGAGCGCATTTCCACGCCTAGTGATTTATCTGGATAACGTGTCCATGATCCTGAACGGCCTCTGATTTGCTCCACAGAGAAGAGGCTATATTCCATAACATAGGACTGAAGCTAATATGGGGCAAGTGGAAATCACATGGGCAGGAAGGTTGGAGTGGGAATCTGGTTACTATCTGATACAAAACTGTAAAGCTCCCTCCCCCCATCCATTCTCACCCATTGTCCCAGCCAGGTGTAACCAACCATTTTTTCAGCCTTTCTTCTAATCTGATTGTAGCTGCAGAGATAACAAAGCAGAGCCCTCATTTCAGTTACTCACCTCCTTAGTCCTAAGGATACAAAATGAGATGGGAGAATGACAGGAGAGTGTCACTCAAAAAGCTTATTAGACTTTGGGGGTCTTAGTTATCATGAATGGGGATTCATAACTGCGCCCTGCTCTTCAGCGAGAGGCAGTTTGCGAAACAGTACCACACACTCCTGGCTTCAGTGGTGTGTGCTTTGGACTTAAGCTCTTCTTTTCCACTTAATTAGTTAATAGGAATTTATTGAGTTGGGCACAATATGATACAAAAAGCTAGGAGAACGGAATTTTTGCCCCCGAAGTGTCTATGATGTAGTTGGGGAGAATAAATTATACTCCAGCTGAGCCTTAGGTTTATAATCCTATTGTGTTGGTACATTCTCTCATTTCTGCCCTAGAAACGTTGCTTGAATCCGGCCTCTTCCTCTTTCACCCTCTGGGCATTTGCTCTTGCTTCAGGGCTGTCTGTCCTCATTTACTACCCAGTTTATGGCAGAGCCCTGCCAAGCTCTTACAGGCGCCTTCAGGCAAAGAAACTGTGCACCCCAGTTCCACTTATCAAAATATCCTCCTATATTGAGAACCAAGCAGGAAAAGTTAATAAAAGCTCCACAACAATGACAAAAAAACTACAACTATATATAAAGCCTCACATTATCCAGTCTGTCCACCTTTGTAAACCCACCCAGCATGGTGGAGGGTGGGGCTTGTGGAGGTGGGGTGGTGTTTTCCATTACAAATAAGGTGAGGTGGTAAAACAAACAGCAACATTCTGTCTTTACCGACAATTTGGATTTTGTTTTCCCTTGTGCATTTTTTTTTGCTTTAATTTTGATTTCTGAAAAAGAAAATTGCATTAAAATAATATTTATCCAGATCGCTGAATTCTTTGGTGTCCCTGTAAATTTTTTACCTCACTCGATCACCCTAAGCCTGGCTCTGGTCTGTTGCAAAAGCTCATGCCAGCCTGTCAGGCACACAGCTGACAGTGACCTTCCCAATAGACCAACAACGATCATGTTACTTCCGCATTTGTTCCTGATTGTCTGTGAGGTGAAATCTGGCCCCATTGGCTTGGCTACAAGCCCCTTCTGGTCTTCATGCATGTTAGTCGCTCAGTCGTGTCCGACTCTTTGCCACCCGGTGGACTGTAGCCCGCCAGGCTCCTCTGTCCATGGGATCCTCCAGGCAAGAATACTGGAGTGGGTTGCCATGCCCTCCTCCAGGGGATCTTCCCCACCAGGGATCAAACCCAGGTCTCCTACATTGCAGGCAAATTCTTTATCATCTGAGTCACCAGGGAAGTCTTCACAGTCTGGGCCCCCACTTACCTGCCAGGGCATCTTCCGCATCTGACCCTGTTCCTTCCTCACACTCCGCATCAGAACTGCATCTCTGTCCAGGCCATATCTTCTGTCAGAGTTGTACTCCTGGCCCCAGACTCATTCACCTTGGACGTCCCTGCTTAGCTCTTGAGTTCCACCTCCTGGCTGCACTGCCTTTTTGAGCTCCCTAAAGGAGGCTTACTTGCTCTGTTTTCCCATAGAAACCTGTTTGTTTCCACTCGATTTCTGTCCTGGCTGTTTCACTTAGGATTCCACTGTGATTTATCTGTTTACCTGTGTCCCCGGTTACACTGCCAGCTCTCCTTGAGGAGAGCAGCCGGGCTTTTCATGTTAGATGAATAATGAATACAATTGGATACAGTGAAAGCAGTAACAAAAGCAGTAACAGCAACTATGAAATAATTCATGAAAAACAATAGCACAGTCAAGAGGCTTTGCTCTTAGCAGCCCTAACATAAGGCGATCCTGTGTTTTGAATGTCGGTTGTCATTAGCTAGCTTTGTGACACTAAATATTTTCAGATTTTTACTATGGAAACTTTTAAACAGAAGCAAAAGTAGAGAGACCCCTCTGATGAACCCACATGGGCCCAGCCTGCAACTACAACAGTCAGCTTATAGCTAATCTAGTATCTTGTAATACTCCACCCTCCACTCCTATTCTTGGATTTTTTTTTAGAACCAAATCCCAGATCACATATTATTCCACATACAATTACTTCAATAAGAACATTAAACTTTTAATTGAGTGCAAACTCATTATCATCAACATGCAAGGAAGAGCTGCCAGTGGGTTGGGGTCATGGGAAAGCCCTTGTAAAGCAAGCCTTGAAGGATGAATATAGATTTTGGCAAAGAAAGTTGTTAAGTGGGAAGCTGTAAGTCATGTGTGCACAAGGTGTCCGCGTATAGATTTTGCTGAAACAGGGGTCAGGGCAGGGAGAGGGAATAAGAAGGAAAACCTAGGTGTGGAACAGCTAGGGGACCAGGCCCTTGATGCTTTAGAGGTAGCCCTGTAGTTGAGGGGATGGACTGTGGGGTCTTTTCGTTTAGGTAGCAGTGTGTTCCTTTGGAGGTCTGTGCTCACAGGTGTGACCCGGGGCTGAGGACAGTAGTAATATTGATTTAGTGCCCTTCAATTGTCTCTCAAAGCACTTTCTTTGTTAACTGATTTCTCCTTAAACAGTGAAAGAAATTGTCACAGAACATTTAAAGAACTGGTTCCTGTACCAACCACCAGGCTTTAGTGGGGAAGAAATGGGAACTTGGTTTTCCACACTCAGCCCTATGCTAAGATGACCTGGCAACTGTGTATTTTATCCCACTGAGCTTAATCCTTATTATGAATAACAGAGCGAAGCTTTGTTATTCATGGGAGTGGATTTCTACTGCTGGGAGAATTAGCTGCACTCTTATTCGCAAGGTGCCTTCTGATGCAATGAGTCCCTTTGAACTGTGCATAAATAGAGGCTATTGTTTAGGCATTTGGAGATGAGGCTTAGATTGCCCCAGAATTTCCAATCAGACTTCAGGTATCTTTGACTGACTCTATTTTTTTTTTTCTTTCCTCCCTGGGGCCACAAGTAGTAGTTTTCTCCATATTACTTTAACGACTTGCCTTTTCATCACCTTCTAAAACTAGGGCACAACCAACCCTTTTTCTTTTTTTTTTTTTTTTTTTATTTTATTTTTTATTTTTCTAACCAACCCTTTTTCTGGAGGCTTTTCAGCTTAGAGGAGGAGGAATTCTTCCAAGTTCCAAAAAAATAGAATGGAGAAAAAAATGAGCAAGCTTAAGCAGGATATCACACAGAATGGGAGTCGTTGGTAAAGAAATAAGTTCATTTCCGATTAAGATTAAAAAAAAAAACAACTAGGAGAAATAGAAGCATAGAATCTCTTAAAAAGATACTTCGGGATCTCTAAAGGAGAGTTGATTATTTGTGTAAGTCTCAAAGCTTGCACACTCCAGTTGCCCAGCACAATAAGTCTTTCTGGGTCTTTGGAGTAGTGGATGTGAAACTCTGTCTTCAAAACCATAGAGAGAAGTCTCATTTTTTTTGAAGGTGTCATTTTCTGAAATTTTCACCTGGGATCTGAAAATACATGGCTGTTTTTGGGTTTTTTTCTTATGAGAACTTTTAAGATCTACTGTCTTAGCAACTTTCAAATGTACAATAGCATATTGTTACCCACACTCTCCATGCCAGTATGTCACATCCCCAGGACTTACCTATCTCACCACAATGTTTTTCTGGAAAGGCTTATTGAAAATGATTTATGGGCTTAACCTGGGTATTTTCTTTTTATCACCTTGGTCTTTGTGTGTCCCTGACTTTGTGCCTGTCTGTGGTTCTTCCACCCAGATTGAAGTCATTTTCTTTTCCAGAACCAGCTGCTTCCAGTATGGGGGGGAGGCTACCCCAACATGTGTCAGAGGGTACCAGGCTTCTAGAGGACCCAGGAAGCTGCCCTTTGTAGGTGCTTCCTGCATGCTTTATTCACATCTTCATGTTACCTCTGTTTCTCCCTTCCACTGGATCTGTCTAGAGCCACAGGTGAGTCTCTGATTCTCGTCCTTCCCAAGGGATAAGATCTTCTGGTGCAGTCCTGTCTCACCACCAAAGATAAAAATTACCATTAGTCTGTGTTTACTGAACTGCACAGGTGGGTACATCACCTCTTTTAAGCGCTTAACACTTTTATCTCTTCTCTCCTTCCTGCCTGTCACCTGTGCCTTGTCACCCACATGATTAAAACCATTTGGTTGTATTTCTTTGATTTGCACTGACCTCCTAAGGAATGTCCATATTGACATAGCAAAGCCCCTTCTCTTGCCTTTTCTCTGCTGCCATGTTTGATTTTGGAAAGACTTGGTGTTTGGAAGAAGTTAAAAGTGACCCCCAAAGACTTGCTTTGGACAATGCTGATACACCCCTTTTGACGCCTTAGGTTGGGTAGTGTCGATTTAATTTGGAGTCTGTCAGCTTCTTACATTCTGATCACACATTTTGAAGGCTTGCTGAGGACATGTGATTATTTGTTAAACCACCATTGGAATAAACACACTTTTCTTGAAGGGGAAAAGAACTTTTAAAGAAAGTAATAACCATACCTTTATATTTTCTTGACAGATATCAAAGGAAAAAATCTTTCTGTTTTTACCTTGACAAGACATCCAACATCAAGAACTTCAGCATTATAATCTAGAAGTCTGAAGCTCAACAAATTTCTCTGTCTGGGGGTGGGGAAAGGGGGATGATAAAATAGTTTTCTATACAGCTGGTTACCAAAATAGTCAAATATGAAAGCTAATTTATCTCCTTTTAAAAGGTTAGTCTTTTGATATATGAATCACAATTGATGCTAAAAGGAAAGTGTTAGAAACATAAACTTTTTTTCTCTGCTAGTTCAGGTTTTGAATGTTTTAATTGCTTAAATGTTTATCTTTCTGGCAGTGAGGTTAGTACTGGTAGCCAGTGATTACCAACAATTAAAATAACAAGTCAACCAAGACAACACTTGCATGCCCAGAAAACCGAATTAAAATCACACTTCTTTTTTTGGTCTCACAGTTTAGAAGTAAATTTTGAATCCGTTTCATGAATTTTGTGGTATGTTTCCAGATTAGTGACTTTGTACCTTTGGACACTGAGGTGTGTGAATGCCTAATGTGTTTTCTTCCCTTTGCTATCAGTTAGATATTTAAGAATACAACATATGAAGAAATAGCCATCTAAAAATGGGTCAAAGGCCACAGTCCTGTATCCTTCCTTAGAATACTGCATAGGAGTCTTAAAAATATTGTGGTTATATGTGTCATAAAATCTACATTTTAACCTTTTTTAAGTGTATAGTTCAGTGGTATTAAGTAAATTCATAATGCTGTGTAACCATCACTACTCATCTCCAGAACTTTTTTGTCAACCCAAACAGAAGCTCTGTACTCCTTAAACATTAACCCTCCATATCCCCTCCACCACCGTTTTACTTTCCATTTCTAGAATTTGACTATTCAAGCTATTTGTATAAGTGGAATAATTTGTCTGGATTATTTCACCAAGCATAATGCTTCCTAGTTGCATCCATGTGGTAGCATCTGTCAGAATTTCCTTCTTTAGAAGGCTGGATAATATTTCATTGTATGTAGGTACCACACGCTATGTATCCACTTATCTGTGGCTTAATGCACAGGAGCCTTTTAAAATTTAATTTTTCCTTTCATCACACACATACACAAAAAGGTAACCCCAAGAGGAAGTATGTTAATGAGCTTGACTGTAGTAATATTTTCACTATGTATATGTATCCCAAATCATCACCTCATACACCCTAAGTTGTGTGTGTGTGTGTGTGTGTGTGTGTGCATGTGTGTGTGTGATCTGAATTCCGTAACCAAGGATTGAACCTAGGTCCCTACACTAGAAGCACAGAGTCCTGTTCACTGGACTGCCAGGGAATTCCCAAGTGTATACAATTTTTATTTTTAAAAATAGGATAGTATAAAAATTATTTTTAATATGTGCCATTTGGCATCTTTTCTCCTAATTTCCTGCTATTCTTTCACTTGGGGATCATTTTTTGAACCCTACATAATGCCATGTGCTCAGAAGGCAGGGACAAATGAGCTCTACCCTGCATGCAGAGAACTTTTTGTCTGGCCAGGTAGACAGACCAGGAAACTGGGTTTCAGTCTTGGTGGGCTGCCACCCAAGCAGAAGGCATGGGGAAGAGGGTGACTCGGTGCTGGAGAAGGGCCACATCCACTGTGGGTGGGGGCCTGAGGAATGAAGTCCTCCAGGTCATGTTCTAAGTTCTCTTACCCAAAAGGCTACAAATATATGTGAGCAGAATTAAAGGTCGTGTGTAGAAGGAGAATCTGTTATATTGCAGTAGTCCACCTCTAGGCATGACTTCTTGTAAATTATTTTCAAGTTTTATCATCAAAGACACCTCTCTCCTAAAATAATAGAGCACAACTTTAACTCCTTTGGCCCCTAAATAGACAGGAGGTTGTGTGTGGTAATGACTAACTTTCAAGCAGTATTACTGTGTATTATGAAACACATTTTCAAAATTTGATCTGTGCATCCTATTCCCACTTGTACATAAAAAGAATAAAATTAACTTGCCCATGTGGGAGAATATAAAATCTGGATCTTCTCGCATTTAGCCTACTGTTCTTTCGTCTGTATTTCCTAGTACCCTGTATTCAACAATCTGTGAAATTTTTTGTCCTCTCCATGTGTTAGCCATTTGGGAGCACTGGGAAGTTCAAGTAGATCTCCAAGGTACCAACCTGCACAATATATTATTGACACGACAGTAGAAATTATGTGCATTTGGTTGGTGTAGCTGAGCTTAGGGCAATAGATGGACTGACCCACCTACCCTTAACTTGAAAGAGCAGATTAGTACTCATAGTCACAGTAAGAGAGTTTCCAAGACAACTAAAGCATGCATCCTGCTTTCTAGATAGCAGATTCTATATGGTCCAGATTGCCTCTGATATATTCAGCATTCTGCTCTCCAATCTATATATCTGTCCTCACTTGGGGCATCATCTTTGGCTTTGTTCGTTTTGTGGCCTCTAACTGCAAAAATCGGTTGG
>SJXQ01003489.1:0-12351 GCA_006408695.1 Aepyceros melampus
TTTATTTTTACAATAGCCTCAAGGCTTCTCCATCTATATAGCACAAATGATAAAACCTTTAGGTTAAAGATGTAGAGTTTCTCCACATTGAGGGAGACCCAGAGAGTTTCACTGAGTTACGTAGAGAAAGGGTGAGGGAGGGGGTAGTTAGAGGTGACTGGAATGAGATGAGGTGGGATCAAAAGAAGAGAGAGAGAGCTAGCCAGTAATCACTTTCTTATGTGTGCTCCTCTGTCTGGACTGCTCAGAGATGATCACTGAGTTATACAGGGAAGAGGAGAGGGAGGAGGTACTCAGAGGTGGCCAGGAGGATAATGAGGGAAATCAAAAAGGGGAGAGACAGATCCAGCCAGTAACCAGTTCTCTAAGTGTTCTTCATCATCTGGAACACACTGGGATTCACAGGGTTGGGTAGAGAAGAGAAGGGAGAGGGAGGAGAAAGAGACAACCTGCTGGGGAGAAAGAAGAGTCCAAAAGAGGAGAGAGTGGTCAAGCCAGTAATCTCACTCTCAGGTAAAATTGGGTAATGAAAAGTGGGTTTTTAAATGTAAAAATTGACAACAAATACAAAAAGCAAAGATTAAGAATTTAGAGTCGAGGTTGTATTTTCAAAAATACAATATTAAAGAAAAGAAGAAGAACAAGAAGAAAAAAAACAAAAGTCACAGGAATTATTAACAACCAACACCAACAGCCACTCAAAAAAACAAACAAAAAATTATATATATATGTATATATGGCATTTGCTTTAAAAATAGTCTTTTTTTTAAAAGTGATAGTAGGTTAAAAAATTAAAATTAAAAGAGTAATAGAGGACTTAAAAATTTTAAAAAAAGAAAAAAATAGGAAGAAAAAACAATCAAACAAAAACATCTACCAGAAAAATAATAATACTAAAAAATAATAATATTAATTTAAAAAAAAAAGAGAATGGTCAAAAAAATAGTAATGATATTTCTGGGACTTTCTCTGGTGTTGTAGGCAGTGTGGGGTCACTTCCAAGGTGGTTCCCACTGTTCAGCTTCCTCTGTTTGCTAGTCTCTGCAGTGTCTGATTTCTGCCCTGACACAGGGGGACAGTGGAAGTCACTTTTTTTTTTTTTTTTAGGCTCACTTGCTCAGTCGCACTGTGGAGAGGGAGGGATGCTGCTACCAAAGAGCTCTGGCATATATTCCCAGTGTCTCAGCCCCACTGGGCCTGCCTCTACACCCGGCACACAACACTCAGGTTCTACATTTCTCTGCCGGGAACCGTCTGAGGCCGGCCCTAGGCTTCATGCACCTCCCTGGTCTAAGCCTCTCAGGCTCGGTGCCCAGGTAGTCGCAGACTCGATTGGGCCTAGTCTTTGTGCCCTTCCCAGGACCAAGCAGCTCAGGTGTTCTGCTGCTCAGTTTTCCGGGTGTACCCCGGGACCTTTTTTCAGGCAAATTGTGACTGTCCAGCATCCCAGGAAGTCTCAGTTAGCAAAGAAGCCTGCTTGCAGTTTGATCAGCAAAGTCCCTCCGGGGCTGCATTTGCCGCATTCCAGCCCCTACGGCTCTGGCTGCCTGTTGCCAGCGGGGGCTGGCCTGCAGCTGGCTATTTCTGTTCTGTCCTTTGTTCTGTGTGGTCCTGGTGGTGTCCTATGTTAGAGCTTTTCGCGTGGTAACTGTCCCACAGTCGGGTGTGCTAGCCCGAGTTAGTTCACTCTGGTTACGCGCGGGCATTCTGGTTGAATCTTTTTTTATTTTTTTAATTTTTTCTGTTTCTTTTTTTTAAATTAATTTTTATTTTTTAGTTTGTTTTTCTTTACAATACTGTATTCGTTTTGCTATACATTGACATGAATCAGCCACGAGTGTACATGAACTCCCCATCCCGACCCCCACCTCCCCCCTTCCGCCCCACACCCTCTCTCTGGATTATCCCCGTGCATCAGTCCCAAGCATCCGATTCTTAAGAAGTGCTACCGCCCCCGTCTCGCGTGCCTCCTTGCCCAGCCCCCACTTGCTAGTGGCGGATGCAGGCGTCTGCTCTGCTTCTCCGCCGGGGGAGTTACCGTTGGGCTTGTAATCTGTTGGTCTTAATACCATTTATTTTTCTTCCTTCCCTGTTATGTGCTTCCAAGACTCGCCACAGATTCAGCAGTGAGAATGTTTCCCGGCGTTTGGAAACTTCTCTCTTTTTAAAACTCTCTTCCCGGGACAGGACTCCCTTCCCGGGATGGAGCTCCCTCCCTACCTTCTTTGTTTCTTTTTTCATCTTTTGTGTTTTTCCTACCTATTTTTGAAGACAATGTTCTGCTTTTCTGGATGCCTTATGTCTTTTGCTTGCATTCAGAAGTTGCCCTGTAGATTTTACTCAGAGTTGAGATGTTCTTTTGATGAATTTGTGGGGGAGAAAGTGGTCTCTCCATCCTATTCCTCCACCATCTTAGGCGCCCCCCTGACTTTTCTCTTTAAAACAACCAGAGCTGAATGGAAGAGATTAAAAACAAATTTGGACAAGTTTGAAAAGTGAAGTTTGCTCAATAACATCAAGAATATTCCATAATGTGATGATGGAAAGGACCCTGCTAAAAAGAAGGAAGACACCGAGTTATCGCTCCATTAAGCAAAATTTCACAGGTGTGTTATGTTGTCATATCTCCACATAAGCCATTCTTTCTAGAAGAATCAAAAACAATTTTATTGATTTTTATTATTTCTTAATGTTTTAAGGCTGCCTTTATGGCAGAAAGTGAAGAGGAACTAAAAAGCCTCTTGATGAAAGTGAAAGTGGAGTGTGAAAAAGTTGGCTTAAAGCTAAACATTCAGAAAACAAAGATCACGGCATCTGGTCCCATAACTTCGTGGTAAATAGATGGGGAAACAGTGGAAACAGTGTCACACTTTATTTTTGGGGGCTCCAAAATCACTGCATATGGTGACTGAAGCCATGAAATTAAAAGACGCTTACTCCTTGGAAAAAAAGTTATGACCAACCTAGATAGCATATTCAAAAGCAGAGACACTACTTTGCCAACAAAGGTCTGTCTAGTCAAGGCTATAGTTTTTCCTGTGGTCATGTATGGATGTTAGAGTTGGACTGTGAAGAAAGCTGAGTGCTGAGAATTGATGCTTTTGAACTGTGGTGTTGGAGAAGACTCTTGAGAGTCCCTTGGACTGCAAGGAGATCCAACCAGTCCATTCTGAAGATCAGCCCTGGGATTTCTTTGGAAGGAATGATGCTAAAGCTGAAACTCCAGTCCTTTGGCCATCTCATGTGAAGAGTTGACTCATTGGAAAAGACTTTGATGCTGGGAGGGATTGGGGGCAGCAGGAGGAGAAGGGGACGACAGAGGATAAGATGGCTGGATGGCATCACAGACTCAATGGACCTGAGTCTGAGTGAACTCCGGGAGTTGGTGATGGACAGAGAAGCCTGGCGTGCTGTGATTCATGGGGTCAGAGAGAGTCGGACATGACTGAGCGACTGAACTGAACTGAACTAAGGCTGCAGATAGCTCAAAATGCACAAAATATACTCTAAATACATGGTCATAATCATATTGAAATACATTCCACAATATGACAAACATGTTTATAAATAAATCAAACATCACATTGCAAACATAGCAATAACAGTCTTTTCTCTATGATGAACTTTTTATAGAAATGGTAACTGATGCAAAGAAATAAAATGAAATACAGATTATATTTTGTGATTGTTTATAACTAAGACAATACCTTTCTACATTCACAATTAAAACAAGAAACTTATTGAAAAAAGAACTTCAAATAAAGAGAACTACTGATGCTTTTTACTAGATTGCTACCATAAATCAATCATGAATGATTATCTGAGATAAACAGTGTTCACTATGTTAGTTGCTAACTAAGACTAACATAATTTATACAGGGTTTTCTTTTTTCTACTTTGCCTACTTAACAGAATTCATAAACGTCTGCATAAGTTAAGGAAATCATATTTATGTTTGTCTCTAATGTTTTTATGCAACTGTCCAAGCATACTTTCTAACCAATTTATCATTTGAGAAAAAAAATAAAAATAAAAGGAAAAAATATACTTTTCTGCATATTAAAAATTGGAAAAAAAATCATCATGTTAGACGTGAGGGATAAGTGGTAAGAAAGGCATTTAAATACTTAACAGTTATCATTAACACATAAATTTGTCTTTAATTTTAAAAAACTAATCATTTACTTACTTTTGGCTACACTGGATGTGTGTTGCTGTGTGTGGATTTTCTTTAGTTGTGAAGAGCAGGGGCTAGTCTTTGTTGTGGTGCACAGGCTTCTCATTGCAGCTGTTTCTCTTGCCTCAGAGAACAGGCTCTAGGTGTCCATGGGCTTCAGTAGTTGCAGCAGGTGGGCTCAGTAGTAGTGGCTTTTGGGTCCTAGAGTTCCTAGACTTAAATAGTTGCAGCGCATAGTCTTAGTTGCTCCATGGCATGTGGAATGAGAAATCTTCCCAAACCAGGGGTTGAACCCATGTCCACTGCATTTGCAGGTGAATTCTAATTCACTATACCACTGGAGAAGTCTTGTCTTTAATAATTTATTACAAAATTGTCAATGGTTGTGATGAGTTTATATTTATACCATGTTTATATTGCATTAAAACAGATCTGAATGCAAATATAAATTTATAAAGCAGATGAATAGAAAAGTGAAAATAAATACAGTTGTAAAGAGATTTAAGTTAAACTTAAGAAATGAAGCTGATTAGCTTGTAACAATAAATGGACTCCTACTTATATTTTAAAAATTGGATCAAAATTAGTGTACCTGCTTAATAAATAAAAATAAGCCCCCAAAATATTAATGATGGATTCTACCCTACTAGAAATTAATTTGTTATATATAATATGGAACAGTGGTGAGAAAAAAATGGTAGAGCCATGATTAAGAGTATATTCTACATGCTATGTAAAAATATGTAGAATAAGACTATATTCTACATATTACATAAATGGTAAATGCTATATATATTTCAATAAAACAAGGGCCCTGTGGGATGGAATGGTTAGAAACAATTTTAGGAGGTGAATAGATGTATGGGGGGCTTCCTTGAAGGCTCGGTGGTAAAGAACCTGTCTGCCAATGCAGGAGATGTGGGTTTGATCCCTGCATTGGGAAGACGATTTCCTGGGAAGAAAATGGGAATCCACTTTACTATTCTTGCCTGGGAAATCCCTTGGAGAGAGTAGTCTGGAAGACTGTAGCCCATGTGGTTGCAAAAGGCTTGGACATTACTTAGTGACTAAACTCAAAGTTATGACCAATTTAGACAGCATATTAAAAATCAGAGACATTGCTTTGCCAACAAAGCTATGGTTTGTTGACCTTCTAGTCAAAGCTATGGTTTTTCTAATAGTTATGTATGGATGTGAGCGTCGTACTATAAAGAAAACTGAGAACTAAAGAATTGATACTTTTGAATTGTGGTATTGGAGAAGACTCTTGAGAGTCTGTTGGACAGTAAAGAGATCCAACCAGTTCACCCTAAAGGAAATCAGTCCTGAATATTCATTGGAAGGACTGATGTTGAAGCTGAAACTCCAATACATTGGCCACCTAATGTGAAGAACTGACTCATTTGAAAAAACCCTCATGCTGGAAAAGGCTGAAGGAAGGAAGAGAAGGGGACAACAGAGGATGAGATGGTTGGATGATATGACAGACTCAATGGACATGAGTTTGAGTAAACTCTGGGAGTTGGTGATGGACATGGAGGCTGGTGTGCTGCAGTCCATGGGATCGCAGAGAGTCGGACACAACTCAGCAACTGAACTGAACTGAACTAGTGACTAAACAATAACAGATTTATAGGATGGAACAGTCAGAGTGGAGAAATTGACTGTACAAATTGAGTTAAGATCCATGGAAATTCACTTTTATCTGGTACTCAAATACTAATACTTTTCAATTTTAACCTAGCAATAACTTCAGAGAACAGGATCTAATTCCATGGTATTTTGTTTTTGAAGTTCTGAATAAACCTCATCATCCAAATGTAATAGAAGGGAGATTTGAGATCCAAATCCCTGACTTTGTCTTTGAATAATCTTGAGTAAATAAAATTCAGAGGATTTGCCCTACAGATATTCTGAAATTTACTGCTAAAGCTAAAAGTTGTACAATCGATGTTTCAACTGGACAGGAGAGAAAAATAAGGCAGAGAAAGGTAAAATTTATTTTCTTAGTAGTATCGAAAATCATTATCTTCTGTCCTCAGCTTTTCTTCAGAAAACAAGCATCTCCTTGTCATTGTTTAAATCTCTATCTCTCTATTCATCTATCTATCTTTGTACTCTGGGAGAAAGACTTCTTATTTTCAAGAAATTTTATCTTAAAATAGGCTTCTACTTCTTCATGACATCATATATCCTGGGAGTGCCTGGAGCAGATGCTTCCTATTGTTGTTTGCCTTTATTTTATGCAAAAATCCTGGGAAATCATACTACTACATTATTTTTCCAACAACTTTCATCAATATGAATTCCTTATATAAATTTTCACTTCTGCCAGATAGTTTTTAATGATCTTTTCTTCGTTTCTTATTTCAATAATTCAATGTTATACTAAAAAACTCTATAATAAACTTGGTCTGTACATGAGCATCAC
Organism: Aepyceros melampus; assembly: GCA_006408695.1. Lineage (NCBI taxonomy): Eukaryota > Metazoa > Chordata > Mammalia > Artiodactyla > Bovidae > Aepyceros > Aepyceros melampus. Next base: position 6,609 of record SJXQ01003489.1, read on the forward strand.
CAGTGTGAGAAATGAATCTCATTCAACTATTTTTAATCCCCAAAGTGCAAATGGCAATTCAAAGAGTAGTCAATGAAAGTTAAGAACTAAAAAGAAATATGAATGTACATTTCATATTATATAATCACACCTTTTGCTTTGTTTATTGGTTCAGTGACATTTTTTGCATGAGATGGTAATTTCTAGGACAGGCATCATTTTTGCTTTATTCAATACTCTTCACCAAGCATCTGGCATCATATTAATCTTCTGTGTAGGCATACAATCTTCATTGAATGATAGACATAATATCATTGAATTTATCAGAATGTTAGATATTATTGAACATCTTAGGAAGATTACCTGAGTGATAGTTATTCTTAGAATTGATCACTTATACTTGCTAATTTTTTCGTCACCTCTGCCTAAATATCCATGGGATACTCATAAATACTGCTTCACCAAGTAAGGGGACACTTTTATGGTCTGTGCTCTAGCTCTCAATTTTCTCTAATTTATTGTTTTCTGCAAATCCTGTCCAAGCCATCTACATATGCAATTCAGTCAAATGCACAATTCCCATCTACTATAATGGAAGATACTCTTTATCAGAACTATTTACAACATTAATTTTTCTCTCAGTTCAATTTATTCATGGATTTTTTAATAGCTTCAGAAGTTTTGAAAAATCATTAACAAATAGAAATCATTATTCTTCTTTTTATCTCTCATTGTCCATTCTTGAACTTGATCCCCAGCCTTATGATATTAAAATACATTTTGTGGTATATAAATATGGTACATAAAATTACATTCTGTTAGATTTAACTCTCTGGGTTATAACTGGGATAATATATACTTTTACAGCCCAAATGGCACATTTTTGAGAATGAAATGTGTTACCAGTTAGGTAGCAAAAATAAGTATAAACCAGCAGTATTCAAAGCAAAATTATAATCTGAGTTATATATAATATAATATTAGATATTGCCATAATCTAATTGATGATTGTCTCTGTCTTCAAGAAGTTCCAAATTTAGCATCTTTTTTTTTTTCATTTATGACATCAGCATATAATGGATATCTACCATACACTGCTATAGTACACATTTGTTAACTCTATATTATATATAAGAATATAGTCTCGGAAAGATAGTACAACTTCTACATAATTTTTGTGTATTGAGAGATAAAAAGAAAAGTGTAGTTCTCTTCAAAGAGTCATCAAAATATGCTTATACAAAACTAGCATGAATATAAAATTGTGTTAAGATGAACACAGGTATTCATCTTAATACATAGATTAACAAAGTGCTAAGAAAGACTATATTTTAACAAGAAAATTATTTAAGTTGATCTTTGGAGAATAGATAATATTCTTATGGATATATGTATATATATATAATTTAATGAGAAAATGGAAATTTAATTACTGAAATGATTATTCTTTAAAAAGAGTTGCTAATTCAACCCAGATAGTGAAGCAACTTTGAGATTAGTAGCAACAAGAAGCCACTGTCAGCATCAGGTTGAAAAATCTAAGGAATCAAGGAGTGGTATCAAAGTCCAGGAGATCCAATGTCACCTCAGAGGTGAGACAGGAACTTTAAGTCAACAAAGAGAAAAATCCTTACTCTTTTTTCTTTCTTCTGCTTTCCTGTTCCCTGTGAGTGCCTTGATTAAACTCACTCTAAAGACAGTTGGTAAAGAAGCCTGAAGGAGAGAGCTTCTTCTGGTGCCAAGTAACACAACACAGGGGAGGGGTTGGGGAATATAAGGAAAAGGAATTTAACCATGGGATACATGGCTTTCTAAAACGAACACACCACTGATAGTGTATATCCACTGTTAATCTGTCCATCAATCCCTCTACATAGTTGCTATCACTTCTGTTCATACATCTTTCATTTTGAGAATTAATTTTGCCAAAGCTATGTGGGTACACTAGGAGGATCAATCATGGCAATCCTCTCCTAGAATTCTGATAATGGCACATGATATGGTCTGGGACAATCATAATTTATTCCTGAGATATTCCTGTATGAAATTGCTTTCTGTTTGTTTGTTTTACTCTAGATGAAGAACTACAAAAGCAAGACTACAAAACTAGAGACAATTGTGTCTCTTGTCATAAAATCATAGAAAGAGACAAAGGTGTCTTCCCACAAATCACCATAAACCACACACAAACACACACACACATACACACACACACACACACACACATGCACGCACACACATCCATGCTAAATAAAGATGTAATGATTTAAAGGAAAACTGTTCTTAAAAGTCAAGCAGCATAGAGTTCCCAGACCTCAATCATTATTTTAGATGACCTAACGCAAAATGGATGTGAGAGTTGGACTGTGAAGAAGACTGAGTGCCGAAGAATTGATGCTTTTGAACTGTGGTGTTGGAGAAGACTCTTGAGAGTCCCTTGGACTGCAAGGAGATCCAACCAGTCCATTCTGAAGGAGATCAACCCTGGGATTTCTTTGGAAGGAATGATGCTAAAGCTGAAACTCCAATACTTTGACCACCTCATGCGAAGTGTTGACTCTTGGAAAAGGCTCTGATGCTGGGAGGGAATGGGGGAAGGAGGAAAAGGGGACAACAGAGGATGAGATGGCTGGAGTCATCATGGACTCGATGGACGTGAGTCTGAGTGAACTCCAGGAGTTGGTGATGGAAAGGGAGGCCTGGCGTGCTGCAATTCATGGGGTCTCAAAGAGTCGGACATGACTGAGCAACTGAACTGAACTGAACTGAACGCAAAAAGATTAAAAAATAGAAATTCATGAACTATCTTTTTCAGAAATTTGCATGGAAGCATAATATTGGAATATTTCAAAAATCTGAAGATTTTAATAACATAATGTTATGTTATTTTTTTGTAATATGTATTCTAAGTCCTAGAATAATAAAAGCAGACATTAGCCAATAGCCTCTGAGTTGTATCTCTATATTTATTTTTTTCAAGAAAGTATGCAAAACCACTAGATGATCCAGGTATGATCTAAATCAAATCCATCATGATTACACAGTGGAGTTGGTAAATAATTTCAAGGGGTTAGGTCTGGTAGACAGAGTGCCTGAACAACTATGGACAGAAGTTTATAATAATGTACAAGAGTTGGTGATGAAAACCATCCCCAAGAAAAAGAAACGCAGGAAGGCAAATTGGTAGTCTGAGTAAGCCTAACAAGTAGCTGAGAAAGAAGACAAGCAAAAGCAAAGAAGAAAGGGGAAAATTTGCATAACTCAATACAGGGTTCCAGAGAATAGCAAGGAGAGATAAGATAGCCTTCTTAAGTGAACAGTGCAAAAAATAGAGGGAAAATAAAATGGGAAAGACTAGAAATATCTTCAAGAAAATTGGATTTATCCAGGGAATATTTTATGCAAAGATGGACACAATCCCAAAGAAAGGCAAAACCAAAGAATGCTCAGACTACCACACAATTGCACTCATCTCACACCCTAGTAAAGTAATGCTCAAAATTCTCCAAGCCAGGCTTCAGCAATATGTGAACCATGAACTTCTAGATGTTCAAGATGGTTTTAGAAAAGGCAGAGGAACCAGAGATCAAATTGCCAACATCTGCTGGATCATGGAAAAAGCAAGAGAGTTCCAGAAAAACATCTATTTCTGCTTTTTGAGTATGCCAAAGCCTTTGACTGTGTGGATCAAAATAAACTGTGGAAAATTCCGAGAGAGATGGGAATACCAGACCACCTGACCTGCCTCTTGAGAAATCTGTATGCAGGTCAGGAAGCAACAGTTAAAACTGGACATTGAACACCAGACTGGATCCAAATAGGAAAAGGAGTACATCAAGGCTGTATATTGTCACTATCCTTATTTAACTTATGCACAGAGTACATCATGAGAAACACTGGGCTGGAAGAAGCACAAGCTGGAATCAAGATTGCCAGGAAAAATATCAATAACCTCAGATATGCAGATGACACCACCCTTATGGCAGAAAGTAAAGAGGAATTAAAAACTCTCTTGATGAAAGTGAAAGAGGAGATTGAAAAAGTTGGCTTAAAGCTCAACATTCAGAAAACTAAGTTCATGGCATCCTGTCCCATCACTTCATGGGAAATAGATGGGGAAACAGTGTAAACAGTGTCAGACTTAATTTTGGGGGGCTCCAAAATCACTGCAGATGGTGAATGCAGCCATGAAATTAAAAGATGCTTCCTCCTTGAAAGAAAAGTTATGACCAACCTAGATAGCGTATTCAAAAGCACAAACATTACTTTGCCAACCAAGGTCTGTCTGGTCAAAATTATGGTTTTTCCAGTGGTCATGTATGGATGTGAGAGCTGGACTGTGAAGAAAGTTGAGCACCAAAGAATTGATGCTTTTGAACTGTAGTGTTGGAGAAGACTCTTGAGAGTCCCTTGAACCAAACAGTCCATTATAAAGATCAGCCCTGGGTGTTCTTTGGAAGGATTGATGCTAAAGCTGAAACTTTGGCCACCTCATGCAAAGTGTTGACTCATTGAAAAAGATTCTGATGCTTGGAGTAATTGGGGGCAGGAGGAGAAGGAGATGACAGAGGATGAGATGGCTGGATGGAATCACTGACTCGATGGACATGAGTTTGTGTAAACTCCGGGAGTTGGTGGTGGACAAGGAAGCCTGGCGTGCTGCCATTCATGGGGTCGCAAGAGTCGGACATGACTGAGTGACTGAACTGAACTGAACTGGGCACAATAAAGGACAGAAATGGTACGCAACTAACAAAAGCATAAAAGATTAAGAAGAGGTGTCAAGAATACAAAGACGAACTACGTGAAACAAGGTGTTAATGACTGATAATCCAGATGGTGTGATCACTCACCTAGAACTAGATAAATACTGGATTGGGAAATCAAGTCAAGAGTCACTGTGAACAAAGCATGTGAAGTTGATGGAATTCCAGCTGAGCTATTTCAAATCCTAAAAGATGATACTGTAAAGTGTTTCACTCAATATGCCAGCAAATTAGGAAAACTCAAAAGTGGCCACAGGACTAGAAAATGTCAGTTTTCATTCCAAACCTAATGAAAGGCAATAGCAAAGACTGTTCAGAGTACCAAACAGTTGTGCTTATTTCACATACTAGCTGTGTGGACGTAGAACTTTCATATATATAAGCCGGATTTATAGAAGACAAAGGAATCAGAGCTCAAAATACCAACATCTTTTGGATCATAGAAAAAGCAAAGAAATTCCAGTAAAACATTGACTTCTTCACTGACTATGTTAAAGGCTTTGACTGTGTGGATCACAACAAACTGTGGAAAACTCTTAAAGAGATGGGAATACCAGACCATATTACTTGGCTGCTGAGAAACCTGTCCACAGGACCAGAAGCAATAATTAGAACTACATGAAATAATTGGACTGGTTCCAAATAGGGAAAGGAGTACATGAAAGCTGTATATTGCCACCTTGCTTATTTAATTTATATTAGGGTACAACATGGGAAATGCTAGGCTAGATGACTCACAAGCTGGAATCAAGATTTCCAGAGAAATATCAACAACTTCAGACATGCAGATTATACTACCTAATGGGAGAAAGTGAAGAGGAACTAAAGAGTCTCTTGATGAGAGTGGAAAAGAATCACCAGTCCAGGTTTGATGCAGGATGCAGGATGCTTGGGACTGATGCACGGGGATAATCTAGAGAAAGGGTGTGGGGTGGGATGGGGGAGGTGGGGGTCGGGATTGGGAGTTCATGTACACTCATGCCTGATTCATGTCAATG